>WIQG01000168.1:0-352685 GCA_014925785.1 Mycena galopus ATCC 62051
TGCAAGTACAGGTCCCTCATTGATGGACAAGATGCTTATGAACAAATCCGTGTGGTTCCCGAGCATGTTGAACGTACAGCTATGAGTACTCCCGATGGGAACATGGTTAGCTTGGTTTTACAACAAGGAGACTGCAATGCTCCCGCGACCTACCAGTCCCTGATGAACTATCTTTTCTCAGAGTATCTTGGTGTATTTATGGACGTCTACCTCGATGATATTGTCATTTATTCAGAGACTCTGAAGGAGCACATTGAACATGTGAAGAAGATTATTGATATTCTTCAGGCTCAGAAATTCTATCTGAATGCGAAGAAGTTGCAGCTTCTAACACCGGAACTCAAAGTTCTAGGCCGTGTTGTAGACGACCAAGGGATCCGTATGGACCCCGATAAAGTTGAGTCGGTTCTGGCCTGGAAAGTTCCAACCAACCGTGACTTACTGCGTGGATTTCTCGGATCGGTTGGCTATCTTGCGGACGACCTTGCTCGAGTCAGAATTCCTATGGGAATTCTTCATGGATTGACAAGTGACTCGGTGCCGTTTCGTTGGGGTTACACCCAACAGAGAGCCTTTGAAGATGTAAAGGGGACGGTTCAAATTGGTCGTGACCATCACCGTACCCCCCTCAAATATGGACCGGGGAAGCCTCCTATCTTCCTTGTCACCGATGGTTGTAGTTCGGGTATTGCGGGCGTAGTTTGCCAAGGAGCGGACTGGAAGACAGCCAAAGTTGCTGCTTTCTTTTCGGCCAAATTAAATGCCGCGCAACAGAATTACCCAGTCCATGAGATTGAGATGCTAGCAGGCATTGAAGCCATGCTTAGGCACAGGGATATTCTTCAAGGCTGCCGGTTCACTTGGGTGACCGACCACAAAGGCTTGATTCACTTGGTTAATCAGAAGAACCTGTCTGGTAGGCAGGCTCGCTGGGTTGAAAAGATCTCTGGCTTTGATTTCGACATTAAATATGTCCCAGGGACAGAGAATGTACTTGCGGACGCATTGTCGCGTATATATTCAAACGAGACACCAGGACCGTCCGGGCTCGTTCTGAGTACACTTACCATGATGTGGTGGACAACGACGTATTCGAAATTAATTCCATATCGATGCCTGTCTTCGCAGGACGCGAAGCTCTCGCATTGACTACAGACCGAGTAACCCGGTCTATGACTCGCCAGGCAAACGAGGCGAGCAACCCTCCTGTTCATAAGGACATAAAACCAGTCAAGAAGACGCGATTTGGGTCTACTACCCGTGGACACCCAAAGGAGGGCGAGGGTACACCAAAACCTAACACTAAAATTCAAGAAACTCCTTCTGAACCACCCGAAACGGTGCCCAACACAGCAGACGCAAACTCCGAGATCCCCGATGGCACGGCAACAAGTGCAGAGACCGTTGAAGAATTGGAACAGATGGATGAATCCCTGCTCCAAGTCGTTAATAGCGGTTGGAAGGGGCTCGATATTGCCAAGTTTGTGAAGGACCAATACGCGCAGGATAGCTTCTTTAAGATCATCCTCGAGGACCCCAAGTCTCACCGTAATTTTGACGTTGAAGATGGTCTAATATTTATGAAGGAAGCGGATCACCATGTTCTTTGTATTCCTCAAATTGCATACCGAGGTCGGAACTTGACTGAGATCGTTATCTCAGAAGCTCATTCCGTGTTGGCTCATCTTGGGCCCAAGAAAACACTGGACTATTTGCGAGACCATGTGTGGTGGAAAGAAATGGTCGCTGATACATACAGTTTTTGTCAGTCTTGCATTACCTGCAAGCATAGCAAGCCTAGTAATCAGAAACCGTATGGGCTATTGCATTCCTTGAACCCACCCCTTCAACCGTGGGACTCCATCGGCGTTGATTTCGTTGGTCCACTTCCCGAGTCGAAGAACCGCGACGCCGTGTTCAATTCTATTGTTGTAGCAATCGATCTTCTTACCGGGATGGTTCACCTTATTCCTGGGCGGATTAACTACACAGCTCGCCAGATCGCTGAGCTAATATTCGAGGAGATTTACAAGCTACATGGACTTCCCAAGTCCATTGTAAGCGACCGTGATGTTCTGTTCACCAGTACATTCTGGCGTCGTCTCCACGAATTAATCGGCATTAAATTGAACATGTCAAGTGCATATCACCCGAAACCGATGGCGGAACCGAACGGGCAAACCGAACCGTACTCAGATGTTACGCCAATGCATTGAACCCAAGCAGCGCAACTGGGTAGCCAAGTTACCTATGATCGAGTTTGCAATGAACTCTGCACGCTCCGAGAGCACGGGATATTCCCCTTTCTTCCTGAATACCGGAAGAATGCCTAGATCTCTGATTTGGAATGTCGATCGCAACAAGGAATTCCCCGGTGTAGCTGCGTTTGCTTTACAACGCCGGCTAGCAATCATGGCCGCACATGACAGCATGATTGCTGCTCGAGTCAAACAGACTAGGACTGCTAATAGGAAACGGCAGCCTGCCCCATTCGAACAGGGAGATTCTGTCTATCTATCAACCAAGAATGTGAAGTTCGAGAAGGGACTCGCTCGCAAGCTCATCCCTAAATTTATCGGGCCTTACAAGATTGCACGCGATTTCGGGAATTCGTCATTCCAGATTGAACTGCCTCCGAATATGCGGCAGCGCGGCGTGCATGATGTGTTCCATGCATCATTACTACGGATCCACATCCCGAATGATGATCTCAGATTCCCCGGAAGATTGGAGTGCCAACTGGGCATCTCTAACGAATACCAGACGAATGAATGGGCAGTGGATCGAATAATCAACCACTACGGACGACGTTCCGAGGCCATCTTCCAGATTCTTTGGAAGTCTGGGACAAAACCTGGATGCCTTATGATCAAACTCGTCGGCTGACTGCGTTGCCTGAATATTTGGAAATTCAGGGCGTTAGTGACATCAAAGATCTCGGATACGGAACGGGGAGCCCGCCGAAACACAGGAAGTTTTGTTGTCAGCAGGTGTCTCGATTTGGGGATTCAATAAATGCGTTGACTTCACCGAATGGTCTTCAAAGTTTATCCCCTATCCTTTACATCATTTCTTTGAAAACACCTCACTCTCTACGATGCTCACTGGCGAGTATACTCTCAACAACATCCACCGTGATTTCCATATCTACAACGGCGCTCATCCCGGCTTGAAGCGGCTTAACGTTGCCTCCTTTGCTGTCATCCCCCCGATTGGGGCCCCCGCTGGGACGCTTTCGGGTGTTATAGCTGCTGAGCAGCTCCAGCTCTTTGCCGTGCACAATATGCGTCTTAACGACCCGGACCTCGACGTCGATTTCAACCCTGCCGGCTACCGTGCCCTGGCGGACTTCATGAATCGATACGACCGCCCTATCTCGGGTTTCTTCTGGTCCTACTGGAGCGAGATCGAGCATCGTATTAAAGACCCCATCACCGATGCCAATCGTTCCTTGGTGGCCTGCGCTAATGTCACCGAGTTTCTCGTTCGCGAGGCCGATGTTCACCCACGCCCGATGCTCCGGGATGGGTTCGTTGAGGTTCCCAAGGCCTGGTACGACCACATTGTCGAAGGCGAGCAACGTCGCCTCGTGGCGAAGCAGCGCAACATCCGCGAGTCGCAGAAGGCCCGCGAGAACTCTGCTGGCCTGCGGAACGCTAACATCGAGTCGGCTGCCAGCCGCGCGCGTGTTGCGCAGAAGCGCGCCCGCGATGAGGAGGCCTTTCAGGAGGCTTCGAAGCGGCGCCACCAGGAGGCAGAAGAAGGAGAGGTCAGGGAGACTCCTGCGCCTGAGCAAGCGCCGGTTGTGACACTGTTGAGTCCCCTGTTGTTCCACTTTCCAACTCCACCTCCACCCCGAACTCTACCCCACTGTCCTTGCTACGGCGTCGGGCCCGGCGCCATCCTTGGCTGCATTCAGTCGCCCCAATGCCGCTGCATCAGGGTCGGGCTATCGCAGCCCTTCCCCCACTCCATCCAGCTTCTATGTCGGATCCAGAGCTGGCTCGGTCGCCGCGATGTCGCCCTACCCTTACACCGATAACCCCAATTACACTTCGGAGTCGGAACGCAACCTCCTCGATGCGAATGGTTTGTCCGCTTTGGGTTTCAAGAACATGGCCGACTTCGACGACTTTGTCGCAGCGCCATGAACCCCGCGGACGCGAACGGTGATCAGACGATGACTGATCTTCCCCTTGCTTAGGTTGCCGTGTATCGTCAACCTGGAGGGCGTATGTAGCGGCGCGCTACTTACGTTTCAACCTACTTACCTATTTAGGTAACACTTACACATACACGCTCATTTTTATCCGTTTACCTCATACATTTACCTCACTCTATCCTGACTCCTCCCATGTCGTCGTCACTGTCTTTTACCTTCACGGACTATACCCAACGCACGGGCAGATCACCACATCACTCCTTTCCCATCAGTTTCATCTTATCTACATAGCCACATCATTGTAGTATAAATACTTGTTTGTACGTAGTTAGTGAGTCGGTCAATCTTCTCTTTACGCCAGTTACCTCGTTGGTCCGACCACCCAACAATCCGTGTGACGAGACAAGCGTAGCTCCTCGCCACACCTGTGTGCTTAGTAGTTTTGTGGGTAGTATGCGAATCGCACGCCAAGCTCTCGGGATTGGCACGACAGTACTTGGGATCGTGGGGTGGAGGGGGGTCCAAGGGTATCCCAGCGGTATCTAGTGGACCTTGCCGGGAATTTGGTTATTTCACGATCAAGTTCCCAACTTTGACAGCAAGGTTTTTGACTGGGGCGGGGCGGTTGAGGATGGGATAAGGCTCGGTTGAGGTTATGCACAGCCAGAGACACGCTCAAGGGTTCGGAATTTCCAGAGCGCTCAGCGAATACTCAAGCTCTCCACTTTAGCGTCATGGGCCAAGGGGAAGGGCAAGCGGAACGTGGCATGTGACCCAGCATAGCATTTCGGACCTTGTCTCCGACGACAACATCGCTGTCGCAGTTTTTCTCTGGGCCAACTTGCTCAACTTTGGCATTTTTCAACTGGACGTATTCAATCTCAGGCTGTGCTGAAATCAGCAATTTCTACTTCTTGGAGATCCGCGACGCAACGCATTGGGAGGCGGAAAGTCAGGATTGATCCGGGCGGTCCTCGGACCTCATCTATGCTTCAGAGCTACGACTACTTAGCTTCGGTGCTGCTTAAACCCCCCCGTCTTCAAATTTCTCAACCAGTCCGAATCTCTTGCTGATTTTCTGTATTTGAGCCTGCGTTCCTATCCGCCTTGCTTCATGGCACGCCAACAATAATTAAAATCTACGGTCCCGGTCGCCGTTGAGGCTGAAGCTGCCCTGCAAAACAAACTGAACCTAAATTCGGATTCCATTCTCAGTACAGGGCATGCCGAGAATACAAAAACATCGGAATCCTTTACGAAACGACCCACGCTCGATTTGAACGAGCAAACCCCGCCTCACACTCCACGAGTCCGCGCAATGGCGGCGGGTGCGAACCATCCGCCACTGGGTCCTTTACCTATATAAATCTCCGCCCTCAATCTGCGTGAGTTTGAGATCGAGGATTTGAGCTGAGCCCAGTTTTAGGGCTTCGCAGAGAATATCGTGTTATTGTCGACGCAGAACGGCAGAACTGAATGCATGTGACCAGGTCCAACATCTCTTCGCTGAAAACCAAACCTCTCCTGCAGGAGGCTAAGGGAGCAAAATGTTCTGCCGGAATGATCCACATGGCCCATGCTCGATTCGAACGAGTGATTTCTGCAGTGTCGATAGGACTTCCTATGCAACACGGGTGCAGACCATCTGCTACTGGGCTATTTCCACATATGTGCGTTGGACAGGGATATGCAATGACAGAAAAGAACTGGAAGGCGCGAAAGCATCGTCGCCATGATGTCGAGATTAATAAATTTTCATTTTTTTAGGGAGTATCCGGAATTCATCGCCATGGATCTAATCTACAGAGAGGGGTGAATTAGGCTCCAAAACCGAACTGAGAATAATTTCAAATCTCATACAGTTTGCCTATTATTCCATCGATGTTCTCAACACAGAGCAGGACGGACGAAGATAAAAAGATCATCCAATTTGCAATAAGGCTCAGGCTCGATTCGAACGAGCAACCCCGTATGACTCTTCAGTGCTCTCTGATGTTAAACGGGTGCGGACCATCCGCAACTGGGCCCTTCACCTCTGATATTCGTTGTCGATGGCATTAGGGAGGTTGTGCAAAAGCCGCACAGGCCGCGTGCTGCTTTTTTGCATTGTGCAAAGCCGCACAACAAACCAAAGGGTTTTTGAGTGAATCCCGGTTTATTTTGGAGACATACGCGTGAATTAGGTAGTATGGAGTACACTGAACTACTTACCGAATGTAATGTGCACCCTATTTGACGACATTATTCGGCACATCTGTTGTGCGGCTATGGCATTGACACTGCCGAAGACCGCCGTTTACCCCACTTTCCTCCTTTCCCCTGATGCCGGAATCAATGCTGACGGTATTCAAGGCACTAGATCTAAGGTTTGTATTCATCATAGATAGGAAAGAAAAAGCCGCACGGTGCCGCATGCGGTTTTGCACAATGCACAAAAGCCGCATGCGGCTCGTGCGGCTTTTGCACAACCTCCCTATTTTCATCCAAGATTTATACGATATATTGTCGACGAGGTCTAGGTTGCTCGGTGTGCATGATTCCGTCTGACGCAGGGCCGCAGGCTGAACACGTGTGAGTAGACGAAGGATGGGGCATCACTGCATTCAGGCGGCGGGTAGGCAACGTGATTTCTAGAGGCCTAGGTTGGCCCTAGCCGATGGCTGTGTCGAGGTGACGTCAACCGGCTAGACCGGTCCATGTCTAGGCGCCCTCGCGCGCCTCGACGAGCATCGCAGATTAAGCCGTCCAGATGATCAAGGTTCATGGTGTCGAGGCCATACCCAACCCCCAGGGTAAGTCAGCCATGGACTATAGGCCAGTGGTCAATGGATTCGGGTCCGCCGCTGTGCCTGGTCGGTGACAGGTGTTATGTAAATCACCAATAAATCAATGTGGCAGTGCTCGGGTGCCCTAGCGACTTCCGGCGGCGTCCATCGTCACCATCCCTGAGCGCCGTGGAGACCGAAAGTCTTCAAAGAGAAATGGAAAAGCTTAAAGAGACATGGTACACGCGACGGCAGTGACAAAGTGGTGATTTGCATGCCGCAATCGCCGATGATCTAAGGGCCATGCATGACAGTGTCGCCGACTCGCCTCGCCACTCAATGCCTACCTGATATATATGCACCTCAGGTACAGTGTTGCTAGCGCGAGTAGAAGGAGCGTGTCGAGGCGCGTACAGGTCCCTCGACCATCGAACGCCACGTCGCCGTCGCGGGCCTCAATGGAACTAGACAAGGCTGTGTTTACTTAGCCGAGATTTGCGCTGTCTAGGCGGCTACGAGCGGCTAGACCCACCTCGGCAGCAACTCCGCGGACATCAATGTGCCTACGTTTTGATCGGCCGAGAGGCCCGCTGAATGCAGTGCATCTCCTCGCTGAGAGTCAAACCTCCGCTGCAGGAGTAAAAAACTTCGTTCTAATATCGACCCATAGCCCATGCTCAATTCAAACGAGCAATTATTTCTGTTCCGGCACAGTTTTGATAGGACTTTCCCATGCGAAGCGGGTGCAGATCATCTGGTATCCCAATTATACCACGCCGATTGTTTGCTTGACACGTATCGTGCAAACAAATTTAAGCTGGTAGGGAGTCGCAGAATTCAACAGTTGAGGAACTTGACACATTCACCTCCATCTACCACTCTGTTCTCCTCAGAAGCTCTAATTATTTCAAAGCCAGTACTGCAATGGATCAAGTTTTGCGAGCAGATGAGGTACCATGCAGAAGTGAACTCCCCGGTTAGCAGCTGCACATCCCGGAATCTGGTCAGAGATTCAAAATAGGGAGTAGTAAGCCCATATGGGTGCTCTCACCATCAGAGGCGACTGAGCGCATGACAGAGGTCCAAAGCCCCGAGCCAGGTTACATCCACATTGATAGTATTAAACAAAGGAAGAACAAATTAAAGACCCTGTATTTTTTTCGAAATCCTCAGCATGCCGGCCGCTACGAGAACCTTGGTCGCATTCAACCAAGGTTCAACTGGTTCAAAATTGTAAAACTCGGGATTTTTGGATTTTCCTGTGCTCCACAAGGGCGCAACACCATTTTCTACTTGTCTTGGGGCCATAGAACCATTTTCCGGCCATTTAGGAACCGCTTTATGAATTCGACACTTGACGTCGTGACCCGTGACATAGGACCAAATTTCGACTTCGGCAGGGGGGCGTGACCCGTGACCGACAAATTGAATTTAATTCTCCAGTATTGTGAGATTTCTTCTCAGTACAGCAGTTCAGTTCGAAGTTGAACCACGCTACCCAAGGTCTTTCCCATAAAAAGATCGAGAAGTGCACTGATGCCCAAGACCCAGGCTCGATTCGAACGAGCATCTACCCTGAACCACCCATCCACGACTTTTTACTACGCAAAGCAGCTGCGGATATCCACCACTGGGTCTATTCCTTACCTTCCTGTTGTCTTCCTCTTCTTCGATTCACTCTGGGATTGAACCAGTTTTCTCTCAGAGCCCACTCCAGCACCATCTGTGGAATTCCTCTTCCTGCGAAATCCTGGGTGATTATTCAGAGCCGTATGTCTCCCCACTCAACAAAGAATTATGGAACGGTATACAGAAACCTTACATAGCGCATCGCAATAGCCCAGGCTCGATTCCAAAAAGCAGTTCCCGCATATACAACGAAAACGTACAGCAATGGAATACAGGTGCGGTCATCGGCAACCGGGCTGCTGTCATGGATATTGTCATATTCGGGTACCTACTCAACAACCCCTCGTCTTGGGTTCACATGGACTGCCTTTCTTCATGTTTCGTTTCACTTCCTCATGGACTCGGAGCCCGGTGCCAACTCGATCGGTCTCCACAGCTACCCATTGCAAATAGTACGGTTTCCATAGCTCTCTGCAGGTATTTAAACCACTGTACTGGACAATCACTATAGCTTTTACCCACATTCACTCCCTCTGCCCTTGCGCGCACTCCGCGACTTGCTCGATAGCATCACCGATCTTTCCCGCGGTTCAAGTCAATGTCATTGACTGGTTTCAACTGCCGGGTACCTTTGCACGCATCGTAGGGAACTGCATACGGGGTTCTCGCTGAACTTCAAGATATCACCAGATCTCTTACATTGGTGGACACTGTAGGAGCTCCGTCAATACAGTTCCCTTCTCACCAATCACTCCATTCTGGTGCTCCATCGACATGTCGTCCTCCACAAAACCTAGAAATAGGCGCGAACGGAGGAATGCCAGTGCCTTGCAAAAGGTTGCTGATGTGGGTCAACATGGAGAGCTCGACAACGTCCTCATGGCCCCTATCCGTCCTAGCAACAGTGATGACAGGGCCAATGCCTTGAAAAAGGTTGATGATGTTTTAGATGTTAGAGACGGAAACACACATGGTGCTCAACGCCTTCCGGATGGCCGCGATGCGCCTGTTTCCCCAGATCATTCTTCTCGACGTCCGGACTTCTTCCAGCAATTTCTCAGACCTTGTACGAGAGCACCTTACAGAGCCTCTCCTGTTGCTCTCGATTCCTTGTGCAATCGGACTCCCAAGGTCTCGTTGGACCCGGAAAGTCCTCTCGAATCGTCTGCTGCCCTTGTCGCACCGTTTCCAACACCTAGAAATAGGCGGGAACGACGCGCAGCCTTGAAAAAGGTAGCTGTCAGCGGTGCGAATCTGGAACTACTCTCCAAACACCATACCATTTCATCTTCCTCCCATGACTCCGGAATTTCCGTGTTGGCTGCAATACCACCAGCTTCCGAGCCTTCCGCAATCATCGCATGGGATCCCGTTGGCATCAATGTCGAGCATGCACTGCATGAATTTGCAGGGCCTCAACTTGCTCGCCTTGTCAACATGCCCAGTGATCCCATATTGCTGGAGGTTGTGCTGCCCACACTCCGACGTCATTTCGGCACTTTCCCTGACCGTATCTTTGCCCGCCGGAACACTGCGCTGCGGCTTGGTGCTGCGGCGTTCAACAAGCCTTTCCTTCTCAACCCAGACAAAGATTCGGCTCCTACACCACGAGCCGTGATTCGCCGGAGCCTGGTCTGTCTCAGAACCGACTTCGATGCGCTGGATGACGTCCTCGCATCAATTGAGGTTGCCCAGCTCGTTCAGGGCGGCGTGCCAGTGTACAGGCTGCAGAGCGACAGATTTGCGGTTCTCAAGACCAAACTCATCGCTCTGGCAGCACGCGCGCAGCGAGGATTTGGGCTGTTTGCACCGCCTATGCCAGCAATTCCCACCTGGGGTGTAAATGACAATTTCCGTCGGTATTTTGATGCCAGTGACTTCGAAATCCTTGGTGTTTGTTTCCGCGCCGAGGTCGAACATTATTTTGAAACACTGGCGCAGTACTTCGACTTCTCAACCAACAAAATACTGCCTCCCACTGCAAAGATTCGAGAAGCGTACGAGGCGTACCTTCAACGATCTTCCATAGCACGCAGGTACTGAACATTGACTTCAGGCTCGTTGAGTGGGGGGGATATGTCATGGATATTGTCATATTCGGGTACCTACTCAACAAGCCCTCGTCTTGGGTTCACATGGACTGCCTTTCTTCATGTTTCGTTTCACTTCCTCATGGACTCGGAGCCCGGTGCCAACTGAACTTCAAGATATCACCAGATCTCTTACAGCTGCATTCTTGCTTAGACAACTCGAGCAAAGATATCATCATCATATCCTTGATACATATATCAACGAGGAGGTGGCTGCAAAAAATATTTGCAAGGTATTCTTCCGCAAGTTGAATACAAGTCACTGTTGTCATCTCTCAGAAACTGTACAGCAGTTCGTGTGAAGCCAAACGATGCTTCCAGCAGTCCATCAAATTGGGGAAGAAAAAAAAGTCCGGACCTCACAAGACCCAGGCTCAATTTGAATGAGCATCTATACCACCAAACCACTAGCAGAAGGCCTCACAGGAGGTGGGTGCAGCTCAAGTGGATTCAGAATTCATAAATCTCGCGGAAAGAGCGTATAATCGAATGGTACAAAAGATCCCTATTCGAACGAGCGGCGATTCCTGAATCCTACACAATACTTTTGATATGCCAGTCATTGGGCAGAATAAATATTTGCCAGAGGCAATTATTGAAGGAATATCTGTTCAAATCCGACTTCGGCACGATGCGGAGAAACAACGGGAATATCAGGCCATCTTTCCCATCAAAGGTGATGGAGCAACTAGCACCAAACACTTGAGCCACTTGCTTCCCTCCATCATGGCCATGCATTCTCACTTAGACCCAGTCTTTTCTTCCCAGCTCCTACCGACTGCCGCGCAAATTGCGCAAGTGCACCAGCTCCTTCAGTCGAATGCCACGCCGAGCTATTCGCACTTGGAGTCCATCATCGCGTCCTCCCTCGCCAATGTCGCGCATTATGATATCGAAATCAAGCGCATGGAGGCTGAACGTGATGCCTTGCAGCGATATTACAATGAATGTAGCAGTGTATACGCTCCTGTGAGGCGGCTTCCTCCGGAAATTCTGGCGGAGATATTCTCGCTATGCTCTTCGCCCACTCCAATATTGTACTGTGATGGTACCCAGGAAATTCCTGACGGACCCAATCCGGTGTCCCAACCCCATCTGCTACCTTTGCTGCAGGCGCGCCCCCCCCGGCACAACACCGTCATGGCTACCCCATGTATGTGGGCCAACATCGAAGCGGATCTGCATGTCACGAGTTTGAAACTCCTTGCCCGCTCTCTGGATCGATCGGCCCATTGCCCGGTAGCCATACACCTTAATGTGGTCGATGAAGAAATTCAACCTGTTTTCGAATTACTCGGCGGCTGTGCGGATAGATGGCGAATTGCGGATTTGTACATCGGCGTGGACGCTTCTCCGTTTTCGTCGCATGTCAGAGAGAATCTTCCCTGCCTGGAGCATCTCAGCCTCGGCGGCGCTGGTGCTTCAGGAATTGAGATATTCGAAACAGCTCCCAATTTGACGCATGTTGTGTTATCCCGGGTTGGCAGCCCGCTTCCAAAACTACCGTGGACTCAGCCGCACGAGGTCACATATTATTCCTCTAGGCCATTATACATGTACAACGAGGTCATGGTCGACCTTTTGGGAAGCATGTCTCGGTGTTCGAGTCACTGCAAATTCAATCTTTACGACTTCAACGTTTCACATTTCACTCTCCCCATATCCGCTCTCGCCTCGGTCCAAGTCCAATCCGACATTCCCGTCCTTCGACCCGCCCTCCTCGATGACGACAGCGATGAACATTCTCGACAGGCTTTAGGCGAAATTCTCAGAGTTCTCACTCTGCCATGCCTTCAGATACTACACTTCCACTCCTCCAATCTCTGTCCGCTTTTCTGGCCACGAGACGATTTCCTCGCCTTATCACTGCGCTCCTCTTTCCACAACACTCTAACCAAGTTCTTCCTATATGACATGGTTATTGCCCAGGATGAGCTTGTAGGGTGCTTGTCGGAGATGAAGAGTTTGCGGGAACTCTTCATCCAGGACGTCCCTGGGGACACCGGCAGTGATCGTCCAGACATCCTCATAACCGACAGCCTGCTCCGACGAATTGCGTGGCAGCCCAACTCATCTTGTCTTGCCCCCTATCTGCATCATTTCTCTTTCGGCTCACTATTCTTATTCGAGGACAATGCCTTCATGGAATTTGTGGACTCGCGCTTGGATTCTGGTGCGACACGCGATGCTCCATTCAGGATTGAGGCATTCCGCATGTTTGGCACACCCAGTTTCATCAGGAACGACCTCGCAGTCATGGCACGTATGACAGCACTGGAAAATCAGGGTCTACTTCGTTGGTCTCAGCAAGATCACGAGGACCTCCGACAGAAGTTTCCTCGACTGTTGTTTGGCTGTACGTTTTTCCAAATCCATCAGCGTACCTCAACATTAATTCAATTATTTTAGTGTTCTGAATCCTGCGGCGAGACTAATGAGATTGCCAGATGGTGGGGATCTTTAATTCTGTCGCTACGTATCATCCTCGGATACATATGACAAGCAAGTCTGAATACTTCGGCGGCAACCACCTGGTCATTTCCACTCTTACTTATGTGCAATTTTGTTTGTTGTTAGATCTCTTGTCTGCGCTACGTGATCTGCAGCTAACTTTTCAAATTTTATTGGACGGTTTTGTTAAGCAACCAAACCAATCCGTGACATAACAAAGCCTCTATTTGGCTGTGAAGACTGTAAATCTCCTTGACCCTACCACTCAGAGCCCCACAATCGTAACCGTAATCCAAGAACACCAACGACGGCTTGGGTATTCTCGAATCCCTCTTGAACACAGCGTCCATATTAGAGAGTTTGCGCACAAGCCATATGAGCGATGTCATGGCTTTTGGGCCGTGCACGTCATATGGCTCCGCACGCCAAAATATGACGCAAAAGCAGTGCAAATGGCTTTTGGAGCCATTTGCCCGCCAAATTTGCACACCGTCCGAAAGCCATAATGTGGGTCATATGGCTAGTGCGCAAACTGGTTAATAGCTGCTTAACTGCGCTTATCTCAGTTTTCAGTTTTGATGGACTCCGGAGTACTCTTAAGGAAAAAACATCGAAAAAGTGCCCAAAATCATAGCAAAGTCCCTGAATTGAAGATGGGTGATTTTGGATTCTCTATCAATTCACTCAAACTTGTTTTTCCACCTAAATCACTTGTTTACTGGAAGAATACATGTACTATGGGGAGGACTGGAGGTATTCCTGGGACTGGAACAGTTACAGGTCTCCGAACAGAGTTTCCGTGCCCTCTCGATCTCCTACACCGCCACTGCCGTAAGCTTTGATAGCCGTGGAATCCAGGCCTGTGGTCTGAAAAAGCTCGATCGGTCACCGAGCCATCAGACCTGATCGTTGTTGTCGACGCATAGTATACCTACCCTTCACTCCCGCAATGCTACCACTGCCATAGCTCTGCCGCGTATAGTTTAATGCTGCCTGTTCAACTTTATATGGTTTCCGTTATAAAATCGGGCACACAATAACAGATATCTGCCTGCTACCACATATCTCTAGGACCTCTGTGCATTACCGTGACGGCCGTTTTTCTTGACTTCAAACATCTGACGGGACGGGACAGGCGACGGGATGGCCGTGATGGCCATAAAAACGGTAACAGGTTGCGTCCGATCTCTTTTCCTATTCATGTCACATTTTACTTGCGCATTGATATATTTTAACTGTTATATCATTAATTGAAGGTTATATCTTATTACCACATCAACTGACCCTTGTAACTGCGCAAACAATATTGGTTGAACCTCGGCAATTTGGCAATCATCTGTGGGCTTTACTGAAAATCCCAGTAAAACTTATTTGTCCTCGGATTCTGGCTCCAAAAATGTGGTAATGCACTCAAAAGAGAGTCTCCTCAAGCTGAATGGATCCCTGCATGAAATAATAGCCTGCCTCCTTGGTTTGAAACCTCAAATCAAATAGTTCGTTTTGATGGCCATCACGGCCCTCGTTCAACCGGTCGTTGGAGGATGCAAAAAATCCTCGATGGGACGGCCACGGGTGGAAGCCCTACATTTCTTCTTGCACATGGGCCCGGCCCATCTCATCCGATGTTGGCAACCACTTTGCAGCCGGCTCATGCCCCAGCACAGCTTTTCACACTTACCAGTAACCTCTATGTCTGCCCCTAAAATCTGGCACAGTATTTCTGTAGAAGAGATCCCTGAATCCGAGCCAAACCGAGTGCCCCACCATTATTATACTCAAACTATTTGCCCATTCCTGCCGATGAACCTAACATTGCGCAGATAAGGTCGTACCCTTCGTACATCCAGCCGCACATCAACGCAGTGTCCAGATGCCCGCCGCCAAGACGCAATCCCCGACACTACATTGTCACTGTTGGTGTAGGGCAAGCGGAGGACGCTGTCCCAGGAAGGTGAAGCGATTGTGTCCCATGAGTGACGTGGGGGAATGCCAACAGTTTGTTTCCATGTACATCCTGAACAAAATCTACCACTGTAAAAGTCCAATCTGCGAGAGTTATAGTGGTTCTGATATGTTAGATGAGCCATCAGCAGACTTTACAGTGTATGGATCCGTGATCAGTATGGGACAAGCCTTAAATCCCATAGTACGCCTGGACCAACAATAGCGGGTTCTCAATCCATGCCCTAGCTCAGTCCCAGGGATGCCCGGAGGGCCCTTTGAATATAGGTAATATATGATGTTAACTCAAGTCATTCCGAGCAGCAATCATGCGGAATTCAAGAGGTTTGCTCAATGCGCCCCAATTCAGCTCAAGAAATGTGGCTGTGCACTCGCATCAAAACCTCGAGACCCTCTGTTATTCGCGCTACCTTTTGCCATCATCCTTGTCTGGCTCTTATAATTTGTCTGCATCACTGCGAAAACACTTGGAACTGTTTTCCGTGTCAATTTTGACACCACCCTCTTCCAAACATGTCCACCCGGTCCAAAATACCCCTATCCACGAACTCTTGTCCCCTCAGCGACCATATTATAACTCAAAAGTTCGAATAATGCATCAGAAAATGTATATGAACATTTTACAACATCACCGAGCCTGCGTGGAACATGAATGTTGCAAAACAGATGTCGACGAAGGGTGTGCGATAGGGGCTGTACAGCCACATCGTGGCCCAAATTGGGACGCCACCCTCAAAACTTCGCTCTCCTGCTCAATAGCAGAGCAGAACGGCTCAGTGAAATGTTGAATATCAGTTTTCCAGTATGCCTATCCCTCCCTGGGCTGTCAAAAGTGTGAAATATGTATTTATTCACCCCAAATACAAGTTGGAATCAATTGATAGAGAATTGAAAAATACCCATGTTCAATTAGGACACTTTGAGACAGATTTTGGCACTTTTCAATGTTTTGTTTCTAAGTCCGCACCTTTCATTTGGCGGGATCACCAAAACACGCGACGGGGGGGCCCAGCCGGTAAATCAATTCTCTTGTCTGCGTGATTGTTGTGTTGTTTGATTGTTGATTTACCGGATGGGGACGAGCCTACGGTTTTCCATAAGAACGGGGCTATTAGGAAGACATGCTGTCTATTTCCGCGAACTGTAATGGTGGTTCTAGGGAGCACCAACCAAGAAACATTCCTTCCTGGGACTGAGGAGATTCCGCATTTCGGAGTACCATGAACATTACGTGAATATTCGTTCCATCACAGTCAAGGTGAGTCATGGTTCATGGGCAGTTTTCGCCGCGTGTAACGTTTGCACCTCCGATTTATCCATCAGGTATTTATAGACTGAATGCTTGCCGCTTAAAAAGCTGAAGACGTTCTCAGTTCCCCATCCCGGTCCCCTTCACCCCCGTGGCCATGGCTCTCATCCGACTTCTCACCTTCCTCTCGGTTGCCGTCACGGCGTCAGCTGTATCCATGGTGCTTCATGAGCAACGCCCTGAGGCTCCGGCTGGCTTCGTCCGTGTTGGTGCTGCACCAGCAAGCGAGGCGATCACCCTCCGTGTGGGGTTGAAGTCGAACAATGTCGCAGGTCTTGAGGAACAACTGAGATCTGTCGCCACGCCGGGGAGCTCCAACTTCCGACAATGGCTGTCGATGGACAACGTACGTGAATCTACGCACTTCATGTGGAGTGTACAACTGACCATCATTGCAGGTTAAAAATTACATGCAACCCTCCGCCGAAACGGTCTCCGCGTTCAATGCTTTTGCATCTGCGAACGGCCTCACGCCAACTGTAATCTCGCCTAACGGAGATTGGTTGTCAATCACCCTCGCAATATCCAAGGCCAACGACCTCTTTGCCACGGAGTTTGAACACTTCACGCACCCGTCTCTCGACGGCCCCATTACGCGGACGCTCTCGGTGTCGCTGCCAGCTGAGTTAATTGGCCATGTCGATGTGCTCCATCCCACCACCGCATTCGTTGCACCCAAAGCCCGTCTGCCAGTGATGTCCGCCATTCCTCGCACTGCCAGACGAGGCGAGCCTGCTGCGTCGTGTAATTCTAGCGATCCTTCTAGCTTCGTGACTCCGACCTGTCTACAAGACCTCTATGGAATTCCTACCACTCCTGCGACCCAAAATTCGAGTTCCCTGCTAGTCACCGGGTATGAGTATCAGTGGGCACAGGAGGTCGATCTCGCGGTTCGTGAATCGTCTCCGGGAGAAACTGGAACTAATCCGATCAAAGCAATTCCTTACGCTGTTACGCCCGGACATACCGCCCTCCACGACCTTCACGCTCTTGACCATAGATAACGGAACTAACGTTCAAGGTCCAGGCGATGATGGGTTTGAAGCAAATCTGGATGTACAATACACCGCGGGTGGGTTCACGCTCTCTGCGACGGCAATGACTAATAAAATCCTTAGGTCTTGCGACCAATGTACCGCTCTATTTTCTCTCTGTCGGTGGATATGAGTTTATCACTTCTCTTTTGGACACGATTACCTACCTGGACGGTATCGCTGCCCCACCAACCGTGATGACCACTTCCTATGGCGGGGACGAATTCAACTTTGGCGCAAGCGCCGCAACGTCAGTATTTCAACTACGATTGTGTTCCATACGTGATCGTCTTCCAGCAAAATTTGCAACGGGTACATGGCTCTTGGCGCACGGGGAATTTCGGTGATATTCGCTTCGGGGGATGTAAGTTTCGGTGTCGCTACAATCATTCGCAAAGCTGATGTCGCTTCAAGGGTGGCGTATATGGTGGCGACGGCGACTGCGCCAACACCACATTTATTCCTTCGTTCCCAGCGAGCTGTCCATTTGTTACCTCTGTCGGATCTACCCAGGGATTTGCCCCGGAGAAGGCCCTCAACCTCACCGGTGGCGGATTCTCGAACTTTTTCTCCACGGCGTATTACCAGACCACAGCAGTTGCGGATTTTCTGAAAACCATTCCCAATGACTTCGTAGGAACCTTCAACAAAAGCGGACGTGGTTATCCTGATGTGTCAACTCAAGGATGGAATTTCGAATTCTTCGCTTACAACAGAAGCATGAGCATAGGAGGAACTAGTGCATCTTCGCCCACATTCGCTTCCATCATTGCTTTGATCAATGATCGCCTAGTGGCTGCACAGAAACCTGTTCTAGGATTCCTCAATCCTTTCCTCTACTCTACGGCATCGTCTACGTTCACCGACATAACTACTGGTCATAACTCTGGCGATCTGTGTCCCACATCTTCGGTGAGTCCCCGCCATGAATACTGAACTGCACTCATGGGAGTCCCATAACAGGTGGCCTTCGATGCTGCGGTGGGATGGGATCCCCTGAGTAAGTCCATTTACCATATTTTGAAGCATATCTAAGGAAAATCAGCCGGCTGGGGAACGCCTGATTTTGCCAACCTGCTCACTGCCGCGTTGGAGTGATACCCATATCTCTCAAGATGCGGATACTACGATTATTATGTCTCGCGAGCACAAATTTCAACCACATATACGTTGTTTGGGGCTTCGAGCCCTCAGCAGTCCGGCGCAATTAGTCCCAATGCACCATTGAACTCGGGAAATCAAACTGTTTGTCAGGCTATCGCGCTGTGAAGCAACAACTCTTTGGATGTTCTTTCCCTCAACTCAATTCGAGAACGTGCTGAACGTGGAGGAATTTAACCCATCGAAATCTCGTGTTGTGTGCTGACTGAACTCGACTGTTTTGCGGTGCATTCCGAGCAACGACATCCTGGATGATCCTTCGTTTCCTTCTTCCCATCCGCGGACAACAATTCCAGCACCTTAACTGCACTTTATCCATTGACTGCATGCAAACAGCCCCACCTCCAGATTCGATGCCTGCAGGACGACCGCCAAACGAACGCAGTGAATCAGATCGCAGGCCCCGACGGCGGTCCGCGGAGATTTTGGGACTGGGAACCAAGTTCAGAGTTTTAATTTCTGCTGCTTCATTCCACCAGACCCGTGGAAGAAAGTCTTGGAAAGCTCAGGATCCGATGAGCGGCGACTGGCGAGGTGAGCATGACTGTAAAACGACAAATTTAAAAGCGAAATCTCCTTGTTTCCGAAGAGATCGCGCGACGTGCCCCGTCGCCGGAAGACAAAAATACAATCCTTCGTGGCCCCAGGATTGGCGAAGCGTGCGAGCGCAAAAGCGTCTCTGTTGACGGGGTGACGTACCTGAGCTTCTGTCTCAAGCTGGGTGCTTCTGGCATAGGATCACTTAAATGCATAAACTAGCGCTGAACATCTTGCGATGGCTTCTCCTCCCACCCCACAAGCGTTGTGCGTTCAGTTTGCTTACCCTCGATTCAGATTCTTGGAATGCAGGTGAATTTTTATCATGGATTCATGTGTTTATATGGATGTTGAATGCCTTTCCGCTTAGACGATCTCCTACTACCAAGATTTTAAGAAGTGAAGCATCTTTAGACCGGAAAGCTCCCCGTTTATCCTCTCAATGTCTTAGGGACAAGCCTTGGCTGCGCTGTTTTGTCGGTGGTGATCCACTCAAACTGCTCTTCTTACACAGCTCGGGGCGTACAGGTTCTCTATCTCTTTATCGTCGAGACCGTGAACACCGGAATGTGTGCAGCCATGATCTACGAGCCGCTTGTGGGACAATTTGGTCTGTAGCGCTTGCTTCGATTGGATATCTCCCATTGACACATTTTCAGGCACCGCTGCACCGATGACGCTCTTTCCACCTCGTACGTTACCCAGCGGCCGCCCTTGATTTGGATCGAGACCTGAAATAATCTCCAGTACTTCAGGCCCGTAAGGTATTCCCCAAACTCCCGCGCGTCTGCTTATATTCCTCGTTGCAAAGAACCCATCCTAGAGGTCAGCCAAATTTTCAACCGTAACCACAATTCCTTACAGGTTGCACCAGGTATCAATCTCGGTTCCTGTTCAATTCTTCTATGCGTGGCGTATATCGGTAATCATGCGAGATTGCTTCATTCCTGCACTCATTGGCATGACGTCCTTGACTTCTCTGGGTGCGTTCATTTTACCTGTCTGTCGGTATCTGACAATTCCATCAACCTAGTTGGGGCAATCTGGACCTCAATTATCGTCCACCAGATAAAGATTTATGCGAATAAACCCAAGGTCAACACCCCTGCTCTGGTTTGGTCTTGCTGTGCTTCCGGTCCGTCTTTATCTTTATTTCTATTTGCGTTGTCCATCTGCCCTTGTTCATCTCATTTTCCAGCGGCGGATCTGATTATCACCGTGTCTCTTTTCTGGGGCTTGGTCAGTTGTGCTTCGATACAAATCCCCGGCACCTGACATCCAACAGACACGGAAAAGAACAGGCATCAAACGGACTGACGATCTGCTTAATACCATAGCTCGGCGTGAATCCATTTATTGCTCCTGTTGGGACGTCCTCATTTATGTTGGAAATTTGAAATTTGCCTTATTTTAGACACGAAATCAACATAAGGTCACATAAGGTCCTTGTAAGGGCTGCTAAGAGATCGTCTCTCAGATAACCTCTTACAACTGTCAGAACCTTCTTACAACCCTCTTATAACCATCTTATAAAAGTCTTGTAATGCCATTGTAAGGGCCTATAATAAAAAAATCCACAAGATCATTTACGTTTTTCCGACAATTTTTCCCACCTCCAGATGCGATTCAGACGGGGCTTCTAACCGTGACCTTTGCCGCTCTCGATGTGAGCCTTTTCGTGGCCCTTCCGGACAATACAATTTATTCGGAATGTCCCGTCGCGCGTGGGCGATACCGTGGAGCCACTGGAGCGTATAGCGCGAATTTGTTAAATATGACGTCTCCGAAGAGTGCGGTGTCATTGATGCTGGGTGGTGGGATGTCGGTCGTCACGAGAATACGGTTTGGGGTCTGATTGAGAATAGCATGAGTCCCAATCCCAAGTTGTGCGCGAGTAGAAGTTAGGACCACCTTCATCCACCCCAACCACTTCCGGTCGATCATCGTATGGAGGTTGTTATTGACGAACATACCATTTCTCGTGTCGTGTCGTGGAGTCAAGTCAAGTCCATGGCGTCCTTCTCTTTCTTCGCAATTCTCTTCTCGACGACCTGCTTCAGCCACTCCAACAGTCACCGGTAAAGTTAGCCTGATTGGCCTGACGGGGTAGGGAGACACGGACCGCGCCACCGTTTCTGAGGGGCACGATGTGGATGCGAGTGGATCAACTCAGTCTGAGCACTGAGACGAGCGGCCACATGTATAAAGGTGCTTACCTCCATCGGCTTTGGCATTGGCACGTAAAATAATACACTCCTGCGTCGAGAGCGGCTTCAACCGAGATTTGCTGGATTCCCCCGTGGTCAAGAGCGCCGGAGAGAAGGACGCTGATGGCGCTTTACGTTGGCACTCGGAAAAAACCCCACGACGGGTAATCACGCCGTCCACTCCCAAGAAACAATACCTCAAATATGTAACGAAGATATTTCACGGAATAGAGACACACGATGGCGACAGGAACGTCCAAGTAGAGGTCACTGAGGCTGGGAGCGAGGGGCAGATGGTACATCGGCTCCTGTTCGAGTTCTGTCTGCGAGTCGGAATTTGCCATGAAGGGAGAGCGAAAGGGGCGCCGGCGTTTAAACCGGAAAAGGCACCTCCACAAGAACGTCGCCTCCCGCACCTTCACCTGCCGCACTCGCACCCGCGCGCGCGCACCATCACACCACAACGGAGATCACGCCGCCTCCACCCGACCGCGTCCGTATGCACCCCGCGCCGCACCCGCAGCAGCAGCACGAGGGCGCGTATCAGGAGAACCGTCCTCCGAGACGACGAAGGCGAGGGTCGATGTAGGCGGTATCAGGAGCGGAGTATAGCAGAGCCGAACGAACGCGGGGAAGTGGAAGTGCTCGTAGAAGATTTGCCTTCGGGCGGGTGGATCTTGCCTTAAGCTTTCGCCCCACCCATCCGAGACGAGGAGGCGATTCGACGACAATCCCCGCTACGAGTGCTCTTCAGCATGCGTACATGCACACGTACCATCGGGAAGGTGTGCACCCGCCTCACTGGCGCGGTCATCCCGTCCCGATGGCTAACCTCACCACCTCTATGCCCCCCTCGACACCTCCTCCAAGTGCGTCACCACCGCCACCACCTGTTCCTCATTCGCACCCGAACTTGACTCCGCGCTGACACCGCCGCCGCCAACGCGGAGGTCGCGCACCCTCCCATTTCCATTTCCATCTCGCCCGAGCCTAGTTCAGCAGGCCGGTGACGGCTGCTCCACTAAGCGCGCACGAATACGGACTGAGAGGGACGGTGGCGAAGGCGAGGGGTAGTGGAGCGGTGGGGGCGGATTACTGGAAGGAGGAAGGAAGGAGGCGCAGCTACCAGAGAACCAGAGGCGGATGGGGAGGCAGAAGTTGTAGATGCATTCGAAGGGGCGGCACCACGTCCCGGCCAACATCCCCATTGCACCCTCCTCGCTCAGCGCCTCGATCGGCTCACCCGTCTCAATCTGCCATCTGACGTCTACCCTGCGCGGGGCACGAACTCGCCACCCAGAAGCTCATCATGGGGAAAGCGTCGAAGAGCTCAGGGTGAAGAAGCCGGCGTGGAGGTAGGGCATAGCGAGCTTAGCGCGCGGCACGCCGTCCAAGTCGGGGGGAGAATCAGAAGCGCATATGCAGATCAGACCCGATATGGCTGGTGGGACGCGTCGAAGAGCTCGTCGCTGAGGATGCCAATGTGATCCGGGAGGCAGATTGCTGCGGGAAGTGTTGCTCATCGGCGAGGAGGAGAGGGAGCTCGTGTATTGCTGGAATGCTCGCCATGAGGCGTGAGAGGAGGATGAGCCTAGGAGCGAAGCGAGCGAGTGAGGAAAATGTAAGGGAGGAGCAGAAGGAGTACTGTACTATTTCGACCAAGTGTTCAGTCACACGTCACACCCAACTTTTTTTGATGTGTGCAAAAATCACCTTAATTCAAAAGAAAATTTATCGGCCATCTCGGACACACAAAATTCCGAAATTGATGAACACTTGGTCGAAATAGTACAGTAGAGGGAGGTGCCTACCGTAGTGATACCACCGCCGGGGCTCCACCTTTCAGACCATGTAGACAATGTTTGTGGGGACCTGAAAGCGTACGCGAGTCAGATACGCTGTGACAAGGAGGACAACGACGATGCGGACCTTGTGCTTCATCTCCACGCCTACACTGGGCTTAGCCGTCTCGGATTGGTCGTACTCTCCGCTTCAAGGTCTGACCGGCGAGCTTTATGACAGTGAAGTTTTCAAGTTCCCAACTTCGACAGCAAGATTTCTGGAAGGCTTCCGTGTTGAGAAAGTGATCGGCTGCGCGCCGCTACCCCCGAATTACGTTTTCATCTCCTGGTTACTTCCTCGTTACACCCCTTTCTGTCCACCCTCCCTCTACTTATATTCCGCATGTATCGACACATTACCTAGCTTTCCTGTATCCCCGACGCCTTCTCGTTTGGCCTCGAATATATCTCTGGTGGCTCAACTTACCGCGTGACCTGATTTCCCACATTCCGACTGGGACGGGGCGGTTTAGAACGGGATAAAGACCGGTTGAGGTTATGCACAGCCAGAGACGCGCTCAAGGGCTCAGAATATCCAGAGCACTCAGCGCAAATGCTCGGGGTGACCGCGGAAAGCGGCATGTGACGCGGCACAGCATTTCGGACCTTGTCTCCGACGACAACGCAGTCAGGGTTTTTCCCTGAGCCAATTTACTCAACTCAAGCATTTCTGAACTTAGACGCATTGAATCTGGCTGTGTTGAAACCAGCAATTTCTGCTTCTTGATCCGAGATCCCTGCAGGCTGATTGGGAGGCAGAAACTCAAGTTTGCTCAGCTAAGTAATAAGTATGCTTCAAAACTGCCACCAGCTTCTGTAGTAATATTGCTCCAAGCCTGTCAGAAACCACCACCGTCTTCAAATTTCTGAACACCTCTCTTGCTGGTTTTTTGCGGAGCATTTTAGCTCGCATTCCTATCCACCTTGCAACAAACGGTAAATCTACAGCCCAGACCACCGTTGAAGCTGAAGCCAGCCTGGAAAATGAACATAAAGTGAATGAGGATTCAATTCTGAATACAGGACATCCCGAGAAAAAAAATAACTTGAACAACCACAAGACCCAGGCTCGAATCGAACGAGCGACCCCGGTATGAAATACAACCGCCTACATGGTCAGAGGCTGCGGACCATCCGTAACTGGGCCCTTTATCCGCCTTATGTTTCCCGTTCTCCATCTGCTTAGAGAAATTCGTATTCGGATAAGTTCAAGGATATCGTCCTGGTAACCGCGAGGAGCGATATGAGAAATTACCAGTTCGTTAATCGGCACGCCGGAATCGTCAAGGAGACAAAAATGTCAACGCTCTTCTTGTATTTAAGCCCAGGCTCAATATACGACTATTTGAGTTTAACGCTAATATCCCACTGTGTATTCGAAGAGGGTCTTGAATTGGATAAAAATAAAAATAGTGGACCACGCTCGAAAACTTCTGTTCGTCAATTCACATGTGCTCTCAGAGACGGCTGAGAAGTGGGCATGCTCCGCCTTCCACGTATCAATCTCAGTCCCCGCGCTGCCTGCACGGTGCCGTATTCGATGGCGTATCACTGCTGCAACTGATCATAAGGCCGCCATTCTCAGTGCCTAACTTTAACGATTGTGCGGCGCCCTCAAAAGAAGAATACACTTGGTTTGCTCAGATTGGAGACTGACCTCGGTGGGAAAAAAGTCCTCTGTGAATTCGAATTCTTCATCTTAAAGTGCAGTTTGAGTTTCGGATACTACGGTTGGGTCGAATTCCTTCACAAATATGATCGGGAAATCAACGAATGTTCAGTACTAGTGTGCGCACAATTTTTTGCAGTGAAACTAAAATAACTACCGGCGTGTCAAGTATTCGCCCGAGACCTTGCCACAAATTCCTTATCATCTGCAGTAAGCCCGAACTCAAATTTCGAGAACGTATCAGATGCGTCATGAAATTCGCGTGAGATAATTGCGGCCTTTTCCGCTGAACGAGGAGTGATCTTGCATTTGAAAGCCCTAGGCGCACTCGTGATTCCCTGCGCAGGTGAGCATCTGGGTGGAACGCAGGGTAGCATGGATTTACCTGTTCGTAATCAAATGTATTCAACTTTATGGGATTGCCCTGCGAGTCTGTGTCCGTGGAGAAGTTGAAAGCCCAAACAAGGTTCATAACATTGATGTTCTAAATTGGATTTGTAAGTGAAAACTCGGCAGTGAAGTTGGTGGAGGCCCGCACTATCGAAGCCTGAGCCAAATGAATGCCAGCGCACATTCTCTGTGAATTTAATCATCAGATATTGAGATATGAAGCCGGATGGATACACAGTACTGACGCGACCAACGCCATACATTAAATTTGGCCGTAAATCATTGCAATTGACACCCGGTTTCGTGCCATTCTCGGAAAGTACATATCGATCGGGAATGAAGCTCTCCGGGTCATCATAAAGCTCTGAAAATCAATTATGAACTTGTCTGCGCATTAAGAAACCCTGGATTCACCTGGGTCATGGAAAATTCCCCCTTGATCGGATTGAGTCTGACGAAACATGAAGATGCTTTTGAACTCACAAGCGTTAACAAATATCGTGGACCCTTGAGGTATAAGGAAGCCTTTGTACTTGACAGGACAAGTCAAAAGTTGCCCCATCTGGTTGACAGAATAGAAAATAGATGCACCTCTTCCGCTTTCAATGAACGGTGGGGAGCCAAAAGAGGTGTTACAGGCCGGAATCTATGGGTCTAATTGTGTCGGCGCAAGTGCCACATCGAAGAAATGAAGATATCAGACGCACTTCCAGAATCATGGCACGAATATAGGGCATTTCTTCGAGGTCAGTTAAGGTGGACATGCGGTGCCCGCCAACCACACGATCGATTTCTTCCTGGGCCTTCATTTGCGCGTCAGGATATGCGACCAATGCCAATATGAGAGTTTGAAGATAGGCTGAGGTCGTGTGGGATGCGCCTTCAATCAGTGCGCCGCCGAGATATCTAGATAGATGTGATTTTCGTGGCTATCATCAATACTGTTTGAAAACGAACCCAGTCATTTCCCAGTCCATTCCAAACTCTTCTTGCCTCCTCAATATTTCCTCCATGTAGCTCCCATTCTCGTCGCCTCTGCGAACTCTGTCTTTGGTTTCGTCCAAAAGACCGAAATACAAATCTCGTTGATGCATACGCGTCTTTGCGCAGTCGCGCTTCCATTTCGCCCACCGCTCAGGAACATATTTCAACATAGGAATGAAGTCGACCGGAGGAGTAGCACCGGGCTCGAGGAGCCGAATCCATTCGTGCATCACGTTAAAGAACGTAGTAGTTTCGGGCGTCTCGTATCGCGGCGCGCGCTTGCCATAAAGTACTGAAACAATGACCGAATTCGAGTACCGCCGGATGTGGGTATAAAATCCCTGCATGCAAGTCGACACTAGAAGCGATTAAATAGGCGCCACAAACCTCAGGGTGACACAAAATATCATGGAGCAATTGCGAAGCCTCAGCCTGTTGAATAGGCATGTGCAGGGCAGTTGCCTGCGGTGTCAGAATAGCATGGGCGGCCCTACGGAGAGACCTCCACTTTTCGGCTTGCCAAAGTTACGGTCAGTAAACTTGCACGTGAGACAGAAGACCAACTGTGACGTGCAAGAGCCTATGAAGAATCAATGAAAATGTTCAAGTATAACATAATGGCAAGTACCAGATTCAGGCCTCCGGTAACAAGATCGGCGATGTACATGGGTGGTCGGTCGACTGTCGAGCTACTCCGCTTATCCATCAACTCTTTGACCGCCGCCGGGTCGGTGAGCACCACTAGTGTCCCGGAGCCCATTTTCAACTGGCAATGAGTAAATAGCTGGACCTCGATATCAGTCCTTTTAAATCGGCTTGCCGAGTAAATCCCGCCGTATTTCCGGGCCCATTCCGTGAATCTGGTGAGGCGGGCGTGCGTAAGATGGCGGCGGCCCATGCTAAGCGGATACGCACTTGTGGTGAGGAAATTTGTTTGGAAAGATGTGGAGATTCCCAAGAAGAGGCAAAGTAGGCGGGCCAGGAGGGAGTCCTGCCTCACGAGATCCTATTTTCACGAGATAGACAAAGACCCAGGCAAAGCCCAAGGTGAGGAGGAGCGATATACCCATGCCAGGTTGGGGTACAAACATGCTCGGCACGGGCACAAATGGTTTGTAGCCTCTATTTATATACGAAGATCAGTAACTAAAGGAGATATCGGAAATAGCAGAAAATGAGTGTGAGCGCGGTCGCGCAGACAGTAACGGGATCATCAAAAAATCTTCAAAGGATTGTGAATCCTAAAAAGGAATGTGGTTCAAATATTCAAGAATCAAAGCATCTGTATGCGGAACGTGCCCGTTACAAAGCGCCTAAACTGGGACCTGTTTAGCCGGCTAAAGGCACCTCGACACGGCCATCGGCTAGGCTTTGCTGAGGCATGACGAGCCGTTGCCTGAATGCAGTGACTCAGGTCGCTGTACCCTGTACTAGAGCATATTAGCACGGGGTAAACAAACAAATTGTTACTCACATAGATACCCCTTCTCCATCACGTAAGGTGAGGGAGAAGTTTCAATCAAACTTGATGCTCGGATCTGTGGGTAGGTAGGTAGAATTACACAGCACGGTCCCACTTAGGATGCCGGGGCCCAATGGGAAAACCAAACTTGATACTCGGATCTGTGGGTAGGTAGGTAGGTAGGTAGGTCGTATTACACGGCACGGTCTCGCTCAGGAACACCGGTTTCCAGAGGTTATCCCGATGTGTACACGCTAATTGCATCATCGCCCCTGGGCCTCCTCAAATCCTCCTAGCCGAGCTCACGGTCGCAGTGGATTGTCGGGTGATCCGGACCAACTCGCCGCGGTAGAACAGGGTAGAACTAGCCGAATCTGAGGAAGCTGAAAAGCTTTAGCATCAACCAGAACTTACCTCCCTCAAGCATCTCGGCCCACACCAGCACGGCGTAAAACACCTCCAGGACATCATACGCATACTTAGCGACCAGAGCAATCGTCGAGCGAGGGTAGATGATGGCTTTCAGGAACTCAGTTTGATAGCTCCATCATCTGGACACGCAGGCCTGGAAGTTCGGAGAAGAGTCGCGCGAGAAAAGTTGCCCTTAATGCAACAAGTGAGTCCGAGGAGTCACAGGTGAGTAAGGCATGTTCTGGCGTCTCTATTTCCTTCTTGCAGAACCTGCAGAGTCTCTCGTCGCGAGGCACCGGTTGATGCGTATGATCAACATGGGAAACTCGCGGCCATGACAGGTACTCGGATCCGTGAGTATGGATACTCACGGGTAACTCGTACCGGACTGTGGTGTGGATCCCAAGCAGCTCGTCACATTATCGTTCGCCAACCTTCTCGTCATCTCTCCCCCATGCACGCGAAAGTAACAGCGTTTATTCGCCACCTGGATACCAAATCTGTTTCGAAACCCATTTGTGATGGTTCCTGTTACACCATCCTCTACTTCATCATCATTCATCATCATTAATTAACCGTTCTTTAACGAAATGGCTCCTCGGCTGTGCTATTTTCCCATATATCATTGCTCCTTTGCTCTTCCTCGGCTCAGCTCGTGCTCTTCATCTTTATTTAACCCCGCCCATCGTTGATTTGTTGTGCTTTTCGACACTGCCTCTTCAGTTGTAGCCGAACAGCTGACCTACCCGCAGTCTGTTCCTGACAAGGCGTAGTTCATCGCAGTTGCTGCTGCGGAAGTGCTGCCTACGGCACAGCCTAATTCTATTCATCAGGCCGAGAGGCCACGCAGCCCCGGAAGATCCTCGACATATAAAAAAGACGCGCCTTTCTCTTGGACGGGAGATGTTTCACCCACTGTCCTCATCATCAAGCTACTAGAAATTGCAATATTATTGATTCTGGCTGGGATGTCGCAACACCTCTGCCGGCAATTGCTGAGACCTATTTCTACTCTTCACCTCAAAACTTCTCTACTGATTCTAGGGTTTTTCCATGCTGATGCCGCGGTAATCAGTATAATCTATTCAACCGATGATCTCATGGGCAATCCTTCTTTCCTCTGTTTCTTTCACTCCGGTCAAATTATTCTCCCACTGGGATCGTAGCGAGTATCCATTGGTCTGAAGATGCTGGCCTCTCCTAAGCTGTGGGCTACACCTTCCTCAGTTGTCCATGTTTCTGGCTGTTACACCCACTGTCAGCCTTTCAACTCCCCGGAATCCGTGTAATTTCTTTATCTGCTACCGGCCTCCAGATTCCATGAATGGTCTTTGTGTTTACTGGTTCATCGTTTTGCACTATCACTTCGGTGATCTACCAGGCAAATCAATATTTGCGGTCAGTTACCCAGTCCTCTGCTGTTGATACATGCAAAATATTCTACTTGCTGCGGGCCGTTCGTTCTTCTGCTATTGGACGCGAAACATTGCTGGCAGATGCAGCGAATATCAATTACGCGGACCGGACTCTTCAGCGGGATTAATATTGGTCCACAATTCATCCATCTGTTTTTTTATATTGAATGAATGATCCTCCTTCCTTCATACCCAAATAATTCTGTCGTCGCCTCCGTTCCTCGGTGGAAAGCCACGAGTATGAAATTGAGTTTTTCGTCATTTAGATGTAAGTATGTTTACCCATGACAATACTCATGCCTTCATTCGTCTTAGACATCTGAATACCGGAGCGAAGCGCAGGTCCATCTTGTCATCTTAGAAAATGACGACGCGTTGTTGATATACACGTGGATACGCCGGTGGCGTTTCGGCGCTGTCTTCTTGAACGGGGCTAAGGTTTGCCGAAGTTTTTGGTTATATTTCCCTACGGCTCTGCCACAACGGAAAAACTGAAAAGTTCGGGCAACAATATACAGTTTACTTCCCTAAGTTCCAATCAGGTACTGGACGACAAAGGGGGCGTAACTTTGGTCAAAGCCCAGGCTCGAATCCGAACGAGCGACCCCGGTATGAAATTGAACCGCCTACATGGTCAGAGGATCCGGATCATCCGTAACTGGGCCCTTTATCTGCCCTATGTTTTCCGTTCTCTATGTGCGCGCCTATTTAGAGAAATTCGTGTTCGGATAAGTACAAGGATATAGTCCTGGTAACCGCGAGGAGCGATATGAGAAATTACCAGTTCGTTAATCGGCACACCGCAATCGTCAAGGAGACAAGAACGTCAACGCTCTTGTATTTAAGGCCAGGCTCGATAAACGAACAAGCGATTTCCGCATGTAATCACAGGTTCACGATGCACAGGAACCAGTTGCGGACCACGCACCCACGGGCTACATTTCTATTTGAGTTCAACGCCAATATCCCACTGTGTATTCGAAGAGGGTATGTAACGAGCTTGAATTGGATAAAAATAAAATTAGTGGACCACGCTCGAAAACTTCTGTTCGTCAATTCAAATGAAACCAGTATTGCTCTCAGGAATGGCTGAGAAGTGGGCACGCTCCGCCTTCCACATATCAATCTCAGTCGCCGCGCTGCCAATGTGCAAGTTGCCGTCTTCGATGGCGCATCACTGCTACAACTGATGTCGCCATTCTTAGTGCCTAACTTGACGATTGTGCGGCGCCCTCAAAAGAAGAGTACACTTGGTTTGCCCAGATTGGAGACCTCGATGGAAAAAAAGTCCTCTGCGAATTCGAATTCTTCATTTCAAAAGTGCAATTTGAGTTTCGGATGGGTAGCCTCAATCAACTATACGGCTTAGTGCTCGGGAAAGCCTCGAAGACATGGCCTTTTTTAGTTTATTGTGAGCCTTCACGATATAACATTCGATGGCCAGCCGCATCGACACATTTTGCAGTGTACAATTAACCTATTTACAAACTATCCACCTCATCTATCAGTGCAGCGACAAACGCGGGGCCGACAAATGACACACATCCTCCAGAAACAGCGCGCACTCTTCCGAAATAGTGTCCTTCCAAATAGCCAGGATCCGCGGGTGGGTATCCAGCAGATTTATCACCTCCGCCACCCGCTCTCTCAGTGCGAGGGACAAGTACCCCATCACCGCCGCGAGCGCGTCCGTCCGGTGGTCTCGCGGCGTCGTCACCAACACCCGCACATCCTCGCTTTTCGAGTTCAAGCCGCTCGCGAGGAGAAAGTCGCGCGCCGCAAGCAGCTGAGGCGCCTCGAGGCCCGTGTACCCGCTCCCCTCGCCCTCGTCGAAGACGATGTCGTAGTAGTCCTCCTGCGTGAGGATGGTGCCCTGCTCGGCGGCCGCCTCGCGTGCATATGCAATTTTATCCGTGAGTTCCTCGGCCGTGGGCGGCTCCGGACTGTACAAGTGCGGCAGTTGCAGCTTTAGGCGCCGTGCACCGGTGCGGCGCTCGGAGGTGTGCGTGATCGGCGCCTTGTGCCGTGTAGAGAGGGAGATAAAGTGCGTGAACGGGCGCTCGCCGTCCGCGCGGAGGTCTTCTGCGGTGGGGGCGCCGAAGGAGGCGTAGTCGTCCTCAAAAGCCACGAAGAGGCCGTGGGCGAGCATCTGGCGGCAGCGAGATTCGTACACCTTCGGCTGGCCGATGGTCGTAGCGGAAGGTGCGGGAGGGAGAGACGGCTTTGAGAGGTGGGGAGGGCGAGCAGAAGGGCGGAGGAAACGCGGGATACCGCTGCTTTGGAAGCCGCTGCCCGGGTCCAGCATGGAGGTGTGCATCACTGAAGCTGCGGGTGGTGTCCCGGTGGGAGCTCGGGGCTGGCGCTTAGGCGTCTTGGAGTCGAGATACACGGGTAAGGAGATGGGGCGGAAGCGGGAGCGTGTGGTTGATCGAGGAACAACGCTACTAGCAAGATCTTTCATCGCTGCGAACGGTATACGCAATAAGGAAGCAGAGCTAGAAAACAAGTTCTGGGAGACAGTGAGGGGGAGCGGCGTTTCGATGAGTTTGCGAGGGGCTCTTATTTGCTCCCTAGACGATCGATCGCCGGAGTCTCGGAAGTGAAAGCCATTGAAACTGAAACTATGGGACTCACCCGCCCAGGAGAAAAAACAACGCGTGGGGGCTATCAAAACAGGACACCGGGTCCTGGTTTGGATTTGCCTGTTTCTTTCTTCTCCCTAAAAATAGCGGTAGTCGGACAAGATGAGCCACAGGCCGGAGGCAACTTGATTTCTCGACGTCGATTGGTCGATTGGAAAGCTCCTAAAATGCTGCGAGTGACATCGACATCGGTCAGTCAGACCATACTCTCGATCGTCCCTGGCCGTGCCTGTGCTGCAAAAAAAAGTCTGGAATTTGATATCACCAAGCGGATCCAAACGTACAATGGTAACAGATTGGATTTTGTGAGTATCCGACTTAGCCAGAGTGCGAGAGTAAGGGTGAGAATAGCCGTGAAGGCCGTGAAGGGTGACAGGACCGTACAGGATAAAAATGAGACCATTGTCGTACCTATATCCAATAGCGGTAGTAACGCTCATCTCCACCAGATATCCACAGGCAATTTGGACTTTCTAGACAATTGTGTTATTCTTCAGGCATTGGCTCTTCAATGCCAAAAAGTACCCTCGTATTATCAAGACAATGTCACAATTGTCTCTCAAAAGAGGTGGAGCTGTTAGTCTGAAATCCTGAACCTAACCGCAAGTCCGACGCAAAGCCTGTACTTCCGCACGTCGTATACGCGACATTTTCGTTTGCAGCCCCGGGCTGTTATAACTTCTTGGTGAGGTCTGAGACTCTGAGTCGCGTGTGGAGGTGGCGGGAGACATCAAGCATTGCTACGTACGCCGATCAATGACTCACTGCCTTCAACAAGCAGAGCACAACAAACGTCTTTCTCCGTTGAACCACCATGTGACTTTTGGCCTTGGGCATTACAACTTTGACCGTGCATAGAAGCTCTGTCCCCGCAGGGCTCGTCGTTACGATGTCGTTAGTGTCAATTCTCGTGGCGAAAACGCGCTGCGGTCTAACTTAAAGTCCAACCGTGACGACGGGTTGCTGTTCCGCCACCGAGCTTAATCGTTCGGTTTCTTTCAGGAGTGTCTGGTCCACCCTGAGCTTGGGGTTTTGAATCTAACTCACTCCCACTTCGGTTCTGGGCTACTTTCACCCCCCTTTGTCAATTCCCTTTCCACGGGTGAACTTGGTTTATGCTCTGAATGATAAGCACATAATTACGCCTCTGCATGTCGCATCCTTCTCAACGGGGCATTTTTTCCAGACATGATATGTATAACAGCTTACATGGATGTCCTCCAGTCTATCCTGCATAGCTCGGCGGCGCCCCTTCCTCCACACTCATGATCAAAAGAGCGTTCAACTGGGCCTCCATCCGTTGGACTCGCAGAGCCAATGACTCATCTTGAGGAGTGTTATTGTCTGGTCGGGTATTGGTGTTTGACAGTATGGGAGTCGCATCCGATTCGTTGGAGGTACCGACACCAGATGTCCCGCCGAATTGCTCTTCGGGTGTAGTGGTTTGCCGCCCGTCATCTGCGTCGTCTCTGATATCGGCAAGTATTACTCTCTCTGGGTTGACAGGCGGTACCAAGGAGCCGTTACTGAGCTTCTCGATCGTTGGAAGCGGATATCGGCGAACTATGCTGTTTGGTAATGACGGTTTATCCTCCTCGCGGTCGTCGGTGTATGGCACCGGGAGCGTGTTGTGCTGAATGTGTTGCCGACGTCTTCTCAACCACAGCCCCAAGAACAGGAGGCTGACGAAGAGGAAAACTGATATTACGGATGCCGCAATTACGGCCATATGGGGTTTTTTACGGTTTCTGTAGGAACAATAGGTCGGGCTTTGTTGGGGAGATCAACTCTATTGCTTTTACCTGTCTGAATTTGTACTTCCACCCGGAGCGATGGTAGGGGAAAGGAGTTGACTCGAGGAGCTATTGCTGGGGGTATTCTCCACGGTCGTCCCCCCCACTATACTTGAACTTGATGAGCCCAGCGAGGTTGTGGGCGTTGTGCTTTGCAACGGCGAAGTGATTTCGCTGCTTGTCCCTGCAGGTGTACTTGAAGGACCCGGAGCCCTGCTGGAGTTTGTGCTTTGGGTCGGTGAGCCGCTTTGAGACTTCACCGAAGATGGCGACGAAGCGCCGGCTCCTTGGCTAATACCGGTGCTGCGTTTCGGTAAGTTCGGGTTGAATTCTGCAGGACGGTTCGGAGAACTTCACTGACGGAGGAGAACTCTCCGTGGTCTGTTTTGAAGAAGGACTGCTGCATATCGGTCAGTCTGCGGTTCATGATCTCTTTGACCATACTCACGGATCCGTTGAACTTGAGGTGTCCGCCGCCTGGCTTCCGGGGCAGACATTATCCGGATCTGTGGACTGCTCTGCGTTGAAACTACCCTAGGATTCACATGGGAGTCAGCGGAGCAGACAATAGGGTTGGTTGGAACTCACGTCGCTAAAGTAGGCGCAAGACGCTCCATCGAAGTGCAGAGTAAGTCGAAGTGAACGCCATTTATTGAGCTATCGGTGAAGGAGTTGTCCAGCCTCCCTCCGCCATTGTCGAAGGAAGCACAGGAGAGTCCGCTTCCAGAAACGCTCGCGGCATCGACCAAGGCTGCCAAAATACAAAGCGACAGATGTGTCCGAGTCGGCCGTCCGGTGGACCACATTCAGAACAGTTGTGCCCACCCAAGGACAAATTCGAGATGAACAGTGGAGCTCAGCTTTTGGCTGGACTGGGAACAAATGTGCGGCCTCGGGGGGTGGAAGCGGCAGTAGGAGATGGAGATCTAGGGGAGACACGCAGCCTTGATATGACTGGTATTCTAGGATGATGATCGCCTATCTTGGAGATGAATGTGATGATCAACACCGAGACAGCGACGGATGATACTGGTAGAACTTGGTCAGGTCGTCGCTGTATTCGGATTCTCAGGAAAACGCGCGGGGGCACGGATCGTCCCCAAATTCGCGCCGCGTCACCGCCCGTGTCCCAACCTACGGTCCTCACTGAGAGCCGCCGCGTCGTCCATTGCCATTTCGAATCTCGAAATCACCCGACCGCGCCGCGCCTCCGATTTCAGGCTTCAATACCAGTTCTGTCCTCGATGGTTCTTGAATACTACTCCCTTCCTGCCCGGCTGACGTGGCGCCGCGCCGCACAAGTACAACTATGTTGACGGTCAGAATGCAAGGTCAAAGATTGGGGAAATTTTAGAAGTTGAGCAAAGCCTAGAAGAATGTGAGAGAACACTCACAGAATTTCGGTCCGTGCCCCAGTGAAAACTTTGAGGCGCACACCAATGTAAATTTTGGTTAGTCGAATATATTTAGCAGAGATTCCTGGCTCAAAGAGCTTTGCTAGCGGCCTAACATGTGATGCAGCGTCATCAGACACTGCGCCGCGTCCATCAGATAGTTCGCCGTGTCGTGTCGCATGCATCTTACAGGCGAGATCTGTGTCCAAATTATACCTTGGGGAGATTTTGCATCAGATGGCTTCGGTCAGGATACATTTTTGGCCCTTCAAACCGCTCAGACATGTCTTCAGCGAAGGCCGCTGCCCAACTGCGGCAGAGCGACCAGACACTTTCGCCGCGTCAGGCCGCACGCATTTTGCACACATTATTTCCATCCCAAATATATTTGCAACGCGTCCCTGATGAAATGCCTATAGTCAGACCAGTGTCTCGGCTGTACAGCCCTTCCAGGTCAACCTGCTGACTAAAAAATCTGACAAAATGATCAAACGGACAAGGCTCAAGATTTACACAGTGGTATACATACCTGCCGTATTTGAAGCCGGCTAGGGTCTTCCTCCAATCCCTCCAAAGGAGAATAACGTGACCAGCGCGCAATCCGATACGTGAGATCGAGCTGCAGACCGAGAGCTTGGGACTGAATGTCTTGCTTGATGTCGCGTTGCATCGGACGTTGCAAAGCACAACTGAAGCGATCAAGGTGCTGGACTGGCTGAGAGCCTGCCTCATCTTCAAGATGTGTAGGACGTGGCCTTGTTCTGGAAATAATGAATTGGAGGAGGGTATCATCGGTTACTTCCCTGAACTGTTTGAGCTCAAGGTATCGCAAATTGGGGCAGAGCACAGTAGCGGCGCCATCTGAAGCCGGGGTGAGGTGCGTAAGAAACTGCGGGTCTCGCGATCCATCGCCGGGAAGGCGTGGTTCGTGCACAAGGTGTAGCTCTTCCAGAGACGGCATATCCGCCAAAGCGGCCACAACGATGTCACTGGCAAGTCTCCGTACATCGAGTGTGAGACATTCGAGATAGGTCAACGCTGTTTCCATACATGGAAACAGAGACCGAGTGTCCCGTGTCGGCGTGGCACTGTAACAGTGAAAAGAGCGGATAGCCGGAAGAATCAGCCGGTCAAAGAAGCGACCGGCGTCTATCGGGACCATATATTTATGCTTAACGGACAGATGGCGGAGCCGCAGGAGAGAGATGGGCTGGAGAGGAGAGCCATGCCATGTGGGATCGCCGAGTCCTCCAATAACCGACAGCTCGCTGGTTTCTAGAAGTGGACAATGACACAATATCCAGAACGCATCCTGATATCGGATACTGGGACTCGCCAACGTCAATTGTGTCAATGATCCCCACGAGATTGAGCTGTTGTGAATGTCGGAGATTCCCACACATTCAACACTCCGAAGGCTTTTGGCCCCCAAAAACATCAACGGTCCCGGTGGAAAACGCTCGTCGATACGGATCGCGATACTCTGCAACAAAGGAACATCATCCGAGGATAAAGCCGCAAAATGATGGCGACTCGTCAAGACGAGTTTGATATTCCGCCATCGGCGAGAGGCAGCGACAAGCAGGGAAGTGAGGGAGGAGACGTCGGAAGTTTGTATCTCCGACGCCGTGCGGGAATAAACGAGGGAAATATCGAGGGGCACCGCTCGCGATCTATCGAGCCAGGCGGTGACCTTTTCCGTGAGCTGTGGGAGTTGCGCAAGAGAGGTGACGACGATATGGATAGATGCCCATAGACGTGGAGTCGCGAGGGCAAGGAGTCGCCAGGATCTGCAAATCCGACATAAAAGGAGGGGCGCCTCATCAGCGATGAGCGCAGCATTCCTGGTAGATGGAAGGGTCGCGAGAAATATTTCCTGCATGACATCGTCCGGCAGCCGGCGAACCGGGATACCAAGGCCATATGTGCGCGGATAAAACCGTCCAGTTCATCACGCTTCTGGGCGGCCTCGTCAATCATGGAATGAAGCCGAGCAATTTCTTCGGTGACTTTTGCCAAGTCTTTCAGTGGGCCTTGTATGAGAGCGCGAATATCATCGCATTCCGTATCCGTGGGTACGAAGTTGGTGTGAAGAGAGTCTTGGAATGGTGAATGCATGGAACGACTGTTCAAAATGAGCATACGTTATCGCCAGGACATGAAGGGTGTGGATACAAACTTTGCGAGACTTCTCAGAATGGACGTTTTGAAATGGCAACGACGTCAAGAACTGAAGCGTATTGTGACGTGACGTGATTGCTCAGCTTTTCCGGAATCCGGACCGAACTCATCGATCGGAAATCGGCCACTCTGAGGTCCGGCCAGCGCTGCCCGGTGTGATTCAGATGGTCGCAGGAGTGGATGATCCGGTGGTTGGGAATTGTGGTTGGTTCGGATTCCCTCACAAATAACTTTTGAGAAATCAACGGATGTTCCGTGTGCGCATAATTTTTTGCAGTGAACTAAAACAACAAGAAAACAGCTACGGCGTGTTATTCGCCCGAGACCTAGCCACAAATTCCTTATCATCCGGAGTAAGCCCGAACTCAAATTTCGAGAACGTATCGGATGCTTCAAGAAATTCGCGTGAGATAATTGCGGCCTTTTGAGGAGTGATCTTGCATTGAAAGGCCTAGGCGCACTCGTGATTCCCTGCCGAGGTGAGCAACTCGGGGGAATGGGGGGTAGCATTAATTCACCTGTTCATAGTCAAATGTATCCAACTTCATGGGATTGCCCTGCGAGTCTGTGTCCGTGGAGAAGTTGAAAGCCCAAACAAGGTTCATAACATTGATGTTCTAAATTGGATTTGTAAGTGAAAACTCGGGAGTGAAGCTGGTGGAGGCCCACACTATAGAAGCTCGAGCCAAATGAATCCCAGCGCACATTCTCTGTGAATTTAATCATCAGATATTGAGATATGAACGCGGATACACAGTACTGACGCGACCAACGCCAAACATTAAATTTTGCCGTAAATCATTGCCAAGGGAAATCGGGATTCGAAATTCGGATATAGGGTCGAAAAGTTTTTTTCGACCCCGAGCTGACCCCCCTCCCCCCCTCCTGCCTTATAGGGAAGGAGCTTCCCGCCCCTAGGCCCGGGCCGCTCTCTCCGCATCCAGCCGCCGCCCTTCAACTTATTTCCCACCAACTCCTTAACCGTGCTTGTTGATACCATTTAATGAGTGTTTGTGATTAATTGAACACTCTGCACTCCACCAGCTCAACAATTTCTGATCCAAGGACTGACTACAGTCAATCCAATTTGGCTTGCCTCACGGAAGGTATGGGTTCAGATTGATAAATTTTATTCTATACACTCTCTGGGCATTCATTTATGTTTATTACAACCAACCAACCCCTCCTTAATGGTCTATTAGCCATTTTGAATCTCCAAACTTTATGTACTAAAAAGTTTTTTTCAGCCCAACCTGGACCCCCCCCCCTCCCTCCCTATATCCGATATTTTAATCCCGATTTCCCCTTGATCATTGCAATTGACACCCGGTTTCGTGCCATTCTCGGAAAGTACATAGCGATCGAGCGCCGGCATGGATCGGGCATGCCATGCCATTCATCTCCCTGCGACACTGCGACTGCGTTCCAAGAACTAATCCTGTTCCCTACGAATAAGTACGTGGTCCATTGACACTCCCCATGCGCTCATTTCCCGTCGTTGTCCGGACTGATAGTATGGAGGTACGGAAATATATCAAAGCGCCCGCTTGTGATGGTTGAAGATTGACGATGTTTAGTATGTCCATCCTCCAGCCAATTTCCCAAGTCTGAGATATATTCTCTTGAGATGTATGTTGGGTACTGCAGTGTTTCTCCGCCAACACCGTTACTGGGATTGTGTACGGGCACTGTAGCTTGACGAAGAACGTTCGGGTTGCAAGTGCGTCTTCCGTTTTCACTCTCGTGCTTCATTCTCACACACTTCATAACAGAAACCGATAGCTCACCATTCCGACAGTCGCGACCTCCCAAGTATCCTGCTTGGTACGCTGCGGTCACTACTAATGTATCCTGACGCACTTGGACGTTCGAAGCAGGGTGAGTACCCCCCCACTGTAATGTTTTGGCCAGCGCTGATATTTTGCTTTTGATGTGCCAGGTTGCTCTCGCGTGCTATGAATTTGTCGTGTGTTCGCATGCGCAAGACGTCAACGGCCGTCTCTACGAGGGCCCGCTCAAGGCGTTGGCGTGCTCCTGATTCAGCCGCAAGTCCCCAGTAAAACTGGGGGCAGTGCGCGCGCTCGTGTGCTCACGGGAATCGTGGTGGACGTAGGAGCTCGTGTCGGCAGTATTTTATATTCATTCTTTGAGCCTGAATTAAAATCATTGGGTACTATTTTGTGGAGAGAATTGAAAAGCAGCGGGCAGGTGGGCTGGGCCATCCTGCATACCAGTGGTTGCCCAGTGTGTCATAGCGTTGGCCTGTTGCTAGCCAACCGTTCCATAGCAAGTCCATAGCGCTGTCATAGAGGGGTAGTGGCTAGTGGCACTATGCCGCTATAGGCTGCTATGCGCGCTGTCAAGCGCTGTCAAGCGCGGGTCCGTTTTCCTGATGCAGCAGGTGGTCGCCGACCATCTAAAACTGAAGTGCCCCGGCTCTCACAAAAGAGACCACATTTCAGGAGCATTGGAGTTCCATGATAGTACTAGTCTCATGCTGCGGCCCAGCTGCGGAAGAAATAAACTACGATTGAGTTGAGTGACTTCAAGTTTGCAAAGGTGTGGGAAGCATCAGTGATTGAGCAATTTCCTGTTTGGGCTTTCGGCTCTTTTTTGGCTTGTTTCTCTTGCGCACAAGCCCGAAAAGTCCGACAAGCCAGACAAGACCAACAAGAAGAATATTCGTCATTTCTTCGAGGATTTATTATGAGCTGCGAAGGGGAAAATGACCAGGAATATGAAATAACACTGGAGCGTGGTATTTACTTCAGTGCCGCACACTACAAAGAGCAAAAGGAAGAAAAATCTTTGGACCAAAAAAGCGGGGAGAAAAGCGATGAAAATAGCTAAGTCCATTGCCGAGACACCAGCCCTAAATCCATGCACAGACCATATGGACGCCCACGTGCGTGAAAAAAAGTGGTTGATGACCGGATTTGGAAGGTTACACAACATCTGTCAATAAACCCTCTGCTCTCTCTCCCACCTCGTCGCCCGCCTGCCTCTCATTCTCGAGGTCGCTGGCCCTCCATCTGTGCTCACATTCTCCATCTTCAAGAACATGGCCGCCGGACACCTCTTTTGACCCGACCGGCGCGCAGGCGGACCAGTACATACGGCCCACAGTCTCAGACAAAGCTGTTGTGTAGGTGTGAATTTTCGTCTCATTCTGTCACCGGTGTTCATTTGGGGCTTTAGGGTGATCCCTACAAATTTAGGTCTAAATTGAGCACCGGGGATCGAATCTGCGCAAACATGGGTGCCCACGATTGAGAGCTGGTAAGCAGGTGTTCTGCCGTTCGGACTCGCACTGATTTTCTATATGTAGACTTGTTTCGACCACCGGGCCGCCAACAGTAGGATTGCGAGCCGCAAGCATCATGTTTGTAAGTTGTGCGTCTGTTGCCGCTTCTCTCACCGGGTGCTCATTGGCGCCTTTTATTTCGTTCCGCACAGCTGGATCGGCATTGCACTCAGTATCCACTCCTCCATACTTTTGCTTGTTCAAATGCACTTCCCATCCAATACTCGCGCGCCTCCGATCGAGCACCACGAGGGCAGTGGAGCTGGATAAGAGTACCAGGCAGGAGACAATAAAGGTGAGTTTTTCTTTGCTTTTGGGTTACCGAGAGCTCGAAGATGGACGGATGTTGCGCGTCTGACTGCGGAAGCGCCGTGGCTACGCGTCAATTGCACGTTTGTCGTGTTGCTCTGACCAACGTAGTACCATATGTATCCGCGCTTTTATTGAAAATATTATACTGCTTGTGGCTCTTGTCAAAGACCTGTAAACTTTTCTGGCTTGTCCGGCTTGTCTGGCTTGTACTGGTCAAAAATTCATCTCAGCCTGCGGTCTGGTCGGCTGGTCGGCTTTTTTGGCTTGTACAAGCTTGTACAAGCCCAAACAAGCAAGTTGTTAAAAGGCCGATGTCACCATATGCTATGGGGTACCGTTCCAGTTATTTGTCATGCAATCGGAAGTGCAAGGCTTGGGCTTGCAGGTCGACCTGTCCGAATCAGAAGCTCCCATCCTAGAAGCCATGTACTCCCCCAGGTTCGTTGAATCCCCGTTGGAATACGGTACCGGAGGTGCCCCTCTCTACGCAAGATACCTCATCAAAGTCCGCGAACTCCTGCGACATCCACATGCCCCCGGATTCATATATCTAGGGGCCTCCCGAGCTTTGTTGCTCAAATCTATGACACGCAGCTCGTGGATCGTCTACGCCTCGGACCCTCTCATCAGGTCACGAACTTCGGATGCGGGGAATTCCTGCTCGATAATTCGGACAACAAACGGGAGTTCTACATGACGGACCAAGTGTCGGATGGGGAGATCCGGAGCCTTTGCGGGTTTATTTCGGGTAGGGATCCAGCGCTCGACCTCTTCCTGTGGCCTCTTCCCTCGTGGATTGAGGAAGACAGCTTGCACTACCATAGGGCGTGGAAGAGAGGGTTTCACGCATTCCTCGAAAACTTAAGGTCCACCATTGTAGAAAAGAAATGGTATACGTGGCGGAGGGAGTCCCAATGGTGTCAGTACATCAAGAACGGCAACAAGGGTGCGTTCAAAGCCATCGAGATCATGCCGGAAGACTGGGACTTGGGGCAGCAAATTGTGGATGCAGTGTTTCCCGCGTCTTGGAATAATAAGCACATCGTCGACATTGTCCTACCTGAGTTGTATGCTGGAGCGTCGAGCTAAAGATTGGGGGGGCTCTGTAAGGGCTCATTCTACATACATACCTTTGGATCGTACATTTTCTTCCCCGTGTTACTCTTTAAATCTCTATCTCTTACGATCGCCTATGTAGTAATCACGTTTAGTCAGTTGATAGTGTGAGAGGATAACACTACACTTTTCACCAACAACCATCGCCGTCGTTGCCTCACCTTGCTCTGAAAGAGCCAAGGGTCAGGGACAGGCGAATATTTCATCTAGACTATCACAGTCTACGCCCGCGTCACCACTATTTGCCTATGAATCGCACTGCGTCTCGTGAAACTATTCACCTTGTCACCAAAACCCATCCGTCTACGAATATCGTTAAGGATAAAGTCCTAATCGTACCTCTTGGAATATTCAAGAGTTGGATTAGGACTTGAGGGTTTTGAGGACTGTTAGCGAGGTCCATCACACATACACTAGGCTACTGATCCGCCAGGAACCCTCGCTCGAGTATTGCCATACTTGCGAGTCTTCCCAGGTCTCACAATACGTAAGGAGACATCCCTGTACCCATAAGTCGAGGCATTTGATTGCTGCAACTCAACTGTCTATGAATTCTTGTCCCTGCACATCGCCCAGTGGCACTGGCACGTTGTGACTGAGGGTGGCACTGCCGCACTGTAGCCACTGGCGGCGCGCCTGCGCTCCGGTCACATGAGTAGGGATCTCTGTCGTAAAAACTTGCACTTGCGTGCGTGAGCCACTCACCGGGGATGCAGGGTGAGGACATGTCCTGAAGTTGAAGAACTGAAGGTTGTGGAGGAAGAGAAGAGTGCAAGCGCTTTGACACTTGTGGTGGTGTGATGCAATCAAATCCCCAATTGTCTTGGACGGGCGAAGTCGCGTGACGCGGTTTCGCTTTGTTTTGTCGCTTTGTTCTTCACTCCCATTTCATCTTATTGTGGCACTTATCCTCTCCCCCCCATTTGACCTGTTTAATTCATGGAGTACTACCGCCTGTCGAGCTGCAATATTCCTCAAATGCATGGTGCGGTCCGGTTGCGCAGTGGCTGGTGCACTGCACCCTCCGCAAGTCGAGCAACTCTTGTGTGGGTGCAGGTTCTTCACCATCCACTTCCAGACGCGTTGAGGCGTCAATTGCAGGAGCACAGCATGTGTAGAGGACGGTCCCTGCCACCTCAATGACCGGTACGCAAGCCAGGTGCCCGATGAACGTTCGTTCATCTGTGCATTGTCTACTGCGAGCCAGACCGAGACATATTTTGGTGTGCCACTGTATCATTATCGAACCGAATTCTTACGATGGACTAGCGACCCAATATTGTGATGAACTTCATGGAGCCATAGTTGTCTATATGCGACACCATTTTTTGCATTCTCTCCATGATTTTAACTGACTTCAACAAGATCAGGATGCTGAAGACCCTAATCTCTGTGTTTACAGTAACTTTTCTTTAGTCGGATTTCCTAATGTTGGCTTTGGATGTCGACGATGGTACGCGTCCTGAATATCCACTTTTCCTGATACTGATTATCTGTCTTGCACAGACTCACAGGTGGGGCTGCAATCCTGTCATTTAAATTCTTGATATGCGATTCATACCACTCACAGTCATCACGCCCAGTGATTGGTGAAATCATGGCAAAAAGACGCATTTCTTTCCTTAATTCGGGTACCGCAAGCTGGCCCACGACCTTGGTGTTGTTCCAGTAGGGGACATAGATCAGAAATTCGCAGATTGACATTTCTTAGACCTTAATTTCCGTGAATAATCGCTTTAAATAGGCTGCTACGCTAGACGGGTACGTTTCGAGCTTTGCACGCTTACAAAATTCTGACATTATTCAGCCAACCTCCGAACTGGCAGTCATTATTGTGATGTCTGGTGTGCGTTACTGATTCCGGCTGGGTCTCTCTCGTGCGTGAGTTACTTTGCCATAATCTGTTGCATTAGAGGTGAAAATAAATCTAGGCCACAATTTCATTGTATCGACAACCACACATTCACCATCATCGGAGATGGGGGCGTGAACCTGCCTTTGCTTCCCAGGCTCCTCTCCCGCTGTGCACAACCTGCCCTGCTGTCCTTCTGGCGGCCTCGCCGTACTTGATTTGCCATAAATGCTGGATAATTTTGCAATCACAACCCTTGCCTGCTCCCCTCTATTCCCGTCTGATTAAATTGCGGTTTGATGTGCGCAATATGACCCCTTACTCGACCTCGAATCCCACCCCGCCCTTCTCTCTGCCAACAGGTCATCGCCTTCGCGATGCGGCGCCGGTGATCCCTCTGCTGCTGGGAGTCCACCGACGTCTGTGATCTTGCTGCACAACACTACCCTTCTATCCTTCACCACGCGGGTTTTTATTCGTCTCTGCAGAAGGTATTTATCGCCTCCAGCATCGGTGTGGCAGTCCGTGATGATCATGCTCCCTTCTCGCCGCTGAAACGGGCCTGAACTACGCCTCTGCTGCTTGTGATGCACGAGGACGAAGGAACGGAAACGGAAACGGGAGCGGAATGTAGACTTGATGGTCAGGATGCGGGTGTGCGCGCATGAAGTTGGACATTCTCTTCACGCTCATATCTGCTCCATCTACCCCTTCCTCGCTCTCGCTCCTCACCCCCGATCCATTATCTGCCCGCAGCTGCCACCATCGTGATCATCTTCTTCCACAGAGGCCCAAACCCAAGTGCAAGAAGGCACAACGTCAAGAGCATTCAATATTCAGGCCGTGCACTCCTGCGCGGCGGAGGCGGCATTCCCGCCTTCGTTGCCTCACGTTCCATTCAGGCGTCGGTTGCTTCGGGGCGATGGTGCTGAGGGCGAGGGCCCAAGGTTCTGTTCTTCAATTGTATGCTGAGGTTGCGGCTAGAGCCCACTTAAGCTGCTTGACTTGAACCGCTCAAGCCAAGCTGCTTAAGCTGACGGTTCGGACTAAACTTGAAGCCAGCTTAAGCACGTAATATTAATGCACCATAGTACGCTTTAGTACAAAATTTTAGTCCTAGCTTAAGCTGCTTAAGCCAACGGTTCTGCATAGTGTGGGTATATTGTAGTACGCTTTCATACAAAAGTTGGATGTAGCTTAAGCCGCTTGAGCGGCTTCAGCAAATGGTGTCGTCACAACGTGTGTAGCTTAAGCTATCCTAAACAGGTGAGTTATCTTTGTTCGCCTCTGAGAGCCTCATCAGGAAAACTGTCCAATGGTAATATCCCCGGATTGGACTGAACTTCATGATAATTCAGCTGAATATGGATGGATTTGGTTGGTTTCCTTCATTAGGATTCTAGCAACCCCCCCAATTAAATTACCACTAATTTCAGTCCAGGTTAGGCCACTTTTACCATCACTTCTCGCTCTTAGCTGAAATGGTGCATGGTTGTCCCTGATTTTCTGACATTTCACTAGGAAGAAACAGTAGAAACCACAGTTTTATTGGGATGCACAGTACAATACAATACAGCAATCTATGCATAATCAAAACCTATGTATGTAGTAGAATGGACAGAAATATGCGCTAGATAAGACCCAGCGACAAGTAAGGGAAGGCAGTTAGCGTAGGAGAATGTGGATACATAGCATTCGAAACTGGATACCTATCATCTTTCCGGAGTCGGCCGCCAACCAGGTAAATGCACATAGCACATCCTGGAAGGACAACACAGGAAGTCAAAGATAAATGAGAGGAAGAGGCATGAGAACGTACAGGCAGATACACCGAGTGCAAAAAACTGTGAATCATTCAATGGGGTAAGCTTGCCATTTTTTTTTTTTTTTTTTGCTTACCATTAGATCGGGGTGTTCTCGTGCGTGCGCTTTCGGGTGAACGAACGAGAGACACGGCGAGACGCGGCGAGTCGTCCCTCAAGAGAATAGTGAGGCACTGCATGGCTTTTGCTTCTGCCTCCTAGAAAGTAACTCACCAACGTGCGGGCGGCCGTGTGTTATGTAGTGCTGCTGCATTATCAGTCTGCAGATCAATGAAAATTAAAGGAGACACGCACTGACCGTGGATCGTCGGCCTCTGCGGCGTGCATCCAAATTTGCCGAGGGGCAGTAGCGACGCAGGACCAGAGAGGGGGAATCTAAAAGCGCGCAGATGAGTCGGGTCTTCCAGCTAGGATTTCGCAGGAGGCGGACAAGGCTGTTCGGGGGTCCTTTGGCACCGGCCTCCTTGATAGCGGCGATTTCTGCGTCAGAGAGGGGCGCTGCGCGTAGTATTAACATTCACTGCAGAACAGCGGGGAACGGATATGGACGCACGAAGGTCTCCAACAGCGAGGTACTCCTCAAGCCGGCCCTTGTGGAGGTCGTCCTGTATTGCGTATCGTGTTGAGTAAATATGAATCAACGTGGGGGAGGAAAAAGAAAGCGAACGAACGTGACAATGACGACGCTCTCGGCGCGCACCCAAGACAACAGGACCTGAGTCGGAGAAATGCCCAGGCATGTGGCAGCCGCCGCCACGGGCACATCGACGGGTCCTCCCGGGAATTTGGTTATCGAGCTGAATGAACGAGCATTAATCAATCATAATGCGACTTGTGCGTCATGAATGAATGAATGAATGGTTGTCGCACCTGAGACTGCTGTACCCTTCGATCACAATGCCCTGTTTCGTGGACCACTCAAGGAGCGCCTTGTTCTGCGCGTAGTTGTACGGGTGGAATTCGACCTGATTGAAGGCGGGCCACACTTGGGCCTTCTTGACGAGGCTCTGCAGCGCCTCTAGGGTGAAGTTGCTCACGCCGATGCTCCTACGAGAATATCGAAGAATAAATGCAAAGTTCAGAAATAAAGTGTTTGCATGGACGCACTTCGCCAACCCATCCTTTTGGATTTTTTCGAATTCCTTCCAGACGCCGTCGACATCGGGGAGGGTCCTGGGATTGTGAATGAGGTAGAGGTCCACATACTTGAGACGGAGCTATGGCAGTAAGTGTTGCGTAGCTTCCTTAGAGTATCGCCAGGAGCCAGATGTGGTGGGAGGAAGGGAAAAAACGACGACACGTGTCAGTGACTGGTCACGGAACATCACACATGATGATGTTTGATCTCCGATCAACATTCGGCTGTATAGCTCCGACTCGGCTTTGAGCGGGCTTTGAAAGACTTGACCATTTCTCTGGAGCTCCTGATGACTTTGCAATAAGTATATGTGAACAAACTCAGCCACTCATCAAAAAAAGGGTTGGTAGCAAGTGTCATTCCCGTTCTGAACCTCGTTGCAGTGTTTAGTTGCTTCTAAAATTTCTCTCCTCAGGATAGCGCGGAAATGTTGCTAATATGGCCGAAATTACCACCAATATACTGAGTTAGCCCTCCTTTGGCCTCTTTTTTTATGGTGAACCAAATTAGGGGGAAGTTTGTAGGTAATTAGGAAAGGATGATTTCCCTGATGCTCTCTCCCTGCCTTGAATGTTCCAGAGACCCATGATTTTCCCTCTTTATAAAATCGGGGGTGTCTGTCTGAAGCCTTGCCGATGCCCGCCTTTGGCTCATTGGGCCCAATTCATTGGCGCCCATCAGCTTCGAACTTTCAAAGTAACCCCGAAATTACACACTGTTTACGTCAGCTGACACTCTCTTTAGCGCGCACTCAATCTCGCTTCTTAATCGAAGTGGTGGGCCGCGCTCCTTGTAATTTTTAAATTTACAAGTGGCTGCTCGGCCGCTTTGCGGCCTCGCACCCCCTCCCTGAATTTAACAGCCTCTCAGCATCAAAGCATCATCATCCGGTGACCGCGTAATCTGCGCTTTCTCTACGCTTTCTATGACTCTGGAGTTGATTTCCTCAGAGCGGAGTTTAAACGCTTCACAGATCCGTTACTTTATAAAGAGTTAGATGAGAACATCATCCCTGGACTCGTATCTCTCTTGATACGGTGGGAACTTAAAGTCACTGGATCTGTGGGGCTCAGATCGCCGCATTGAAAAAAGACGTGAGGAGTTAAGGCGGCAAGAGACAGATTAGCACCGATTGAGGCCCCAAGCGCCGTGAAAAAAATTATTGACAAGTACGATCACCGGTCTTACAATGACTTCTACCGGCCCCTTTGCGACTTTTTTGGAGACAGGACTCTTACCAGTGTCACCTTCATCGACGAGACGACTCAGCCCCGCCACGAGTCATTTCGATTCAAAATAACTCGGGCGCATGAGAAGGCGAGGACGCGATTTCAGCAAGGAAAACGGGTTGAGGTCACGATCACAGATAAGTCTATTGCAGGGTGAGAGAAAAGAAAAATTGTAGCCTTTGGCAGTTGTAGGTAGTCATTTTTCTGAATAAAGCCATGTTAATGCAACTCTTATATTAAAGTTTACGAGACTTGCAGCGCCTGTTTTGGACAGCCATCAAACAAATCAAGCTTCTGACCATTACCTCGCGTGCCGCTCCCGCCATGGAAGACAACGCGCTCGAGACCGTGTTCGATGGGCTCCGTATTGCACCTGAGCCATCGTTCCACCCGAGACAAGGATTTGAATACCTGCGTGGCTCCGAAACAGGCTGGTTCTACGTTGTCATCGAGGGTCATGTACCGGGGATCTACACTCATTGGTGCGTGCTTTATCTTACTATAATACCCATTCACCTCATCCAAAATGTGAAGGGAGGACGTTGCTCCTCAGGTTGCCGGGTTCAGCAACAGTGTTTACAAGAAGCACCTGGGCTGGTCGGCTGCCACGGCCGCCTGCGATGCCACTCGTCGCTCCCGCACGATCATACCTGTTCCTTCGCCCATACCCGTCGCTGGGCCTTCCACCCCTCCACTGCAACGCGACACTGGGAGCCAGGGCCACCATGCCAGGCACCTAAGGAGTCCACGGAGACAGGCACATGGCGCATCAACCTCGGCGCCATCCACTCCCAGGGACTCAAGCACGGGCTCAAGGAAACCGCCAGTGCTGTATGTATATTCGCGAGGTGATGACACAACTATCTACACAGACCAGTTCGTAGCAGCCCTTATTTTGAGCGTCAGAAAAGATTGACTGATTTTGACTCTTTTCCCTCAGACAGCAGGCATTTTCGGCGGCACGTCGTGGGCTCGCAGACAGCTCCTTCCGCAAGGTTGATACGACGACACGTCTCAGCAATGCGTTCGACCTAGCCACAGAATCTGCCCTCGAAGTCATTAACATTTCTTCGGACTCCGAGTAACACGAATCAGTACTAAATACCTACGAGTCCTTCAAAAATCAACCAATTCAAAATACTTACCTGAACTTTTGTTTTTGTTTGAAAGAAATCATACACTCGGTTAAATTCTTTGATTGTTCGGTCCCGCTCTGGCAAGCGAACACCACCGGAGAATCTTTTGGCAGTCAGTTCTTGCAGCGAGCTTGGGTCAAGCCAAGCATGAAACGCTTGGCGGTCAACAGCTTTGCAAGCAGGAAGCGGTCTAAAAACGTGTACTCTCTGCAAGCTTTTGGCCACAGTTCTTTCCGGCACCCGTCAGCCGCTCGCGCGGGCCACTTATCTGCGGATGGCAGGCGAGTGGATTTCGAGATTTTTCCCCTTCGAACTGAACCAAGTGCCTCCACCGCTGATTCCTCCCTGCACCTGGACGACGACTGGGTAGATGAACTGCCCACAGATAGAAAAAAAATGGGCAAGCGTAAGTGGTATGCTACTATGGTTCGTCTGTTCTTTCAGTACTACTTCCCTCATCTGACACCATCTGCGCCACTGGGTCCACCAGTACCATGACGCCTACCTTCGCGTCTTGGTCATTCGCGAGGGATTTATGGGCGAGGACGGCCAATGCCAGTGTGGCGATCCCACAAAATACCGGTGTGGGGACTGCTACGGTGGCCAAATGTTCTGCCACAATTGCATCGTCGAGGTGCACCGGCTCCGTCCGCTATGCCACATCGAGGTACGTCGGCTTTTTTGGCGTACTCACTCCAGCAGCTTACCGTAGCACAGGGATGGAACGGTACCTTTTTCGAGCGACGTGAGCTGCGGCGACTGGGCTTGAGGGTGCAGCTCAGACATGCCGACAACCAGGCTTGTCCTCGCGCTCATCATGGGTGCGAGAAATTTGTAGTCATCGCCCCCAATGGCTTCCACCACGTCGCCGTGGACTTCTGCCAATGTCGACACCGTGGGTCGCAGCAGCATTGGGAGCAACTCTTGATGTATGGCTGGTTTCCATCAACCCCCGATAATCCCCAGAGCGCCATCACAATATCTACCCTCAAGCTCTTCCATGCCGTCAGCCTCCAAGGAAAAACAACGGTATACCACTTCTTCAACGCGCTGGCGAAGATTACGGACAACATGGGCAGCCAGGCATTCAAGGTATGTGGTTTTTATTGGGGCAGGCCCGCGCTGAACGGCACGACAGCATCGCTATCAGCTAGCTTTGCAAGTGGTACGCCAGTGGCATAATCTTCGTGCTTTGAAGCACGGTGGGATGGGTAACAACCCTGACCGAAGCAGTGCCGAAATGCGCAACAGAGAACTCGCCGCTGAATGCCTGGCATGTCCAAAGGCGGGTGTAAATCTCCCCGCAAGGTGGGAAAAGACTCCGCCGGAGCAGAGGTGGGCCTCTCCGGGTTATCATCACGCTCGCTCAGCCCTCATCTGGCGCAGATACTTGTACACCATATTCCTCGCCATCGACACTTGCTTTCACCTCAAGAGGAAGAAAGTCTCGAGTTGGGTGGCCGACCCCAGCATTCAAGATGGGTGGTTGTACTTCGTCCCATCCGCCGTCCACATGAAGTACGTTGAGACCTTAGGGGACCAGAAAGAGGTAAGGATTTCTATTGACGGGTCAAACGGTGCTGACGGGTCGTAGATGAGCACCTGCACAGGTTTATCTGCGCTGGACCACACCAACACGAAATACTCCCATGGATACACTGCTATGGGCTGCGGTATGGTTACGTGCGGCCGCCACGAAATCTTCGCCAAGAATGGGGTGGGGAATTTGCAAAACGGGGAGAAGTATGTCAGCTTGTCGTGGTGGCAGGGGTTTTTGCTACATCATTTCTTGCTCAGATATGGCAACACCAACTATATTCTTGCCAGTGCCTGGCGCCACTTCCTCGCCCTGATTTTCTTTTTGCTCTCATAAGACATCATGTGCCAGTGGTCGAAGAACTTCAGAGAGCGCCTCAGCAAGCTGCCGTCCGCCTTGCCCCTCCATTTGGTGCACTGCTTTATCCAATTCTTCATCCCGAAGCTCCATATCCTGGGACATTTGAACATTTGCCAAGAAATTTATTCCTTACTCTATTCACTAGGCGCTGCGCAGGCGGACATGGAAGGGATTGAGAGGATCTGGTCCTCTAGCGGCCTTATGGGTGCAAGCATGCGGGAGATGGGGCCGGGGTCGCGCCAGGACACGTTGGATGATTTTTGGCATTATTGGAATTGGAATAAAGTCGTGGGCATGGGTAGGTTCCCTTGGTTTCGGTTTCCACTGCTGTGATTACTGACTCATAGTTCAGGCGCGACTCTGCACAAGCGCTTTCTCAAAGCCACCAAAGAGCTCGCAGCCCAAAAAGCAGGGCTAGAAGACTTTAGCCTGCACCACCAAGAGGACATTCCTGTCTGGAACAGGACGGTTGATGATTTTGAGAGCGGCGTGTCAGTGGTCAACCCCTACCAGGTGCCCAAGTCTGGTAAGGACACTGTTTTGGAGGTCGTGACCTGCTCTAACGTCTTCTCTAGGCGCAACACTTCGTGATATAGAGCTGGAGCTCATGCGCGAGGAGCAAGCGCGGGAGCTCGCATCTGCGGCGGTTTGCGATGTAGCAGAGGAAACAATGACGGGGTATTTGATGCTGGGACTGGAAATTGAGGGATAACAGTACGTGATCACGTCCGTGCCCTCTGTTGTGCATGCGTACTGACGCTCGTGCTCAGACACCAGCTCATTACCTGTTAGCTAATAGGTCGCCGACCGCAAAGGAACTCACAGACTTCCTCACTCACCGTACCAGAATCTCACGTCAAATCAAGAAATTACGCCTGCTGCAGCGCCAATATTCGCCTGGCGCTCTTCAACACCTTTCCACTTCGGGGGATTCCACGGAGGCGCCTGAGGCAGAGCGAGCTGCTCTCTTGCTGCCCTCTGTGCTCTCACCTAGCAAAGCCCTGCCGCCTCTTTCTGCGCCCGGACTCGCAGCAGCGGAGGCTCGCCTGCGCTACGCCCAGTGCAGCGAGAGCCTTGACCAGATTCACCACGGTCTCACTGTGAAGAGATGGCTACAGATGTACAAGACACTGAGCTCGCGCCATCAGCACCAGAACACGCGCTTGAGAGGAATTGTCGACAGGCAGCAGCGCAAGGTGGACCTTGTGGCAGGGACCTATCAACAGGTGCGAAAAGCGCATCTCGTGCTTACACATGTTGCGGGGACCTGTGACTGGCGAGTGCTAGAGAAGGTTGATTTGCAGCTGCTCAAGGATGACGAGGAGGCCAAAAAAAAAGAAGCAGCGGGCCATGAAGAGCAAACGGAAGGAGGCGGTGATAGGGCGTGTAACGGGATAAGCATGCAAACACCAGTTTTTATTCGTTTTCACGTCTATCAGTATGGGAAAGGAGAGGCATTAGATTTGAGAGCGTACACCTCTCCCCGGAGGTGGTAGGCTACGTTGTTGATGACCGAAAGCCAGCGGCTAAACAACTACAAGGGTCGACGACTTAACAAAGGCTCTTACGGGTACTGCGTTCTGGCGGGAACTCACTACGCTGGGCTATGGGACGCAGTTCTGCTGTGCCCCTATGCGTTGGAGGTGACCAACGGGGGACTACCAATCATCGATAGTTGACTGCCTTCACCGGCGGTGATAAGCAGTGAATTCGCCCATGCTTGAAAGTTGCATATTTCATGCATTACAAGTGTAGTTCACATAGCACATCTTGGGTCTATGGGATATCCCACCTCAGTAGACCAGGAGCTATTCACTGAAAACCCAATCTGGAACTGGTTGCGGATGAGTATCCAGAAAACACACATACTGGGTACCTCCGACTAATATGCCACTGGTACTGGATCCCACTGTTGTATCATCGACAGGAGGTTGCGGATAGTCCAAATGATCATCAGGGAATATAATATCCACTCTGAGGGCACACATTTGGAGGCATCCTCAACTTGTGCAGTTTCTGGATTTTTGATATCCAGAACAGGCGATGTTGAAGGAGCGTCTATCAGACATGTGATCTGGACTTGTTATGTCCGATATTTCCGAATATATCCGAGATGGGTACATCCGGAATCACTCTGATCATATATTGATCGTCCCAATTGGGAAACTAGAAGTCTTGACTTCATAACTCAAGAACTACTGAGGCTAGAGAGGAGTTCAGGGTGTCCACTGAAAGGGCTCGCTGTCTGGACTTCTGTAGAGCTGCTCAAGTTGAAGGGAAACCTACCATGTCCGAATTATTCTTGGTTTGATCCCAGTGAAACTGTGATCGAATTAAAGGCACCCACTGGACATATAGGGTTCTCTTGGCAACTAGAACACAAGAAGTTCGTTTGGACAGAACTCAGGCAATACTGAAGCTATTGGGAAGTGTGTAGTGTCCCTGGGAAGGGATTTACTCGAAGCTTTCCAATATCTGGTTGTTCCCAAGGGAAATCCGCAAACTTAACATACTGGTATCCAAGAATAACTGGGTTTGATCGCAGTGCAACTGTGATCGAATTAAAGTCGACCACAGGACATATAGGGTCTCTTGGCAACTGGAGCACCAACGGTTCTTTTGGGCAATGCTCAGTGAATACTAGAGCTACTGAGAAGTACAGGGTATCCCTGGCAAGGGCAAGACTCCAAGTTCTTCAGTAGCTGGTCATCCAGAAGGGAAAACCGCAAAGTTCACGAACTGGGTTCCAAGAATAGCTCACCGATCGAATTAGTTACAGGAACAGGCAACACATATGACATTCAGGGGAACACTTTGACTCATTCAATTCAGTAGTTAATAATAGATTAAATTGTACAGTATATAAGGAGCACAGTCTGTAGGAAGACAGCACGGAGCCCCTACCCGGACGCTGAATGCGGAGATGACTGATGGTCTCTCCAGCGAGTAAAGAAGGGCGGGGCTTCCGGCTTGATTCATCGAGGCTAGTCTGAAAGGACCTGCTTGTATTTTCAAGTTATAATCAATCAATCAGCTTTATTCTGGATTTTCCCTTGTGTGTTGCGACATAGCAGACGGGTTTAAAGGCAGTAGTCCTACCGTGCTGTGAGTGTGTGTTCCGGATTTGTATTCAACGTAGCAGACGGGTTTAAAGGCTGTAGTCCTACCGTGCTGTGAGTGTGTGTTCCGGATTTGTTGCGTGTTGCGTATCAATTTGGTTCACTGCTCTTAACCGAGGTTGGAGTGGGTGACCCAGAGTTGCAAAACTATAAATTGAACCTTGTCTGTGTACAAACCTGGGACATGTTGCGATTTGTTGCTTCTGAAGTAGCAGGTCCAAAGTTGAAGAGCTGTAAACTCTTGAACTTGTGTTTGCCTGCGGGCTTTCTGGATTTGTGTTGCAAGAGCAGCGTGGATGGTCAGCTTGGCTCCTGTGTGTCTTCTATCGGCACACAAAGACCCATAACTCGACTGTGCTCCTTGGTAGAACATGGATGTGGTTGTGGTAGATTGGTTAGGTGTGGTTGATGTTTAGTTTGGGTGTTCTGGATTTTCCCATCCAGAACACGGTCGCATTCTATCATCTGGCACTCAGCTCGTCGGACTACTGCACTACTTCATTTCAACCTTGGGCCAGCGGCAACCGTTTCAGCGGGAGAACCGAGCAATTGGAAATGATGATGAAATCAAGATAACAGAAGGACATGGGGTCTAGCCGGAGGATCGTACAAGTCCTTCCTGCTACTACAACCCACTCCTTAGAAGTCAGCTGAAGGTATCCTTCACTGGCGGCCATACCCTTATAACACTACGAAGCATCAGGACGACTAGCGGGTGCACCAGGCAGCGGCGGCCGAAGTGCAAACTGCATATGATAAACATGAAGCTAGCATCTGAACATCACCTTATTTTATGGCGGACTAGCGGCTGCAGCTCAGCGGCTACATAGAAAGCAACACGAAGGAGTTGGGAACTGCTCGTTCGTCCCGGACTACACCTCCCGGAAGATAGAGTCCTACACCAGTAGGTCCCACTACAACTAGAAGACTGAAAGATGACGGGCGGTAGGTCGAGTCGGCCTCGTGAGTCAGCGGAAGTTTGAAGAAACGGACTGCATCCGTCACAACCATTAGAAGATGAGCACGCCATAGAGGCTAGGCTCTGGATTCATGTGGAGTAACTCCAGCGGGAGGACAGAATACTCAGGATTTGGAAATCCCTGTGGTACGATTGGCCATCCACCCATTGGCGACGCGACACGGTTTGATCCTCTTCAGTTCCTTTCATCTCCTTTAGTGACCTCCCATTTGTATAAAAGACCGCGCTTGAGCATGTATTAGCCAGTATACTATCTGCCCGGAAATTGGGGTGAATATAGTGGATTCTTGAGATAAAAGACATACTTTTAATATTCAGAAGAGGACCGGACAAAGCAAAGTCTTGAACAGTCCTCGGAAGCACGAGACATAAGTGCCCCTGCTCGAACGAAGTAGCCATCACGTAACTGCCCCCGTCCTGCAGCTTCCGCCGCCATTGATATAAGTGCCCGCATCACCTCTTGTGGTTCAGGAGTGGTCCCCGCCGTTCATAGAAGTGCCCCCGTTGCTGTAGTTCCGCCACCAGTGGTCTGTGTGCTGCCTTCGACGATATAGCCGATAGTGCTATCGGCCCGTGTAAGAGCCCCCATTGCTGCTCGCCGCCACCTTCGGTGTAACTGCCCCCATCACTGTACTGCCGCCGCTCTCGATATAAGTGCCCACATTCCCTAACCAGGAGTCCCCGCCATTCGTGTAATTGCCCCCGTAGTCAGCGGCCGCCGCCTTCCGTGTAACTGTCCCCACGAGTAGTGGCCGCTGCCATCCGGTCGAGACCCACCTTTGGTGTAGCGCCGCCACCTGCAGTAGAAGTGCCCCCGCTCTTAGCCAGAGCCGCTGCCATCTGCGTAACTGTCCCCGCGTTGTCGAGCCGCTGCCAGCCGTGTTCCCGTTGTACCAAGTAACACCTGTCTGTTGACGGTCTGCTCTGCAATCGCTACCCGTTGGCTCGGTGTCAGCCGTCATTGAATTCTGTTTCCCTCAAGAGTTGTCTGGCAGTCATTAGTCTTCCTATTGAACCCCTTGATTCTCTAGCGGCCAGAAGTCACTGCTCTTGCACAACAAGTGTCTGAACGGCCCGTTGTTGTTGCTTTCCCGCTACAAAGACATTACTTTTACTTTCCTTGCACACCCTCTTGAAGGGTGATACGTACCCTACTTCCCCGAACACATTCACGACATTTGGAGTTGGAGTTTGTGATATATTTTGTTGATTTGGATTGTTGGATTGGATTGTGTCTAGTGATTCTGTTCGCTGCGCTCTCTGGTTTGGTAGTTTGAGTTGGCATATTGATTACACGGCTGCACCCAAGTGCACCGTTTCACCGGTGCTGTAAAGGTTGTGACTTCGCAACTCTCAGTTCACCAAACCACTGAACCAAAGCAAATGGTAGATTGTGGTAGTGAAAGTTAAGAGTATGTGTAAAGTAAAGAAGTATCAACGAAGTCAAGTATGGCTTTGCAAGAAAGCACAGTATAGTCCGAATAGAGCCAAACAGATACAGACAATGTCCGATGATAAGCCGTGAATTCGCCAATACCTGAAAATTAACGTTTTCTGGATTTCCATTGCCGATACACACGCATCTGGGTCTATGATGAGTCCCAAGTTAGTAGACCTGGAACTACATACTAGAAACCAGAATCCGGAACCGGTTGCAGATGAGTATCCAGACAACACACCTACTGGGTGCCTCCAACTAATATGCCGCTGGTTCTGGATCCTACTGTCGTACGACTGTTGCCGAAACGTCGCAGAAGCCCTTCCAAATAAGGAGATTGATGGTGGCAGTGCTTTCGGCTACTTTTGATAGCCGCGCAAGAGGAAGTGCCATGAAAAAGAGGTGTGCATATATACTCGCAGGTCTCTGTGCAGCCCTCCTTTGCTGTGCTTTGTTACATTGGCATATACCACCACTCCAAGTGAAAATTTTAGCTCAGGTAAGCGCGCACGATTGAAACTGGAACCTGATGGCTACCCTAGTTTGGTGTGTTGCATGTCTACTTTGTCTGAAAGGTAATATACACTGCCAAGAGAGAATTGTTTTATGCTTAGCGCCGGTTTGATTCAGGTGCTCAGCATTTTTTCCCCTGTTTACGCCTTTTGTTTCAAGTGGGCCAGAAATATAAACAAGGGGCATTTTCTTTGTGATATATGTCTACACATTTAGATATGATGAATTCATTTAATTCAGAATTTTTGCGGAAAAGGTCTTGCAGACTTTACAATATTTACATGACTTCAGCACATTGGCAGCATTTGAGGAGATATGTTTGCCGAAGAATTGCTGTGCAACACTGCCACCATCAATTTCCCTGTTGGGAAGTGGAGCTGCGGCGGTTCGGACGCAACTCTGTCGTACTATGGGCAGGAGGTTGCGGATAGTCCAAACGCGCATTGGGGACTAAAATATCCATTCTGTGCCTATTTGTTGAACTCAAAGCAAGTGCATCTTGAATGAGTTTCAACATTGTTTGACCATGCTTGTACCAATAAGGCGACATGTTTGATCACGTGATGAGCCAGAACCTTTCAGACTGGAACGGGCTGGATCCGGATGTGGTTTCATACACCCATCAAATATTGATCGGCCTAATATGGCAACCGAGTTTGAACCCAATTTAGGAAGAAGGTTCGTACTTGAGCTATGAAGGGGACCAGGGTGTCTATTTGTAGGCAAAAGACCCAAGGTTCCGGATTTCCAAGAATCCTTCGAGGGGCACAAGTGGTGGGCCCAAGAAATCCAGAATACTAGGACCGCTTGGGTGCCAAGTCAGGGCCCCGATCACATCAGAAATAAATCAGACAAACAGGTTCCACCTCGACGGGTAAATGGTCTAGGGTAGCTCTCACACCGGAAAAGGAAAAGTTTCAATAAGGTTAAAAAGTCTATATGAAAGTAGCGATATCTGTTGCCAAATTAATTCCACCAAAAGTGCCATTTTCAGAATTTCTGAAAGAGGAACTGAAAGTTGAGCTTTCATAGTTCCTTTCTGGACCACTGAAAGTCCTGAGCTATTTATGCTATTGGCCTGCTATTTATATCAACCAATGGCAAAATTACCTCAGGGCTTTCAGCGGTCCTGAAAGGAACAATGAAAGATCAACTTTCAGTTCTGTTATATCCGTGTCAAGGGGAGAGAAAGGAAGGAGAGGGGATAGGTTCCGGATGGGTTATGACCGGGCTCGGGAATGCCGGAGGTCAACGGAAGTAAACGGGAGAGGATTCCGGAACATGGATATGGACCACTACACCACAGCTAGGTTTAAGGGTGAGCGTACTATCTGGTTGGCTAGGAATGAAGGAGGGAAAGGGAGACGGCCGAGGGTTACCGGAAGTGAAGGCCGATAAGCCAGAGGAGAAATGTCGAAGGCCGGAGGAAGTCCGGTAAGCCGGAGGTGTTAAGCCGAAGGCCGGGCGATGTCCGGTAATCCGGAAGTTATGCGGAGGTTCACAGATGTATAAGTCCGGACGTCCGGGAAAGGTTTTCGACCAGTCCGGTCGTCGGACGGAAGATGGAAGTCAAGTCCGTCGGCCGGAGTACTCGGACGTTGGAGGAAGTGTCAAGACAACGGAGAATGACGGAAAGCCAAACAATGTTAATAATCAATCTAAAGTACATGATTGTAATCTAGACATTTTATAGTAATAGCGGAGGTAAGTATATATAAGGAAATTGATTAAAGAACAAGGGAAGAATAAAAGGAGAACATAGCTTCTTTTATAAGTACAAGGGAGATGACGGATTGGGAACATAAAGCATGTGTGCATAACTGGAGTGCATGTGGAGATCTGCTGCTAAGGCGGATAGACGGTTGCGTGAAAACTCGTCATCGGCCAAAGGGCCGGATGAAGTCCGATAAGGCCGGAGCGTTCCGGAGAAGACCGGAACGTTAAGCCGGAAGAGGACAGAGATGAACGGATGATAACCGAAAGTCATCCGGTTGTAGTCCGGATGTCGTCCGGGGTTGAGCCGGAGGTAAGCCGGCGTAGACTGGGAGTTGGCGGGGAGATGACCGGAGGTTATCGGAATGTGAACAGATGTATACCGGAGTATACCGGAAGTGGTCGGATGAGGTCCGGATGAGTCCGTGGTGGTACGGGATGTAACAAGTTCCCCTTTCAGGAATTCTGAAAATGGTACTTTCCATAGAATTATTTTGGCAACAGATATTACTACTTTCACATAGACTTTTTAACCTTAATGAAAGTTTTCCTTTTCCGGTGTGTCTTGGGCTATACACAAGTTCAGGGTGTCTATAAAGAGGCATTTTGAAGGGCTATCCAATCCAACCACAATGTCTCGAGGGACTAATCCAGAACTAACATTTTCAGGATCTAAAATAATCAGTCAGCAAGCTTGGCAATCATTATTTCATATTGTCGAGTCACGGACATGGTTACACGGATGATTAAAGTATTATGTTTGCAAAGTTATTTTTAGATGTACAGTATATAAGGTGGGCAGCTTGTAGGGAGAAGGCACGGACTCCTACCCGGAAGCGTAAAGCAGAGAGACTAGCAGTGTGCTCTAACAAGTACAGAAGGGCAGAACCACCGGCTTGATTCATCGAGGCTGTCCTTGGGGATGTGCTTGTACTTTCAAGTTATTATCAATCTATCAGCTTTTTCCTTGTGTGTTCTGCATGTATGTGTGTGTGTGCTCTATGTGATCCTGCGTGTATGTGTACGTGTCCTGCGTGTTTTACTTGTGTGTGTCCTGCATGTTTTGTGTGTCCTGCATGTTTTGTGTGTCCTGCATGTTTTGTGTGTCCTGCATGTTTTGTGTGTCCGACATGTGTTCCGGATTTGTTGCGTGTTGCGTGTCAAATTGGTTCACTGCTCCTGTCTTACAAGGTTAGAGTGGGTGACCCAGAGTTGCAAAACTATAAATTGAACCATTGTCTGTGGACAATCCTGGATTTGCTTGCTGTGATCCGCAAATATTAAACAACTGTTCCCGTGTATCTTCTATCGGTACAGAAAGACCCGTACTCGGTCGCACTCTCTGGGACTGCATCCGGAATCACTAGTGGAGTTTGGTTGGTTATTATTTTAGGGATTTGTGTTGGTTTCAGGATTAGTGAATCCTGAACTAGAGCGCACTTCTTCATTGCATTCAGCCCGTCAGATTTGCATTTTAGTGGATTTCACCCATAGACCGCTGGCACACAGTTCACCGATGCCAAGATAATGAAAGCGCAACCCTAACAGGTGCTCAGGATGTCAAAATAATATTCTAGAACTGTGTCAAAACCCATTTCCAAGCTCAATGCACGGTTTGGAGTGTTTGTCGAAATTTTTGATCCCGTCACGCTCTGCTGGGGAATGGCTTGTCATGCTGTCCAGGGAGAAATATTTGTTCTGTATGGGAAAGGGATGGAGATCCCCCTCGTGGTGCACACTCTCGGGCCGTAACCTGAGCTGGTGCGCAGTACTGCGGAATACAAAAGAAACATAAAAAAAAAGAAGGTAGCTAAGTGACTGTTGAGAAATATCCTATACATAAAAAGACAATGTGCACAGCCTTTGACAGAAAGTCACGAGAAATCACGTGGAGTCACCTGTTCATTCCCACAGTGGTGCCATGTGCTGCGAGCATTAGCGAGCGGCAGTGCGGCGCGTCTCGGAATCCGCTGTGTGTGGGAATCTCCATGGCAAAGACACGGGTCTTAAATCTAGTACCAAGAGAGTGATCAAGAAATAATGGAGAACAAGGAACAGTGGGCTGGGAAAACTTTGAGAGAATCTTCTGGGCAGCACCAGACAGATCTCTGAGAGAGAGAGGACAATGGGTACTGGTGCGCTGGTGCGAGAGGATGTAGCGACGGGGCGACGTCGTTGGATGAAGAAGAAAAGATGGGTGACATGTGAGTGACAGATGGATGGCATGTGCATGCATTCCTCCAAGAGACGGATGGATGACATGTACCTGTATTACTCCAAGAGACAGATGGATGGCATGTGCCTGCATTCCTCCAAGTGTAAACACCTGCCAGGTACCTGTCAAATTGTTGAATTGGTCCAAAATGTCACATATCACACCTTGTGTCGATTTGAGGGAAAAAATTCAATTTATATATGTCTCAGATTTTTTACTAGAGGAAGAGGGGTTCAATTGCACTTGGGATCAGCAAAAATTCCACATCAGGGTGCATGGACATATCAGAGGCTAAAATAAGAGAATATTCGGCACATTAAAGGATCCATTGCCTGCTCAAAAAAGTAAATTCACGTGATGTTTGACAAAGGTGGATGGGGTGTACCTCCCAAGAGGAGAGCGAGGCCATCCATATGAGCACAATCCACAAGCTCATTTCTATGGCTTCCTTGGCTCAGTGGGCTATTCTGTTGCTCTTGGCCCTTTTCACCTCTGGGCAGGTTGTTGGTTCAGTTCTCACATAAGGCGCTTTCTGCAGTTCTTTGAACTGGTTCAATCTCGTTTAAATGCTGCTTTAAATCTAACTTAATCCGCATTAAAAACGGATTAATTTGTCCTATCATCTTGGTCCTCCCCTCTTGGGATTAAATCAGATTTTCTGTTCAGATGCACATTGTTTAAGCAAACTTTATAAAGATTGATTTGGAGGGAGAATTGGTCTCAACCTTTATTGTGTCTTCCTCTGCACTGGGTTCTTTGATAGTTAAAACAGGGAATGAATTCTTCGAAGTCGTTACTGGTGTGGGGGGCATATGAAAATCTGAGGGCACAGCCTTCACTCGGATTCATTGGGAAAATCCTCTTTCCCAAGCTGTTCTTGCATCATTTCCGCAACTAAGGTGCGGAACTGCGGGTTGGTAGGTCCCTGGGATGTACAGTTCCTCACCAAATGCCCCGGTTCTTACCACTGGTAGCATTTTGGGACCAACTTCCTACTAATCATGTGGTCCAGCTCCATGGGTGTGGGTCCCATGGCCAGGGCTCCACCAGTCACAACTGGGGGTGCGGGTGCAACAGCTGGGGGTCTGCATTATGAGGGTGTTGCTCATTCCTGCGGAGGAAGTTCCCCGGGTTCTGGTTCTGTTGTACCATGGTACCTAAATTGAGGGGTCACAACGAGCGCCATCTATGACATGGAAGGCATGACACAAGCCGTCATGCTTGATGACCAGTGTAGGTGATGGGTAGGGTAGTCTGCCCATAGACAGCCTGCAGCACTGGCTTCTGAATCCCCTGCTTGAGGAGCCAGATGAGTGTAGTCTGGTCATAACCTGCCAGGTTGTTGTAGCCGTCCAGGCGTGTGAAGTACTCCATGGCCGTCCCCATGTTCTGGCACAGCTTCTCAATTTGAGCCTGCATGATCTCCGCCTGTGCCCCTCCTTCAAAGGCATCAATGAGGTTCCTCTCAAATTACTTGTAGTCCCTATACAGCCTGGCACCGGATTCCTTCGGGTTGCACATGGCCTGGGTGGCCGCTGACTCTTCCTTCATATAGGACAATGAAGGCAATCTTCACACTGTCCTTCTCATATGTGGGCCTGTCCAAGAAGTGCAACCAGTATTCCACCAGGTAGGAGTCCACCAACTTGGAGTCTCTTTTGAACAGGGTAGAGGCCACAATGTGAGTGATCTTCGTGTTCTTAGTGTCCTTGGCCCCCCTGCTGAGGCTTTTCCCAAGGCTGTGAGGGCATCATGCAGAAGCCCCTGAGCCTGTGGGTTGTCCTCATGCAGCTGCTGGTTCTCTCCACACAGGTGTCCCAGTTCCTCCTACATTGCCCCAGATTGCCCTCCGAAATGTTGTAGAGCCTATAGCAAGATGCCATCCCTCTCCTCGCCAGTTAAAGCACCAAAGTTCTCCATCGAGGGGAGCACAAATTCTCCACTCATTGTGTTATGTCCAGTTGGGTTTGCCGTGTGGTGAGACCATTCTTTTGTCAGCACAGAGCAGATTCTGGGTTCTGAGGTGACAAGGGTGCCTGAAGCACAATGAGGTCAAAAAAAGAAGTCTGGAGTTTAGACTAGAATAGTGTAAAGTACAGGAAAGTAAGTAAGGTTTATATACTAGAGACCCTAGGGGTCGTAACTAAGGTACCAGGTTAGATCACAACAGATAGGGTAAATGAAAGATAAATGCAGGAGTATATGAACATAGAAGGGGGTGATCGGGAACCCGGTGAGACAGGGAACCAATTGTAGTCCCGAAAAGGTGCTCGTGGTTTGATTGATCAGATAACTGATCTGATCAATGATCAGGTTGTTCAGGTTCTGGAAGTAAATGAAAAGCCAGTTCATGACGCTGGGTAATGTCTGAGAACACCTGGATGAACCTCCAGTAGAAGTTTGTGAACCTGAGGAACTGCTGCACATCCTTCTTGTTCTCTGGAGCGGCCCAAGCGGCGACTCTAGCAACCTTGACCAGGTCTATCTTGATGTGGTTGTGCGAGATGATGACACCTAGGTACTCAATCAACAACTTCTCAAATTCACATTTCTCCAGCTGGAGGTAAAGCCGGTGCGCCCAGAGTTGCGGCAGAACCTCTTGATGATCTCCCGGTGGTGAACGAGGTCAGAATGAGCAATGAGGATGCCATCAAGGTATACCATGACATCTCCCGACAGGATGAGGTCCTGGAAGATGTTGTTCATCATTGTCTGGAATGTGGTGGGAGAGCTGGTAAGGTCAAAATACATTACCAGCAGCTCAAAGAGACCTCAGTTAGTATGGAATGTGGCCTTCTGTTCATTGTCTTTCCAGGTCTGGGCATTATTGAACCCCCACCAGACGTCAAGTTTCATGAAGAACCAAGTTCCTTTCAATGGTTAATGAGGTTGTTGATCAAAGGGACTGGGTACTGGTTGTTCACAGTCATCGCATTGAGTGCCCAGTAGTCCTGGACAAACCAGAAACTCCTGTCCTTCTTCTTGATGAAGAAGACCGAGGACACTATTGGAGACGTGGACAAACAGATCCAGCCAGTGCTCAACTCGTCCTCAATGAAGATGTCCAGCTCCCTCTGTTCAAGGGCGGAAATTGGGTACTCCTTGCAGTTGGCTGGTTTTGCATCTGGAACTAGCTCAATGGTATGGTCTCCAGTCTGGTGTTCCAGCAGTGTGTCAAACAACTCCTTGCCAAAAACATCGGAAATGTCTGTGACCCATACCAGAACTGAAGTTTCGGGCAGGCTGAATTCTGGGCAAAGGCCTTCACAAGCCACTGGGAGACGGTACTCCCAGCATGGATTTCCTTGGCTGGAGCAAACACCGTATAGAGGATTCGGTCACCATCCTCAAGCTCCTCATCATCATCTGGGTTCGGAGTAAGATCTGGAAGATTGTCTCCGTCATCTTCTGGGTTGCACCCATCATCTCTGTGCCATGCTTTCGAGTTGATGGCACAGACAGATGAGGCCGGACCTTCTTGGAGCTGCCAGAGGATCACAGCAGAAATCTTCACACTTTGGCATGCAGCACAGAGCTCTTCTTGCCAGGTGCTGCAGCTGGTCAGGCAATGGGTCATCCATACTTCCTTCGCCTCCTCCCAGTTGATCTCCAGATTGTGCTTCTGGAGCCAGGAGTAGCCCAGGATGACATGCTGCTTCCCAATCCATGTCAAGGCAAACTGCATGCACTCAGAATGCCCCTTGTAGTCAACCACCATATCAACTATGCCGGAAATGCCACCACACACATTTGCCTTGCCATTGACGTTCAGGACTGGAATAGGCTGTGAGAGCCAGCAGACAAGGAGATTCTGAGAGATCACGTACTCCGATGAAACGGCGCACTTGGGTGCAGCTGTGAAATCAAAACTTCAATTTGAACTATCAAATCAGAGAGTGCAGTGAACAAAGTCACAAACACAATCCAATCCAACAATCCAAACCAACAAATATATTGCAAACTCCAACTCCAATATGCCATGTATGTGTTCAGGGAAGTAGGGTATGTATCACTCTTCAAGAGGGTGTACAGGAGAAGTAAAGGGGTCTTTGTAGTGGAGGGCAACAACAACGAGCCTGTTCAGGCACTTGTTATGCAAAGCAAAGACTTCTGACCACAAGAGAATCAAGGGGTTCAATAGGAAGACTAATGACTGCCAGACAACTCTTGAGGGAAGCAGAATTCAACAACGGTTGACACTGAGCCAACAGGTAGCAATTGCAGAGGAGACCATCAACAGACAGGCCTTACTAGATACAACGGGAACACAGCTGGTGGCGGCTCAACAACGCAGGGACAGTTATGCAGATGGCAGTGGCTCTGGCTAAGAGCAGAGGCACTTCTACTGCAAGTGGCAGTGTTACACCGAGGTGGGTCTTAACCAGATGGTGGCAACTAATACTTGTGAGGACAGTTACACAGAAGGTGGCAGTCTCTGACTATAGGGGCAATTACACGAATGGCGGGGACCCCTGGTTAGGGAGTGCAGCAATTATATCGAAAGTGGCAGCAGTATAGTGATAGGGGCAGTTAAGGTGGTGTTGTCTTAGCAGACTTCACCAATACAACCATTGGGTGTATTTCCTTGTAAAGCGCAATCATGACTTGTCAGTAACCTTGCCTTCACCCTGGATCTGCCCCAGTACCATCTGTAGTATGTTGAAATGACTTACTGGACACTTTGTGGTGTGAATTACATAGCCTTAACAGAAGACAGAATATTGGGTTCCTACTCCTTGTTGAATTATACCTTGTCAGTGACTTTGCCTTGAAATCAGCCCCACATGAAACGCAGCTATTTTGTGATTTTTAGTATAACCAATCATGCAGACATCCCGAGAAGCTTCTGCAAAGCCTTGTGCAGAGAGCTACCAGTCACATAGCTCGAGTTGCACTCACATGGAGACAATCTCAAATAACCAGACAGGACCTAGGATCCTGCCTAGAGGTGCTGACACTGACTTGGACTACAGAGGAATTAGAAGGGATCTTTATTTGGCAATGCATTCCTGGAATTAGTGAACATGTGTGTCACATGCAAGCAGAGGGCTCCGAGATGGAAAAGCAGCAAATACCCCGAACAGCGATAGCTCCGAGGTCCGTGCAGATCCAGACTATGACCAAGGATAGATTAGACATCTGATGCCAAAGCATGCTCCAGGTGGAGCTGTTTGATGAAAGATGGCAACAGCGGAGATGTAATCATTAAAGTCGAACTGCGAGAGTTTGACAGTGTCCACGAACTGTACAAGTCGCTCACAAAGAGACCCCAACCTCAGCAAGAGAGTCTGACTAGGGCTAGGATGAAGAAAAGACATGTCCAGGCAGGAGCGTCACCCGAGCTGCAAGTTGCGGACCCAGCATCATCACCAAGATACCATAATATTTCAGTTTCAATCAATTAAGTATGAACCAATGTTCAATCTACCAGTATAGGGAGCCAATAACATTAATTGAGCTGGGGATTCAAGTCAGATTTCACAGGTAAATGGACCAGTGTATATAATATTTACAAGCGGCTGCTCGGCCACTCTGCGGCCTCGCATCCCTTTCTCAGTCCGGGAGGTGGTGCCGGTAACGGAGTTTAAACGGGTTCCAGACGGGGTAATATCGGATTATAACTGTGTCAACTGACGAGCGGAGTTTAAAATGGCTTCAGACAGAACAGCTTAATTTTAAAAAGAGGGTGATTTAGTCATTGAGATAAGGGAGTAGTATAAAAGAGCAGTCAGTTTAGCAGTATAGTAGCAGACCTCGCCTCTAGACACAGCTGTGTTGTAGACAGGTTTGGCTCAAGAGCATAGTAGCCTAGTGCAACTGTACTTTCACCCATTATAAAGTGGATTAATATCTGTCTTGACTTGTGGAAGCCTGAACTGTGGAATTGTGTCCATGAATGTGTCTGTGTCCTGTGTCTTGTGTTTGTCTTGTCATTGTGTCCGTGAACGTGTTCTTGGGTATGTCCTGTGTCCTGTGTCCCTGTCCGCGAACCACTGTTGTGTGCTTGTTAAACCAACATGTTAGCAAAAACCCGTTCCTCAGAACAAACCACGCCAGATCTTTGAGTCTGTTTCTTATACAAAACAAACTACGTTCATCTGTGAACAAAGCAAAGTGCTCTGCAAACCAACAAAACACACCATGTTTAACCTATGGGATCTCCTCGAATGGTTAGAACCTGCACGCACTTGGCTATTTGACCTAATACTTGGTCTACACCCCTGAACTCAAACTATCATTCCTATTAAGGATAGTGTTGTTGCGTGGTTTTGGTTAGGGTTTGGTTTATTTAGAAGTTTTCTTTGCAAACCTTTCTCAAATGTGATCCATCCGCACCAGGAGTGACTGTCTTTCATCTGGAGCCCACTGTGAGGGGCAACAAACACAAATAAATGTGTCCCTGTTGTCCCTAAGCAATACAAATGATGACTTGCACAGGCTGGGAGAAGAGAACAAAGTGTAACATGTGACATTAGAACCCGATCATGGGGATGTGATCCCACGCATGAAAAGATGTGAGTTTCAGGTCAGTGTCAGGTGATATAAGTCATGGGGTCTCTGAACGCTGATAGGCTGAGGGTCAGGTGGTATATGTACGTCGGCCGAAGGCCGATAACCATCAATATCCGAAACTCACGGCATTTTCTCACGACATTGATAATCCCGCCATTGTATATGCACCCGCAAACAACGTGCAAAGCAATGAGGCTGCAGCTGCAATGAGAAAGCATCTGACAACCCTCCCTCTCCCTCCCCTCCACAGTTAGTGTAATACTTCAAATAATATTGCTCTTTTAGCCTTCACTCCCAAAATTGGTTTAAATCAGGGTCTCTGGAAACAGCTCTTACACTAGTTTATCAGAGGCTGAATCGAAGCACTTAAAATTGCACCCGATATGCGAAGAATAATGTGATCTAGAATAGGAACTGATACAAACCATGTCAGGAGTCTCTTTATGCAGTTCCGGCACTCAGCATATCAGACAATGATTATTTCGACTTGACACTGTGACTGACACCCTGCGTGTCAGGAGCGATTTACCTATTACTTACACAATAAGTATTGGGCGGAAGTCAATAACACTGGGGCCAAAGGACGACGCACTCAGAAGGCAAGTGCGTTACACGCACTTGCCACACATCCGAGGGGTTGGGACGACAAAGGCCATAAGGGCCTTTGTTGCACCTTTGTTTTTGGGAGAGGATGTAAAGAAAAACAAAGGTGTGACAAAGGCCCTTGTGGCCTTTGTTGTCCCAACCCCTCGGATGTGTGGCGAGTGCATGTAACGCACTTGCCTTCTGAGTGCGTCGTTCATTGCCCCCAGTGTAAGGATCAGGCATCCAGACAGGGCCATCACCCGGATCAGCTGGTCTAATTCTTATTGTGCCAGGCAGCATTCACCGACACACCACATTTACATTCAGCCGGCACGGCACCTGACTCTTCAGGTGTCCGGAGTGATACCAGGCGCAGTTAAACTGCATCCGATACAGCATATGTCTGAGTACCAGAAGCAGTGTCTGATACCAGCTATGTCAGATGCGAAGCTGGATCACCTCATACCTCACATATCAGTTGGAATTCCAAGGAATATTATTCTGTCTCTTACACTAATGATGTCAGGTAAGTTTCGGGGGAGCCTTATACATTTGAGTTGGCCAAGTGCTTGCTTTTAGCACCACTGACATTTTTAAGTTGTTCCCAATGCTGTTTGTGCCCTTTGGCCTTCAATTCCAATTAGTGTTGACAAGACTAGGTCAGTCTCTTTTCTTTCTTCTTTTAGAATACCTAACAATGAGTCCTGCATAGGTATATATTTTATTTTCCATACTGATTCTTTCTTCTGTGTTTATAAGTCTCTGCTACATTTTACTGATGTAGGAGTTTTCTGTTGTTCCTCTATTCACTAACATACACCGGGGGCAGCCAACGAGGCATATGAACACCATATGCTTTAAATGCATGTGGCTCGCAGCTGGAAGGGAGCCCACAAAGGTGCCATTCACAAACAAAGGCAGGCTTTGCATGCTTTATTTCCCTGCCCCAGAGAACAAAGCATGCAACAAAGCCCCCCTTTGTTCCTTTGTGGGCTCCTTTCCAACTGCGAGACACATGCATTTAAAGCATATGAAAACCATATGCCTTGTTGGCTGCCCCCGGTGATAATTTTTGGATCAGAAATCTCACTCCACCAAATAGACCTCTGTGTATTCAGACTGATGCTCCATTATAATAACCCTTTGATCCAGCATGTGGCCTCTGCAATAAATCTCAAGGAATTCTGACCAGAATCACTGCCCATGTGTTCACATCAGGGGGGGAACACAGTGGCAAGACGATGTTTATTCTACAAATCACTTTCGAAATGTGCTCCAATATCCAGTTTGTCTTGCATGTTGCATGCTAATCAATAAAGCCCAGGGCCGGTCTGTTGATAATAGGATAAGTCAAAGCAGTTGATTTGACTGCTAATTCTCCTTTAGGTTGATTTTGAAATGTGAATCACGCAAGAATTGAAATGAACTTTGACTAAATTAATATTTCTGAGGTTGCTGCCGCTTTCTTTCACTGCTGCACATATCATGACGTGATTTCTTCATAGTAGAGTTGGGCTTCTATAAGTGCGCTAGGCAGCTCAAAATATTGGTCTGCATGAGATAACCTTTGAATGGTTGTCTTGGCCATTGCTCAGGTGTTGGTTTGCCATAAGGCAAGCATGCATTGGCCTGACACACTATGGAGGGAAACAGATGAGATATGCAATATGTGGGTTTATTACAGAATATGAGGGGGATAAGGCCGCAAGCGGCAGGTGCCGAACCTGTCCGGATTTGCGCTTGATTTTGACCATGCAGGTTGGGATGAGCATCAAGTTGGAGTTATAATTTTAATCGCAGGCCAACAGATATCATACGAGCTGCAAATATTAGCGACATCACAGAAACATTGATGATATTCGGGACCAGCAGATCCGGATCGGATGGCAGGCCTGTGCAGTATGCGTGAGGAACTGTGTCAACTGTGCGTGCACCGGTCACAATGAATACAAATCAAAACGGATGCAGAGCATAGGTGTTGCCCGTGAATTTTTTCAAACTTTTTTAAAACTACCCCGGACCTCTACACCCATTTTCGTTAAAGAAATTATACAAACTATAGCGTCAATAAAACATATAGAGTGCGGTGGCAGAAGCTACACTATTTCAGCCGAAGTTGACTTTCCCGGGCTTAAGCTCGAAGGTGAAGATGCAGGCCAGAGTACTATTAAGCAGACTTAGCACAGCAAGTCTTTCAAATTTAAAATTCTGAACTCTGATACTTAGATCTACTTTGAACCTCCTGATATTTTACAAGGGTCTCAAGGCCTAGGGAGGCTCTCAAGGGTTTGGGGGCCTTGCAAGGCCAAGAAAACAATTTCATTTCCTACAACACAATATTTAAGAAACTATAGGACTGGGCAGTTGAGGAAAGTGCTCGCAACCCAGAATGACAAGTCTCACTAAGGAATAGTACAGCGGCGGCGGGACCAATTCAGCTAATTATGTCAGTAGCACTCAAAAGAATCTAGTTTCCTGTGAGCAAAAGTCAATACAACAGACGGTAGCCCAAAGAAAAGCATGCATTTATGAAAAGTCTAGAAAAAAGGGTCAGGGACAGACAGATAATTAGATGGCACGAACATTTGTCGGTTGTTGTATACCATGAGATGGGAAAATGCAAGAGGAAGGCTGCATGGAAACAAGCTCAACGATGGCTAGAGAAAAAGAGGCCAGGAGAGCGCCCCCTGGCGGAACAATGAGTAAACAGTGAGTTGTGCCAGCAAAAACTGGAGGAAGGTGCATCAGTGCGACAAGGAACTTGACAAAAAGAAAAAGAAAAAGAGTGTGCATTCGTTGATTTAGAGACTTAGAATTTATGTCGGCGATACATCAATGATTAACTATGTGTGTATGTTTGAATCATTAGCATTAACTTTGAACTGAATGACAAGTGTCAGACATTGGAAGTGGAATAAGAAAGGCGCAGTGAGTTCAGTCTGTATGACAAAAGATTACGCGAGGTGAAGAAGTGAGAAACCCTGCAAGAAAGAGAAAGTGGCGGCCGCAATTCAAGTCACATGAGATCCATTCAATGGTCCCTGAATCTGAAGCTATGTGAATTAACAGCTTTCGGACACCCTGAAAGGAAGGGTGCCTACCATTAATTCATCAAACAAGTTGGAGGATGAAGCATTTCGAAGCTTGCAGTGATGAGTTATAAGAAAGCACAGAGGAATGTACTGAGGATTTCACGACAGAAGCAATTCCCTAGAGGGACACTCAAAGACGACAAAGTGGTAATTAAATCAATCATACCTACGCAATTTCGTTGTCCGCCTCAAGGACCATTAGGTGATAGAAAGGAGAAAGTTGCAAAGGAGATCTACAGGAAGGTAGGCTGAACAGGAGAAGAGAGCAAAGGGGAAAGGTAGAGTGTACGGAGACGTAGGGAGAGGTGCAAGTTGAGGGTTTGTTTCGGAGCCTGAAATAAGTCGTGAAAAAGAGATATACTTTTGCGTAGATTTGAACCAGAGCAAAAAAAGCTTCCTAGGATAGCACGAGGAGTGGGGGTAGGCAATGAGGCAATCCAAGGGCATTGAGATGAGATGTAGAGCTGGAGTCCAAACATTGATGATGGAATTCAGAAGCGCATGAATGACCCAGTCGGCTTCCAAGGGTAGCATCACGGGGTGAAATGATCCAGGCTCCAGAATCCTTGGGAGGACAGTGTGATGAATATCGACATCTAAAGGCTTCATAAACTTCTTCCTTCATGAATACATTCCTTACCTGCCCTTTCACATGTAAGTATTTTGATCTTGCCTACAGATAGGACACGAAGCCGGGCGCAGGTGATTGGCGGAGACAGAGAGGAAGAACAAAGGAAAGGCAGTAAATAGAGATACGAGAGTTGTGCGAGAGCACCTTTCCATACAAGGGCAACGAAAGAGCAAGCACAGCAAATCACCATATATGGGCAACAAAAGAGCAAGGAAAACACATCTGGAGCTATATGTGGTGGTAGCTGTGAACACTCCATTGGCTAGCCTGAACATCGCCTTTTAAGGCAAGGAGAGAGTTACAAAAAAAATACTGTTAGAACCAAACCTAAAGGTTCGGCAATTATAGAGAGAAATAAACTGAATACACAATAGGCTAAGTGTGAGGTTAGGGTGAGGACCGATTCTGAAGTCTAAATCTTGCTGATTCTCAAAAATTGTGATTCTTGATTCCGCTCAAAAAATATATATCTGGCTGAGGTGCTTCTTGGAGATCAGTATAAACCTCCATGATTGTGAAAAATATTTACATAATTGTGTTTCTGCAGGTCAAATACACGATAGTAGATAAAGAAATGCACATATGTAGACAATTTACTGTCGAGAAATCCATGCCAAAGGCATGGGTCTTAAAGCTTGTCATCTCTTAAAAATTGGGGAGATGATGGGGTGATTGCACAGCCACTGGTGAACTCAGCTGCTGTATAAGTAAGTAGATCATGAAATCATGGCTGTGTACAGTCTGATAAACATGGTGCTTGGAGGGGTTAGGTGGGAACTGCCCATATCCTTGGTCCAACACTTATGTCTATCATTGTTGGCACTATAGCTCAGTAGTGATAAGGCATCTCAGCATGTAATGCATGTAATGGGAAGGTCCCTGGTTCGAATCCAGGTGACGCTATTCTTTTATATCATGTTCATTAGTGATCAACTCCCAGCCTTTCAAGAGTCACCAGCTTGATCCCGAACCACCACCATTGAAAAATGGAATGGTGTATTCTGCCTCAGCTGTACCAGCAGATCTACGATAAACAGGGCTCGTCTGCATTGGCAGTGGGCCCACAATATTCGAGACTGTGAAGGCAGCATGCGCAGTGCGAGGACATGGTTGCCACCATTGTCCTCCAGAGGGACACAATTGGCGACCTGATTCACCAGATTTGATAAAGACATGCACGAAGCCCTTTGGGGGCAGTGGTCAACAGATACTGGTAGTACAACACATATGTACAGACCAGCGAGCTGGTGAGGGGGGGATTTTCTGTTGCAGCTTGGCCCCGCTGAACGATGTGCTCCAAACTAAACCCAAACAATCCAATTATCACCCAAATATAACCCAAGTCTTTCTGATATAAGCAGTGATGCCCACAGAAATAAGACGAGGATCAGAAATAGGCCGATCAGAGGAAGTAAGAGCCGAGATACAGACGAGTGGTAGTCCCTTGTACAGGGCCTAACAATAGGTTGAAGGGAAGGTATAAGATTCCCACAGAAAGATGAACCTTCACTACAAGGAATTGGCCTGAAAGATAACCGAGCAATGGAAATAAGATAGTTTAAGAGCTTCGCAGCTATGAGACAAGCAAGTGTTGGGTGTGTGGTGGTGGTTGTGTCCGGAGACGCGCGATAGACCTCCTAGAGGCGAACGATAGACTATTTCCACAAGGATATATGCCCGAAAGCTTATTTCCCAGAGAACCCGATGATGTACGATGAACAATGAGCGATACGATTTGACGATTTGACAATGAGCGATGACGATGACGATAAAACGATTTCGATTCCAGTACTATGTAGCCTCAATCATGCCCTAAGAGGTTTCCAGTAACCAACTTCTTATTCCAACAGAAAGGTTTCCCAATGTTAAAGTCCAATGACAATACACACTGCGCCAACCCCAGAAATAGCCCAAATCGCAAGCATTATGCCTACTAGTACAAGGGGATTCTGTGTCCTACTCGTAATAATGTCCCAACTACTTATACAAATCCCAAAATCATATGAAAGTCCTCAAACCAAGCAGAAATTAGTAAAATGGCCCAAGATTGTCCCTCCTTTCCCGTTTATCCGTCGGAAGAATAGCTGTGAGTGTATTGCCATTGGCCAGTGCCCAGGTAGTCCCTGATTTCCTGACCATGCAGCTTTTGTCATCCAGGATATTTGAAAACACCAGTCCCTTGGCTGACTGATATCATGTCGTCCGTCTATTCCTTTCGTCTCCTGCCCCTTTCCTGTAGCTCCTGACCATCAGATCTTATTCCCCTGGCCTCCAGCTTTCCATAGATACCCCTAGTGTAACCTTTTCCCAGAAAGGTTTCTTATTCCCAACTTCGCTTCCTCGGAATAAGATCAATCCCATCAGATTGTCTTAACCGACCTTCGCTTATCCCGGAATTCCTCCGGTATGAGCTTCCCCAACCTCACACACCTGTCACATGGAAGGCCTTTCCTTTAGCCGAGCAGAAATAAGCTTATTCCCGCATGTCCCGTTGTAAGTATCTCTGGCTTATTTCTCGTTGTGGAAATAAGCTCCAGAAATAGTCTCTTTAAAGGTTTGTGGGCTACACTCTCCTCTACAGTTTTCGAGGTGAGCACTGCCAGTCCGCAGGGTAGTCACCTACCCCTTGTACCCGTTACTCTGTGATCCTGACCCTGCCAGCTATACTGAGACCGTATACTAGCTCTCAGAAATAAGCCTATACTGTAATCAGACTATTCCAAAACACGTGAAAAGTGCAGTGTTTAGGTATAGCTCAATTCCAGACAGTTCACCACATTGCAATGAAAACCCTTTGCGCCACCCAGCCCGGCCCAGTCAGATTTAATCACAAGCTTATCTCCAAGTATCATGTTCCAAACTGTGGATACAATAAGACAAGATTCAAAAACAGTGTCAGGGGAACCGCCCGTCCGTCCGGCCATCCGTCCGTCCGTCCATCCGTCCGTCCGGCTCCGGCCCATCGCACGGCTCCGCTTCCTCGTCCGATCCTTCGTCCGGCCTCCGGACCCGCGCCCCAGCCTGCGCCTCCACCCGACACGCCACCTCCCGTCCCTCCGGACTCGGTTCCCTTCCGTCCGTCCGTCCTTCCGTCCGGCCGCTCTCACTGGCACGTGCTGTGTGATCAAGCTCGAGACCTCTGCCGAACCCTCCGGGCACGTGCTACTGGCTAGTACTAAAAAAACCTCGCCTAGCGTGAGAATCCTCATCCTTTCTTCTCTTCGGATTCTCCCGCTAGGTGCGTATTCTAGAAGCCTGTATTTAGTACCATTCAATTGAGTTACTTCGGATTCTCCCGCTAGTCTCCCGCGCTCTGCGCCGAGCTGAGGTTGCCCTTACAGCAGAAGAAAGGATCTAAGGGATCAACCGGTCAAGATTGCGAAGTTCGGTGTTGACTCGGACTCGGACCGCTACGCTAGCGCTCCGGCCTCCCCGACTTCCGATCTCGACCCCTCCTCCTTGATGGACGCTCCGACGCCCGGAAACGGATCCGCGCCACCCGAGCTTCCGGATGTTTACATCCCGGAGCCGGCTGCCGACCCCGAATCCCGGCTGACCGCGGTCGAAGGCTCTCTCGCAAACATCGAAGCGCTACTCCTCCGCGTTTTACACAACCACCAAAATCCACCCGCGACTGCCCCCGTCCCTGCCGCTCCGGCTCCGGCGGTGGGTCCAGACTTTACCACCCTCACCCCGTCGCAAAATCGGTTCTTCGACCGAACCCCCGGCCGTCTTCGATGGCGACCGGACCCAAGGACGGATGTTCCTCCACTCCGTCCTCACATACCTCCGACTGGTTCCGGAAGCCTTCATGGTCCACGGACAGCTCGTCGAGGAAAAACTCGTGCGGTACGCCATGTCCTTTATGGCGCGAGACGCAGCCGGGCGATGGGCCGAACGACAGTCCGCAATCGTTCCGTTCCCCTTCCCGTCCTGGGCGGAGTTCGAGTCCGAGTTCCGGCTCCGGTTCGTCGAGGAAAATGAGCAAGACCAAGCTCTCCTCCGGCTCGAGACCCATAGCTACTACCAGGGCTCTCGCGACGTTTACCGGTACACGGACGACTTCGAGGAGCTCGCCGCCACGGCCGGGTACACGGATCCGCTCGTCCGCGTCACCAAGTACCGAACGGGGCTCGACCCGAGGATCAACGCAGCGATCACCACGTCCGGAACCGCTCCGGCGCTGCTAGACTACGCCGGGTGGCGTCTCCGCGCCTTCCGGCAGTACGACGCCCTCGCCCGCGTCCGAGCGGGAGCACCTCCGACTCGCGCCCCGGCTCCGGCCGCACGCCCTCGCACTGGGACGTTCCTCCCAGTCCCCTCCTTCACGCCTGCTCCCAAAGCCGCGCCGGCGCCCGCACTTCCGCCTGGCATTCCGATGGAAGTCGACCGGACTCACGCGCGCTTCACGCCGCGCACTTGCTTCCGCTGCGGTGCGGCCGGACATCTCGCCCGAGACTGCCCGACTCCCCCGGACGTCCGGCACGCAGACGTCCTGGACGAGGTCGTCCGTCAACTCGGAGACGACCTCCTCGGAGAGCTCTTCGCGCGCCTCTCCACTACCGCCGGGCTTCCGACCGAGCCGGACGTCGGAGACGCGGAGCCGGAGGGTTTTCCGAACGCGGTCGAGTGAGCGGTGCGCCCTCGGTCGCGTCCCCTAATCGTTACTCCTGCCTGTACAAAGATATACCCAATAAATCAGCAGTTGAGACGAAAGACGCACCCCCTGCTCCGGCCTCCGTCCCCCGGCCGGAGCCCCCTATTCCCGCCCCGGAGGCAAAAACCCCTTCCATTCCTCGCGTCCACCGTCCGAGATGGGAACGCAGACTGCCCCGGCAGTTCGTTATCGATTCCGTAGAGGGCCGGAACTCCCTACACATTCCGCTGGAGATGCAGTCGGTGGAAACCGCGGCTAAGATGTCCGTGAAAGGTCTGGTCGACTGCGGAGCGACCGGAGACTTCATCGACTCGGAGTACGTGATCTCTCGCAACCTCCCCGTCCGGAAGCTCTCCCAGCCTATCCCGGTCCTCAATGTCGACGGCACGCCCAATGCATCCGGAGGCATCACCGGAGTAGTTGATATGGTCGTCAACTACAAGGGTCACTCGGAACGCATCCAACTCGCCGTGACGCGGCTCGGGAAGCAGCACGTCATCCTCGGTTACTCCTGGCTTCAGAAGCACAACCCGGAGATCGACTGGGAAACCAAGGAGGTCCGGATGACCCGCTGTCCGACCAGCTGCAGCACTTGCCGAGACGAGCTCCGCGCCGTCCGCCGTAGCGCGAAGATCTCCGCCGCGATCCTCCGGCAGCTCCGCGAAGGTCCCGTCCCGTCTATCTGCGCCATCGACTCGGAGGAGTGGTGCGGAGACGACGGGTACGACCCGGATGGCGACGGAGACGACTTTCCGGACCTCACTCCGGACCCGGACGACGATGACGATGACGAGCTCGAAGAAGGCGACCGGATCCTCTACACCGCGTTCGCTCCGGCCGAGGAAATCCGCGCCGGGAGCACCGTCTCCCAACGGCTTGCGGAGGCCTTCGCCCGGAACTCGGCCCCGCCTGGGACCTCGGTTCCGACCTGGGTCGAGGACTTCTCCGACGTCTTTGACAAGGAGTCGTTCGACGCGTTACCGGAGCGCCGGACGTGGGACCACGCCATCGAACTCGTCCCGGACGCAAAGCCGGCCAACTGCAAGGTCTACCCGATCTCCCCCTCGAGCAGAAGGAACTCGACGCGTTCATCGAGGAAGGGCTGAGCACCGGCCGGATCCGTCCGTCCAAGTCCCCGATGGCGTCTCCGGTCTTCTTCATCAAGAAGAAGGACGGAAGCCTCCGGTTCGTCCAGGACTACCGGGCGCTCAACGCGATGACCGTGAAGAACCGGTATCCGCTCCCGCTGATTAACGACCTCATTAATCGCCTAAAGGGAGCCCGGTTCTTCACGAAACTCGACGTCCGGTGGGGCTTCAACAACGTCCGGATCCGAGAAGGCGACGAGTGGAAGGCCGCGTTCCGTACCAACCGAGGGCTCTTCGAACCCCTGGTGATGTACTTCGGCCTCACCAACTCCCCGGCGACGTTCCAGACGATGATGAACGACATCTTCCAAGACCTCATCCTGTCCGGAGACGTCATGGTATACCTCGACGACATCCTCATCGCTCACTCCGATCTCGCGCGCCACCGAGAGATCGTCCGAGAAGTCCTCCGGCGGCTCCGGGCGCACAAGCTCTACCTCCGACCGGAGAAGTGCGAGTTCGAGAAGTCGTCGATCGAGTACCTCGGCGTCATCATCTCGCACAACCACGTCGAGATGGACCCGGTCAAGGTCGCCGGAGTCGCCGCCTGGCCTGCTCCGGAGAACCGGAAGGACGTGCAGCAGTTCCTTGGCTTCACGAACTTCTACCGGAGATTCATCCGGGCGTTCTCGGACATAGCGCGGCCCCTCTTCGACCTTACAAAGAAGAGCGTCGCTTGGACCTGGACCGCTGCCGCGGCCGCCGCCTTCCAAGCCCTCAAGGATGCGGTGACCGCGGAGCCCGTCTTGGTCCTGCCCGACGAGTCGCGTCCGTATCGGGTCGAGGCGGACAGCTCCGACTACGCCACCGGAGCCGTCCTGTCTCAGCCGGACGCGAACGGGAAGTGGCATCCGGTCGCGTTTTACTCCAAAAGTCTGAGTGACGTCCAGCGCAACTACGAGATCCACGACAAGGAGATGCTCGCAATCATCCGGGCCTTAGAGGAGTGGCGACACTTCCTCGAAGGTACGCAGCATCCGGTCGAGATCTGGACGGACCACAAAAACTTGGAGTACTTCCGGAAGGCGCAGAACTTGAACCGGAGGCAGGCACGGTGGTCCCTATACCTGTCCAGGTTTGACTTCGCGCTCCACCACCAACCCGGACGCCTCATGGGCCGTCCGGACGCGCTGTCTCGCCGTCCGGACCACGGGGTAGGCTCGGACAACACGGACGTTACCCTTCTTCGCCCGGACCTGTTCCACGTCCGCGCGCTAGAAGGCGTCGTGGTGGCCGGACCCGAGGTCCCCCTCCTTCGCGACGTCCGAGAGGCCTTCACGGGTGAACCGGACCTTGAGGACCCCGTCGCGCTTGTCGCACGAGAACTCCTCAAGAACCGGAACGTCCGCCCCCCCGGTCGTCCGAGTGGCGCGTTGCAGAAGGGCTCCTTTACTACCGCGGTAAGGTCGTTGTACCGCGGAATAAGGACCTCCGGCGCCGAATCATCGCCCTGCACCACGACACCCGGGTCGCCGGACATGCCGGACGGTTCAAAACCCTCGAGCTCATCTCCCGGAATTACTGGTGGCCCCAGCTGTCCCGTCACGTCGGCCAATACGTCCGGACCTGCGACCCGTGCAACCGGACGAAGGCGCTTCGGAAGCTGCCCCACGGAGAGCTCCACCCGACCGAAATCCCGGAGGAACGCTGGGACACCGTCTCGGTGGACTTCATCGTCGAGCTCCCGGACGCCCACGGGTTCGACGCGGTCATGGTCGTAGTCGACGTCCTGGGTAAGCGGGCCCACTTCAACGAGTGCCACACCGGCCTTGGCGCGGTCGGAGCCGCTCGGCTCTATTACCGGAACGTCTGGAGGCACCACGGAACCCCCCGGAAATACATCTCCGACCGTGGGCCGCAGTTCGTTGCGGAGTTCACCACGGAGCTGTGGCGCCTCATTGGGATAGAGCCAGCGACTTCCACCGCCTACCACCCGCAGACCGACGGCCAGACCGAACGCGTCAATCAGGAACTCGAGCAGTTCGTCCGGATCTTCACGAACTACAAACAGGACGACTGGGACGAGCTCCTCCCGGCCGCGGAGTTCGCGTACAACAACCACGTCCACTCCTCGACGCAGCAAGTCCCGTTCATGACGGACACCGGAAGGCTCCCCCGGATGGGATTTGAGCCCAACGGACTGCGCTCGAACGTGGAATCCGCGAACGAGTTCCGCGACCGGATCGCGTCCGGAGTCTCGGAAGCCAAAGCCGCGCTCGTTAAAGCCAAGGACGAGTTCAAGCTGTACTACGATCGCCGACGCACGCCCGCCCCGGAGATCAAAGTAGGCGACCGAGTCTGGTTAGACGCCTCCGACATCCGGACGACCCGTCCGTCCGTCAAATTCGCGGACAAACGGCTCGGCCCGTTCAAGGTCGTGAAGGTTGTTGGAAAGGGTGCGTACAAGCTCGAGCTCCCCCCCGGTACTCCCAGCTCCACCCGGTCTTTCCGGTGGTGAAACTCCAGCTCGCGGAACCGGACCCGTTCCCCGGACGCCCCCGGAACGACGAACCCCCACCCGTCCTTCAGACGGACGACGACGTTCAATGGGAAGTCGAGGAGATCCTAGAAGCGAAGGTCCGTTACGGCAGCCTCTGGTACATGGTGCGGTGGAAAGGCTATGGCCCGGAACACAATAAATGGGTAAAGCACTCCGACGTCTTCGCTCGAGACGCCATCGATGCTTACTATCGTCGCTACCCCAACGCCCCGCGCCGGATCGCCTCGGCCGCTTTCGACTCGCTATCGTTCCGGAGGCGCGACGCCCAGGTCCGATTCATGCGTCGGGACGCCGCATTCCAAGGGGGGGGTGATGTCAGGGGAACCGCCCGTCCGTCCGGCCATCCGTCCGTCCGTCCATCCGTCCGTCCGGCTCCGGCCCATCGCACGGCTCCGCTTCCTCGTCCGATCCTTCGTCCGGCCTCCGGACCCGCGCCCCAGCCTGCGCCTCCACCCGACACGCCACCTCCCGTCCCTCCGGACTCGGTTCCCTTCCGTCCGTCCGTCCTTCCGTCCGGCCGCTCTCACTGGCACGTGCTGTGTGATCAAGCTCGAGACCTCTGCCGAACCCTCCGGGCACGTGCTACTGGCTAGTACTAAAAAAACCTCGCCTAGCGTGAGAATCCTCATCCTTTCTTCTCTTCGGATTCTCCCGCTAGGTGCGTATTCTAGAAGCCTGTATTTAGTACCATTCAATTGAGTTACTTCGGATTCTCCCGCTAGTCTCCCGCGCTCTGCGCCGAGCTGAGGTTGCCCTTACAAACAGAGCAAACAGATTGAGGCTTTGGCTGGCCCTGTCTGTGTATGATTTTCTCCTTTCCTCTTTTTAATATGTAGTTTTTATCATTATTTTAGATAGTTTGCATGCGTGCCTGCAGGGACTGTTGAGGCAACGCATGAGTTGATCTTCTGGTTGGCGGGGAGTTAGGTCAATGGCAAGGAATTGCTGTTGACCACCCACGAGGTTATAGCTGTACAACCTACCTGTTTTGGCCACAATAGGTCAGGAAGACCAAGTTATGTTTAGTTTTTCTGCCCCCCTTCAATAGTGTGTGTGTTCTACATAAAAATACGGTAGCTTTTTTAGCCTACAAGGAGTCACCTAAGTCTTCGTAGTAAACTGGTTGTTCCAATTGTGGGACTGTGCCTTGACTGCGCCAGTATAATATATCCTCCTCCTCCTCTGGGTCTCCGTAGTGTATGAATGTGTGCCTGTTGATTGAGGGATATCCTTAACCAGCTTCTAACAGGTGGTTTGTAGTAGTGGGAGGAACAGAGGTCCTCCTGGCTGAATCCTGCCCTTTTCTGTCTATCAAGATATTGTCTTCATTCCAAACTGTTCAGTTCTCCCACTGGTAAGGCAGTCAACTAACAATGATTGGTAGTCCCCCGTTGGTCACTTCTGATGCATAGAGACACAGCAGAACTGCATCCCATAGCCCAGCATAGTGAGTTCCCATCAAAACACAGCACCTGTAAGAGCCTTTGTTAAGTTGTCAACCCTTGTAGTTGTTTAGCCGCTGGCTTTCAGTCATCAACAGCGGAGCCTACCACCCCCAGGGAGAGGTGTATGCTCTCAATTTAATGCCTCTCCTTTCCCATACTGATAGACATGAAACAAATAAAAACTGGATGTTTTCATGCTTATTCTGCTACACGCCCTATCATCTTCTCCTTTCTGAAATATCAACTCTCCTGAGTTGAGAGATGGTCCATCTTCAATTTCAGAACAGTTCTTGAGGAGTGGGGTGGTGAACATTTTGGTGGAACACCGCCACTGAGTTACTCATGGGAGGCTGGTAAGGCCCAACCTTCCCATGGTCACATTGTATAGTTCCACAATCCAGCTGGATTTTTTCATTTCTGGGCCAACAAGAAGGACAAGTACCCTAACATTAGGACGTGGTTTGACCCATAGTAGGTAGCGTATGTTCATCATTTTTATAAATTTCATTCCTCCTGCCTGTGATACATCAGGAAACCTCAAGGGACTTGCCTACCAGTCTCAGTAGCTCCAGTAGCACCCAGTAGCTGTGGTAGCAGTTGGTAGTCAGGTAGGCAAGTCCGCTACCAGGCTACTGAGCGCTACCATGAATGGTAGGAGCTTGTGGTTTCCTGATGTATCTGGCAGGAGCTTCTACATCGGGACTTGTGCCAGATTCAGTCGTGAAACCTGAAGTGACACCCATAAATTGAGCCTGCCCTAGGTCCGTCCTAACTGAACATGAGTCATGTTCACTCACCTGCGGGGGAGGTACAATTCGGCTTCACCGACTTCCCGACAATGGCCCAGGATTTGGGCAGGAGATTGTATACCACCATGAGTTTCCCCTGGTGGCTACATGTCTCTTCTCACAAACTGCCTGGCAGCCTAACATCGTCTGTCATAACTGTGTCAAGCAGGGTTATGCCTGTCGCTTTATTTGCTGGGTGATACACTGTGGCAACTGCCAGGAGGATGGAAGCATCCCCTGCCTTTTCCAGGACTTGCAGTGGTGGAAACATCATAACCCATACAGCATGTTTGTGAGTTTCCCATTCAAACTGAGTATATCTGAAACAATCACCAGGCTCCCATTCAGTTCTGTTTCATTGGTCAGGGGTCGATCTTCACCCTCAATCTTTTCGTAACCGATTTTAGGACCCCATTGATCGCTCTCCAGAATCTCCACGTGGACACCTCCTTCTGGCGGGTGCAAGGTTTTTCAAAAAGTGTGTACCTCGTTCTTAAGGTACTGTCATGAAAGGTCCTTCTTTGTGCTACCCTCTAAGGTCCTCTCTCAATATGCCAGTCGTAATGTTCACTCCCGACTCAGGGTCGAGTGTGAATGGGCCATTCCTCATGACTAGAGGGCACTACATGAGTCTCCTAGCAGGAGCTACCCATCTCGAGGATGTTTCCACTCATCTTTATGTTTTCCACAGCCTGCATTGGCCTGCGCCTTATGTATGGCTGTTGGCCAGCCATGCACCTTCATCCAATGGGCTCAGGATTGTCTCCGCTGTATTCTGCTCAAATTGAAAGACTGCTATTACCGCTTAGTGCGACCGCTGCAGCATGCTTCTGGGTCAAGTCTGTCCGCGTACATCGAGATTCCTTCTGGCGGGAGTTCCCTTCGCTAATCCCAGCAGTTAATCCAGCCCGACTAATGGAGCTCAATGCATACACCACTGCTATTCCAGACATCTTCCAGTGGATCCTTATGTTCAATATTGACTTAGAACAAGACAATACTATCAGGATGTTACTCCGGGTGCACGACAATATATGTGTGATCCATTTGCTGCTTCAAGATTGTCTTCATCACAGCCTGCCACAATGTCTTGCCAAACTCATTCATGAGTCGCTGGAATGGATGGGTGGTTCATGGTAGATGCTCATTCGAATTGAACCTGGGTGTTGTAGGGGCATTTGAATTCTTTTCATTCCCAATTTGTTAGTCTGCTCGCCTCGATGCAGAATCCTGATGCGTAAGCCTATGGGAAAGACTTTAAGTAGCGTGGATGACTGCACCTGTATTGCATTGATCTACTGTGCCAGTTTTGGGCTACTGCGTACAAATTTTTGTATACCGTTCCATAAGCCTTTGTTGAGTGGGAATACTTAACCTCTCTCTCCATGGATGTGTTTTAATCTGAAGGTCTGCATAATCACCCAGGATTTCGTAGGAGGAAGATTTCACAGGTGGGGCTTGGGCGGCGCTGGAGTTGGCTCGCCTGATGAAAGAAAATTGGTTCAAACCCAGAGCGAGAAAAAGAAGACCGCAGGAAGGTAAGAAACGGACCCAGTGGCGGATGGTCCGCACCCGCTTCCTGTACGTCCCACGAGGTCGAGTTGTTTGGCGGTATAAATGCCTGTTCGAATCGGGCCTGGGTCTTGCCTTTGAAAAGGATTTGTTTTTTGTTGGATGACACTTGAATGAGCAATGACTGCAGCTTGCACCCTTAACTTATTTGAAAGTGCTGAGTAGAGGCTTCAAGGCTTGCCTGAGTTGTTGTAACTTGTTGAGTAGTACTTAAGTATTTTTTTCAGAGGCTCCATGAATACTTGTTCGTCGAGAGGTTCACCACGAACTTAGGCCGATATATGAACCTGTCATCTGTGGCCCGCAAAGAATGAGGAGATCGAATGTGAGAAGACTTGCCTTGTGGGTGGCGGTTGGAGCAGGAAGGTGGAATCCGGGTACACCCGGCGCATGCAGACGGCAAGCCCACGTGCGACACGTGACGACCCCGCCTTTTTGTCTTTTAGCCTTCTCGCTTCTCGTTATCCACCTCCTCAATCTTTCTTGTATCCTACTATCGAGCGATGCCCAAACGAATTCCTACTCCCGAGCCAGGAGACGATGAGCCCAAATACTTCACCGTAGTCCAGCCCTACCCTCTCAACGCCAACTGGGAGCTCCCCCACGACTATATCACCTGCGGGCGCTGGATTGCAGGCTGCATCGGCCCCGCGCCGTTTTTTGCGATTTTTTACAAGCCTAGTGTGGGTTTTCTTGGTCTTTTATTCGTTTCTCCTTTCTTGCGACGCGTCGAGATCGATATCAATGCGCGCAATGGTGCTGGACGGCTCTTATCTCGTTCGACGCGTCGATATCAATCATATATTCATGAATTGTGTTCTAGGCCCGCGGACAAATCATCCTCGAGGTCAATCGCGACTATCCAGAGCCGGAGCGGCTGCTGGGCGAGCACCGCTGGTCCGAGTTTTTGAAGAAGCCGAACGCGGAGGAGGCGGGACGCGTGAGCCAGATCTTCTATTGCACATACAGTACCGGGCGCCAGGCGCAGAAAGACGGTGAGTACGCGCGGGTGGCACTCGATTGTGAGCGCACCGGATACTTACTTCTGGATGCGCGTAGGATGGAAGAGAATCAATGTCGCCGACTCGTGGTTCAAGAACTGGAACCCCGTTAACCCGTCAGTGGTGCTTTCTTCGTTCAAAGGAACGGAATAACTGAAGAGAAATGCAGCGTAATCATGAACCCCTACCCGCCCACCGTGTGGTGTCCCCTCCCGCCCGAGGACAAGACCAACAAGTCCATGTGCCGCCCGCTCCCCGTGGCCGTCAAAGCCCCGCCTGCGCCCAAGGCCGCTCCGGCGCCTGTAGGCGAGTCCATCTCTTCTCTCCACCCCACCCCTCCTTTATTTGTGTGTGATCTAATGACGCGTCGCGCAGTCCCTGGCTCCGCCACCTGGGTCTCCCAGAAATCCGCCCCGCCAACCAACACGCCCGCTGCCATGCGCGGTGCGTGGGCCGCGAAACAGGGTACCGTGGCGGCCGGTAATAATGCCAAGAAGCCCAACGCGAAGAACAATGGAGGCGGAGGCAAGAAGGCGATCCCGGCGAACTCTGCTGCGCCGTGTAAGTGTGGTTTCGTGTCGTCCTTGTCTCTTCCCTTTATTTCTTTGATTTCTTTGGCTCGGGGTCTCGCGACGCCCTCGTCTTCTGGTTATTTCTTGTGCGGTCTCGATGCTCGTGGTGCCGGTTGGGGCTGATGATCCCTTTGTCGCGTTCATGGCCTACGTCTTGTGCCTTGTTTCCTTCCTACTCTCTTTCATTCATTTCTGCTCTCGCGACCCACCTGGATTTGGCAGGCAGCATAGCGTCTCCTTTCGATGGGGCCGTCTGTTGACGACCTATGTGCGCTGCGGCGGCGCCTCGTCGTGTCCGTGTCAGCGGGTGGTGTCGAGCAGGGAATTAGCTCGACTAGGCTGAAGTGGGAGCGTGGAGATGACGCGTGTCTCATGCTCCTGCGTTTCGCTGGGAGCTGCTGCAGGCTGCAGGCGTGTCGTTTCCCTCACCCGGAATCGAGTACGAGCAAGGGAGCCGGGTGCTTGGACCGCCGGGTCCGCAAGTGGAGGACGCGGAGCTGCTTCGCACTGGAGTGGTGTTTGCGCCTAGCGCCTTATACGTCTGTCTACGCTGTCTTCTCTTGGTGTGCACGAGTGCGAGGTGGACAGACTTGCGTCGTCGGGACCCACACCCACATGCATCTCCCGTTTTTGTTTCCGAGGGACGCGTATAGCTATAGGTGTGCGTGTGCGTGCTGGACCTAGGTGGTGGTGACATCGGATTCGTACTGGATGGGCCTCCCGGGCTCGTGCGTTACGGGCTCTTCCTGATGGCGTGCGGGAATAGTGCTCGGGCTGGTGACGTCCTCCCTATACATTAACCGCGCATACGGCCAGCGGCGCGGTGCTTTCACGAGCAAGCGTCTCCCGTCTTCTCGCTCCGTTCCTTTCCTTTCCTTTGTCCAGCACGTGTCTGCGATAAGAAGCTTTTTATGCTGGCCGCGTGTATGAGTGCGAGGATAGGACTTGCGCGGGGTGGTGATGGGCTCCTTCGTGCTCCCTTTCTTTTCGAGGAGGACGCATACGTATATGAGTAGTGACGGAGCTGTTTGGCTGTTTCGTGCCGTGCGTTGGTGCCAGGTCCCCATCCGCCACGCCTTTCGTCTTTTTTCACCATTTTCTCTGCGCTGCATCAGGACGGACGAGCGAGCAGCCGCTCGACTGCGTCATGGGAGCACTTGGCGCCGCCGCATACATTTCTCGCGGCGCGTTTGGGGAGCGTGCATGCACCGGTACGGATATGGAGCCACCCGCTTGCGTCTTTCTGTTCCTATCTTCTCATCAGTCCTAAGCAGGTGTCCTTCAAGGACGTCTGCTGTCGCGCCGGTCTTCCTTCTTTTCATCTTTCTCGCCTGCCTCTGTCGCGGACGAGTGTGTCGTCCTGGAGCTGCTTGAGCTGGGTGCCATGGGGGACTCATACCCGTGCCGTGACGCGCTTACATGCGTCGGGAGCCGGTACAGAGCAGGAGCACCTGTATGGACGGGGACGGGGAGGGAACGTCATGCAATGATTGCGGTCACCTGCCCTTGGGCGGGTTTGGTTTTCTCGTGGACGAAGGAAGGACCATGCTCCGCCTTACATGCTTCCGCGGGGCGTTGCTGCATCTGCTACAGCGAGGCGGGGTGTGCACCTAGCTCGGGTTCTCCTGCTCTGGTAGTATGCGAGCTATCCTTGAGCTTGTCTTTGAGGCTGGGCGACGTTGCGTGTGTATCCACGCCCGTGAAGCCGAGCGCTCCTGGCAATGCCGATTCCTGGCTGTCCGCGACACAGTAATGGTGTTTGTGCTTGCACTTAGGCGGCTTCTTCCCGTCGCACGTCAGAGACCGTTACGGCGAGCCAGTCCCCTACTAAACGAATGAGCGTTAGATTCATATCTTGCCTCTTCCCTCTCCTCTCGTACTTGTACATCAGACACTCGCTGACTCCTATTCTTTCCCCAGGGCACACCGCGACCGCCCCAACCGGCAGCAACACCGTCCCCGTCGCCAAAAACACGACCCACAACATGCCTCAGAACACGCCCGCCTTCCCGCCGGGCCTCCCCCCGCTCTCGCCCCCAGGCCTCACGCGCGACGCCAGTGGCAGCACCTCTACCGCCTCGTCCTCGTCCGCCTCCTCCGAGGCCGCAGCGTACCTCCCCGTCACCGCCCTCACCGCCGGCTTCGTCGGCATCTCCATCAGCCCGAGCATGGAGGCCAACCTCTACGGCGTGGCCGTGGAGACGTCGCCCGACCCGGGCGCGTATGTCGCGGAGTGGGAGAAGATGCCCGCGGAGGACGTGGACGCGCTGTGGCCGTCGGCGTACAAGCCCGGCGACGGCGGGGACCTGTATGAGTACGTGGTGAAGGACGATGGGGGCAAAGGCGGGGCGGCGGTAGAGAATCTGTGGGGCGACGAGCCGGACGACAATGCAAAGGTGAATGCGAAGCCGCCGAATGATGTCGTGTGCACGGTACATGGGATTATATGCAAGAAGGGGATCTGCAGCGAGCGGGCGCGGCTGGTGAGGGAGAAGGAGCGCGCGGAGAAGCTCGAGAACGAGCGCTCGGGGAAGGGGAAAGGTGGGCTTCGCTTGTTTTCTTACGTTTTGTGGATGGGCACTGCACTGACGACTCCGCGCGTTCGCAGGTGGTGGTGGATGGAACAAAGGTGGTGCGGGCCGCGGGAAGAGCGGAAACAGCAACGGCGGCGGGTGGGAGAAGAAGAAGGGAAACCCGTGGCAGCCCGACGACGACTCGGGCTCGGCGACCGGCAGCGAGGGACGCGACGGCAGGCGCAGCCCCGCCACACCCAAGAACGATGGCTGGGCGACTGTGCGGCGCTAGCCTGCCTGCATCCTCCCCTGCCGCATCTTTCTCCGCTCCTTGCACTCGTACTCGCCTCCCTCGTCTTCCTTCGCATCTTCTTGGGCTCAACACACGCACGACTCTTAATCACTCTCTTACATACTTTCCTTGATCTCTCACTTCCTCTTTCTTGTTCTACCCATCCATCGCGTCTCCGCCTCGAATCCACATCAAATTGAATTGAATCACAATCACTGTATCGTCCACTACGTATCTTTTCTTGTAGTTACTTAGACCCTCCTCCGTTTGTAGTCTGTATGAGCGTTACCGTGGTCCCGCCCAGGCCGACCTGTATGTATGTATGTATCCTGTACGCACGAGAGTACCAAGCGCAGCAATGAATGAGTTGAAGTAGATACAATCGCGCTCCGTGACTACGCACGCTCGATGCACATCCTTTTCACAAGTTCACAAGACAAAGCAGCAGATGATTCTCGTCCCTAGACGAAGAGGAGCACTCGATACCAATGGGCTACTCATAAATCGGCGAAGGCAAGGTGGGCGAAGGCGATACTGGCGCCGCAGGAATGCGCTTCGCAGAACACCGACATGAAAACTTCGGTAGGGGAAGCGCCCGCAATGAAGACTAAACAGAGGTCTTGGAGGTGGTCGCCAGTGAGGGTTGATTCTGCCTTTGCGTGCACGCGAAAGGACAAAGAAGTAAAGATGGCGCGGGTCCGAGCCTTTGGGCGTGGTCACTGGTCAGTGGTGAGCCAGGAGCAGGGGCGATTTTGCTGGACCCTGAGAGCGAGAGAAAATCGGAACATGAGGCGACTCGGACGTGCGCGAAGATCATGGCGAAGGGCTGCGGGTCGTCGCCAACTCGCCAGCGCGGAAACTCAGGGGGAGGGAGGCGCGTAATTTGCGGCAACTCGAGAACAGAGGAAGATGTAAGTAGTACGTGGAGAAGAAAGAGGCAGAAATCAAGCAGAAATGCAAGTGCCGCACACAACGCCGTTGTAGGTGATTTTGTCGAAGCCTGGACATATATTTTGACCCGGAGAGAGGGAAGCTTGTGTTAATTTGCGTGGTCTCGTCGGCCGTGGGGAAACCCTTGAGACTAGTCCACAAGGTGATGGTGGAGATTGGATGGGAAAGTCGTGACGAGGAGTGAGAAATCAGTTTGGTTGAAAATACCCAGAAGATCTAGATTGGGGAACGGAAGTCCTTAAGAGTATGGATAGGGAAAGGGTATGCTGCTAAAGCGAACGAGGGGTGACATTTCGCGAGAGGAACGGTCAGGCGTGCAACCCCCCCGGCGCGTAAGGGAATTAATAGGCCATCGAAATCGAATTAATCGTGGTTAGACCGCCCGTCTGGAGTTGCGACACCAGCGCTAAGCAGATTCAATGGTCCTGATGGATGAGCGCAGAGGCTCGAGAAGAAGAGGAAGAATAGTGAGAAAGGATGGGAAAGTTTCAAATTGGAACTCGACGTCATGGTTCAGTGTCCGGAGGAAAAAGTTGGAAGAAGTTCAACAAATTCCAAGACGATATCAGCGCAAACATGTTGTACATTGTTGGGTGAAAGATCAAGAACGTAGCGACGTTTATAGACTGAAATACCACATCTGAAGCGGTCCAATCCCTATCCTCTCCATCAGTTCGGTAGTGCGTGTCAGAAAAAAGCTAAATGCATTATCAAGGTTGAATGGGGCATATCAGGTCAGGTCAGGCCATCAGGTTTCTGGTGGCCTGATAATATTCAGAAATGGCTGATCAGCCTGACCGGTCTGATCAGCGCTGACAAGGCCATTTCGGTGGATTTTGCAAAACATCGGACCATCCTCCTCCGAGGTGGGTTCCTTCTTGTCTGTCTTACTTACCAAGTATCCATTACAGTGTGGATGCAGACTATCTATTCATGTATTGTATTGCGGTGTTCAAGACTAATAAGGAACGCATTGGCATGGCATGGCATGATTATATTGAAGGGTTACGACATGAGTTATGTACCTTGCTCCGCTCACCGGTTCGTACTGCGCCTTTTTGCTCAATTGTCTTCATTTCGCCGTTTTTTCAATGCTTTTGGACACTGTTGACAAATATGAATCATTCAGAATGTCAATGCACTGAGTTTGTTACACTTTGGTTGGGGGTAACCTGATAAGCCCTGACCAGACACTGACCAGGGCTGATATGCTGCGCCATTGAAGCTGATCAGGTCTGATAAGGCCATCAGGTTTGGTCAGCCCCTGATCAGGTAAATCGGGTTTTTCCGACACGTGTTTTGGATCTGATCTCACCAGGACAGGCGTACACGGTTTAAACCAAGACTCCATAGATAGGGGTGAAGTTCTCATCGCTCTCCATTTCAGTACCAGCCTTCGCAGCAGCGTCGGCCAGATCGTTCCAGCTCCGTGGAACCATCCAGAAGGACACCTCGCAGCCGTCATTAGCAAGTTTACCAGAAGCTGCCGAGAGTGCCTCCCAGAGGTCACGGTTTAACACCGGCTGTCCAGTCGACGTGCGCCAGCCATTTCCGGCCCAGTTGCGCATCCAGGTCGTAGCTCCCTTGCCCACGTACTCAGAATCCGTCACGACAACGACGCGCTTCCAACCCTCCCCTCCCCATGCGCGGAATGCCAATGCTGCGCCGACTGCACGTAGTTCGGCGCGATTGCTGGTGTGGACATGGACCTCCTCGTCTGGGCCGCGCTGCTCGAGCGCGCACGAAACCTTCCCTCCCGGAGTGGTGTTGAAGACGAATGCGAATCCGCCGCGGGGCGAAGCAAGTCCATTCGAGGCACATGCCCCGTCGGTGTAGATCTTCATCGTCTCGCGGCGTGAGACGGCTGGGACCGAGCTAGGTCTGATACAGAATCTTTCGAACGAACCACACAAAGATGTTGGGAAGAGGATCTCCGGGGACGTGTTGGCAGGAACTTGGAAGGTGGTTCCCGTCCAGACTCCATTGCTGGAAGGAGTAAGTAAGTACCTACTCGATGTGGGTTTCTGAAAAAGTGTTTCACTACGCACCTCCCGCTTCCCATGACGGATTTGGCGTATTCAGCTCCCTCGCGGCCTTGCATAGCAAAAATCTAGAAAAGACGACGTGAAGGAAAAGAAAAAGGAGAAGTTGTTACTCCGTCACGTGTGACGGTGACTTATAAGTAGCTGTTCGATTCTCGACTTTTAGGAAAGGCCCGTAGGGCTTCCGCCCGTCCCGCCGAGGATTTTTTGCCTCCTCCAACGGCCCGTGATCTGATTTGATGTTTCAAACCAAGCATGTAGGTGATTATTTCGTGCAGGCATTCATTCAGCTTGAAGAGACCACCTTTTGTATGCACACCTGCATTTTTGGAGCCAGAATCCGTTATTGTGATATTCGGCAATGCGCGCAGATGATTGCCGAATTGCCGAGCTTCAACTTCACGGTGTTTGCGCGGTTAAAAGGGTCAGTTGGGGCGGGAATGGGGAAACAACATTCAATCAGTGATATACAAATTGAAATGAATTGATGCATGAGTAAAATGTGCAGTGAATACCAAAAGCAACGGACGCAGCCGTTACCGTTTCAACGGCCGTCACGGCCGTCCTGTCACCCGTCCCGTCCCGTCAGGTGTTTGAAATCGAGAAAAACGGCCGTCGCCGTCACGGTAGCGGGCGGAGGCCCGAGGAAAGGGTCTCAACGCCGTGTCATCGTTAACGTCGATGTAAGGTCCAAGATAATCCTGAATTCGCTGAAAAACAAAGGCCACATCTTTCAACATTCTTTCAACATCTCGCGTTGCCTTGATGCCTCGCGGATAAGTGGGGGATGGCAGGCCGTACAAACACCTACAACCATCCAGCCAAATTTGATACAGCCCGCTGAATTTGTAGCGACAACCCGCTGCAATCTCTAACCGATGCGCAGATCTTACCGCCCAACCTACGGTCAAATCTCACTGCCAGTCTGACAACATGCTCGTACAGTTGGAACTTACTGCCACCGATTTCAAGCTGCACGGTCCCGCAGTTAGATCACATTCTCGACGCGCTCACTGGACAGTGGGATCACACTGCTGAAACGCGTCAACTAGCAGCGGGATTGCACTCCCAATGTGCTCATTTCAACTGGCGGCGGGATCACACCGCCAACGCGCTCACCTCGACTGGCGGCAAGATCGCACCGCCAACATGCTCACTTCGACTGGCAGTGGGATCACACCGCCAATGTACTCACCTTGACCTGCGGTAAAATCCCACCGCCAGCGCGCTCGCTTCAACTGGCAGCGGGATCACACCGCCAACGTGCTCACCTCGACCTGCGGTAAAATCTCACCAGCAACGCCTTCATTTCGACTGGCGGCGGGATCACACTGCCAACGTGCTCACCTCGACCTGCGGTAAGATCACACTGCCAACGTACTCACCTCGACTGGCGGCAGGATCGCACTGCCAACGTGCTGGCAGCGGGATCACACCGCCAACGTGCTCACCTCGACCTGCTCTAAGATCACACCGCCATTGCCCTCACTTCGACTGGCGGCGGCATCACACCGCCAACGTCCGTACCTCGACCTGCTGTAAGATCACACCGCCATCGCCCTCACTTCGACTGGCGGCGGGATCACACCGCCAACGTCCGTACCTCGACCTGCGGTAAAATCCCACTGCCAATGCCTTCATTTCGACTGGCGGTGGGATCACGCTGCTAACGCCCTCACTTCGACTGGCCGGGAGATCACACCGCCAACGCCTTCACTTCAACTGGCGGCAGGATCGCACTGCCGCCGACGCGGTCTCTGTAGCTGGTGGTCTGATCTCACTGCCAACATGCTCACTGCAACTTGCAGTCTGATCACACTGCTCACATGCTCGCTTCAACTGGCAGTAGGATCGTGCTCCCTGCAGCTGGCGGTATGATCACACCGCTGCTGCGGTTACTTCTGCGTGGTAGGTAGGTCGGTAGGAATCACACCGCTGATGCATTTCTTATGATATGATTGCACTGCCCATCGGCTCCTGGCATTTCTCTTCCCTTTCCTCGGAATTGACAGGTAGGAGGAGGAAGAGGGGAGGATTGCCTGCGCAGTCCCAAATTGAAGCTAGTTCATCATTCATCCAAATTTTGTATTCATAGCTGATTTCATAGTCATGAGAAGACTTTGGAAATAATTGGCTGGCCTTGGCCTTGGCTTTCGAATACATCCTAATTCAGTATATTCTCAAAGTAGCTGGGGATCAAGTCTAGGGAGCATTTTGTGTGACTCGAACTAAATTTGAAGTTCAAGTCGCGAATGAGAAATTGGCGCATAAAGGGGTTTTGCTTCGGGCCTTCTTTAGTCTGTTCAGTTGGTCTGAGTGTAGAGAACACCATTCTGTTGGACAAGATGCATTGCTTTCGCCACGGACTCTGAAAAACCATCGAAAGACGCAAGTCACGAACTCGTTACGGCCATGTTCCAACATTGTATTGCATGGTATCGAGGCAACTGTCCAATTCTCAGTATTGTAAGGTATGGGTTGTATATTTAGCATGATTGGCCACTTTCAAAAATATTTTCGCGAATTTTGAGCAGATATGCCTAGCATACCTTTATTCTCAATAGAACCGAAAGATGGCCCGTGTTTACGTAGCGTTTCTTGAATTCGACCACCACCTTCCACACTCGAACTTCTTCTTTATCTCAAATTCTGTCTTAGTACGACAGGTAAGGCTCCTTACACCTTCTTCGAGCACAGTTTGAACAAAAATACAGCGTGAAAGGTACGGGAAGCAGCCAGAATTAGGCATTGGCACCTGACATGGTCAAGTACGCTATAGAGGCTCGTCACTGTGCTGCTGCCGTATCTCGCCGGAGTCAAGCTCTAATATCACCTCCATCTCTTCCAATGACATCCATATTCAAAATCGAGGAAGACATTTGAGAAACAGCTCGCATGTGAATGGCAGTATATATAGACTTCATGCCAAGGCAACTTGAAGGCCCTCTTTCCAGTTTGCTCACTACCATCTTGAAGCTTCGCTTCTGGGGTTCTTATGCTTGCTCTCTGGCCTTTCTTCAGCTCAATCGGCTCTTTGCTTCAGCAGTCCTACTGCTAACATCACTTATTATTCTACTAGACAAATTATGTGCGCTGCTGTCTTCTTTCTTTCTGTTGGCTTCTTGCTGCGGCGCCTCTGCTAACATGTGTTATTATTCTGCTGGGAAAATTATGTGCGCCGCCTTCTTTCTTCATGATACAATGCACTGACGATCGCGATTCGAATGTTTTTTGCACCTGCCTCTTGACACAAACATTAGATTCAGTCAATGACACCATCCAGGTCTACTGCTGACTCTCTATGCCCCGCCACGCCATGTCTCCACACTCATCTCACCCACTGTGCAGGTTGAGGCTTAGTTGGAGTGCATGTCACCGGGCAAATGTCTCCCAATCACGCACACAAGGTGAATAAAACACCGCATCCCCGTCATGGCGAGTGGGAACGGAGTTGGTGCGCAGGGGAGTGCACCTATGGTTGCGGCGCATAACTCAACTTTGATCAACAGTTGTCTGGGTCGATACGACGATACCAAAATGAGATCAGTTCTCATATGAGAATTTCTTTCAGCTCCCGGAGCTATACTGGACTGCTCTTTCCTTAGCATCAATGGCCGCGCTGTGAAGATCGTCGAGGCATGCAAAATTGTCTCCTTTACAACGGCTCGTCACGGGTGGTCGGTATATACTGCAAAGAGTCGGAAATGGGCACTCGATGCGTCGGTTTCATTCTGCATTGCTCATGTATGTGTTTGGTAGCATCTTCAAAATATACATATTTCTCTCTATTCTAATTTATCCTTCTCATGATAACTATGAGTCTTTGGACATCCCTGTACAGAGTTTGCACAGCGTGATCTTACCGACAGTCCAAGCAAGCGCGTGCGCGGTGCGATCCTACCGCCAGTGAGCGCCTGCGCAGTGTGATCTTACCGCCAGTTCAAGTGAGCGCACTGCGCATTTGGTCTGGCAGTAGGATCCCACTGTGCATGCACTTACTCAAACTGGCGGTAGGAACACACTGCCAGAAATATTGGCAGTGCAATTCGGCCGCCAAGAAGAAATGAGCTGTCGGCGGTAAGATACAACAGCGAAAGACAGCCTGGCGCAGTGTGATCACACTGCCAGAAAATATGCAATTTGGCTGCTCAGAGGAAGCGCCGAGGCGTTGGCGGTGAGATGCAACCGCGAAAGACAGGTTGGAACGGCGCGGTGTGATCACACTGCTCAACTGCAGTGACATGCGGTAAAGTCATCCCGCCATCACTGCCGTCATTCAGCCCGCTGAACCACATTACAGTGCAAAACCGTATGTGATAGTACAGCGGGGTACCTCCGACTTAGGCCATGCCTCGCAAACGAACATAAATAAAGCCAAACATCTATGTTCAACCCGCTCACAAAGGCGATTTGAATAGCATACAGCCACCGAAGGTTCTGAGCTCATCGCGATTATTACTCGTTTTTCAACAATTACCCTACATTTTCTTTGCCTCGGTATATCACTCCTTCGCTACGCTTTATTCCCAATAAGTATGGGTTGGATTGTTGAGGAGGAACCGAAGACCGCTTTCGGCTGGTCAGTGTAAGTGTATTCCCATCTGCACTTCCTCACTTCTTCACTTACCTAGTACCCACGGTTGAAGCATAACTTCCTATTTGGATCTTTGACGTCTCGCGCCAGGTTGGGACATTTCTATTTCATTTTATTTATTTACTTACTTGTCACTGATCGTATCCGCACCCCTCAGTCTCTTACCACTTCCTGGTGCGACTGAGGGTGCGTATCTTTATCTACTTCACAGCTTATATTATTACTTACTTTACCTGTAGACGACTTACTCATTTGTAAACTGCGCTATATACATGAAAAATGTCACGTTTTGTGCCGGGTCACATCAATCTCACGATGTCACAGGCCCGTGGGAAGATTTCATCTTGCATATCGCTCATAATGCATAACAAAAGGGTGTTCCCAACACTATGCAATATGAAAAAGTCAACTGTACTCATGTTTGTGCTGCGGCACTTCTGACATTGTTCGCGGCAGTCAACAGTGGCAATATGGCATCGCAGCCACCCCAGCGAGCTCCTTCGCACTTATGTAACACCCCTCTTAGGCCTATTCTTCTGTACTAGTGAAATAGGCCTAAGAGGGGTCAACGGAAGCGATGGAAGTAGTACTTCTTTTACATAAACATGCCTTCGCGCTGCCCTCACTGCTGTTTATTCTGCTCAACAGCACCTCCATCCTCCGGAATTTTTTGTTTGAAACCACATTTTATTTATGGAATGCAGTGGGCAGCAGATGTAACTACAGTTTGTGGAAATTAATGTCACTTGACTTGCACTGCCAGCGGGTTGCGCGCTGGTTTGCTCGGGTACGACAGCGCAGTGGTGGCGGTGGCGGGTGAGCAGTGGCGGCAGTGGGCCAGTGCGCGCTTGGCACCTCCCGCTGTCGCATCCGGGTTTAGGTTCACGCCGGCGGGTGCGCAGTAGCAGCGGTGGCGGGTCAGCAGCAGTGGCTAGTGCACGCTTGGCACCTCCCACCACCGAGTTTGGGTTTGGGTTCATGCCGCCGGGTCAACAGTGGCGGCGGTGGCCAGTGGGCGCTCGGTTTTTCAATAAACTGCGGCGGCGGGGCAGGTGCGCAGCGGCGGCTCGGATGCGACAGTGCAGGGGAGGTGGTGGGAGGTGCAACAGCGCGGCGGTGGGAGGTGCGCAGTGATGGCAGTGGCCGGTGCGTGGGGGGCGGTAGGTGCAACAGCGCGGCAGCGCAGCGGCGGTGGGTGCGGTTGCGGCAGCGCAGCAGCGGGTACGATAGCACAGCAGCAGCCAGGGAATTTAGCATCCAGTAGATTTAGAGGTGGCGGACGTGACAGCGCAGCAGCGGCGGAGGCGTGTGATAGCGGAGCGGCAGCAGGTGCGACAGAGTATTTAGCATACAGTAGATTCAGAGGTGGGATGATGGAGCAGCAGCAGCAGGTGCAATGATGCAATAGTGGTGTGACAGTGCAGCGGCAGTGAATGCAAAACCGTGGCAGCGGTGTGTGCGAGAGTGCAGCAGCGACACAGTTGATGAGGCGGCTGTGTAAGCCAGCAACAGGCACTATATTTGAGATTCCTGATAGCACGATACAGGGAAAAGTTGGGGGCAGCTTGCAATGGAGCCAGCAGTGACGGTGGCAGGATGCAGCGCTTGCGCTATCCTAGTAAAAACAAGGTGGGCCGCGCAACAACGTAGTTGGACCTGCTAAAGATATGTTACTCAAATCCTTCGCCAGTTAGAGGGGTTCGTCGCGGCAGTGGCAGAGGTGAAGGCAGCAGAATGGAGGTGGAGGCAACTTTTAAGCACCGGAAACAGAGTTGAATGGAGAGTAAAAATACGGGTAATTCACAGAAATTTTGTGGAAGTATCTGGGCTGTTGTATTGGCCGCCAGCAAAGATGATGGAGGAGGTGGAAGGAGGTAGTGGAAGGAGACGCTGTCCACGTAATGACAGTTACCTCACCCGATCAGCCAATCGGAAGACGAATATCGATGAACATTCAGCGTTATTTTAATTGCAGCTGCATTTCGGTGCAAACCTTTGGGTTTAAACTCGGATCTAGGGTCTCAAACCATGCCCACTACTCATTATATATTTTTTGGATTTTGTCCGTGCCTTTGAAAATGCGTGCACGATTTTAACCGAAAGGTCCTCTACTTCTTATTAGTATCACCAGTTCAACTATGTAGTTTTCTTTGAACTGTGGACAAAACATTAACTAACACCTCAAAAGCTTTTGTGAATCATTATAATGTTGTAGACCAATCTCAGATGGCACTAGGCCCCCAGCATCCTTGGGTTTGGGGCAGAAAAATCAAATATATTCATTCGGGTTTCCAAGTTTGAATTGGTCGAGGAATGGCCATGTCTTCTTCAAAATCATATGTATTTCCCTTACAGCATGTAGAGTGGCATATGCAATAGATAGAGAATGAAAAAAACGGAGCCCATGAAATGCATGCATGCACTGGAAACCAAGTTCCTGTGCACGCAACCCACCACTAGATGGCAGCACGATATATCATGGCCTCTCGCGAGAGCAAGGCCATGATATATCCAGAGCTCTCGCCAGAGCAACACCATGATATATCATTTTACAACACTCACCTTTTATGGTAGGTGTGGCAGCCAGCCATGAGTTCATCGAGGACGACGACGTCGGGGGTATGGAACCTTGTTTGCCAGCACCTTCAAGGGCGGGCTTACGACATTTCCCAAAGAGGCAATTCTCGGCTATAATTACCATCTGTACACGAAATACAATATACTGTGATCCATGCCTAGCAACAGTGTTCGTTAGTCCTTAGTCCGAGAGCCAACCCGAGTCCTTCTGCGTCTCCTCCTGCATCTCCTCCCCCTCCTCCACCGCTTCTGCCCCCCCCGGGTCGCCTGGCTCCATCGTCGCATATCCAGCCCGCGTAATTTCCAGAGAGCGTGCCACATCCCTCCACTGCGTCATAAAGCGCTCCCGTATGTCCGCCATGTAGCCAGCCTGCTTGAGAGCGTACCCAGCTTGCCCCTCAAGTAACGCCTCATCACCTTGGGTCCACAATCCCACCAGATCCCTCCAAAACTGCGCACGCCAGTCCATGAATTGGAGGACGCGCCACATCTCTTCCTCCAAAAGCTCCACCTCCTCCTTGTAGCGCAAGGCCCTCGCACGCGTTTTCGCCCACTCTATACGCAATGCTGTCATGGTAGATATGAGCCACAGTGCAGCGACACGGGTGTAGCGCAGCAGACTTACGTTCGCTCTTCACCACGTCCTCCTGCTTCCCCGTGGTCCCCTCTGCCAGCCAGATCCACGACATCCGCTCCTTCTCCTGTGCTCGTATCTCCGCCGCCTCTGGATCTTCATCCACCCACGCCTTCTTCTTCCTCTTCGCTCCCCTCCCGCCCCTCCTTCTTTCGTCATCTCCAAACACTGCGCTCGCTCTCCCCCGCACGTCCTCCGCCTTCAAAGGCTGCAAAGCCTTCTCCCACTCCTTCCGCTTCGAGACCGCGCCCAGCTTCATGAGCGCCGCCCGTGCCACGCGGTAATCCTCCATGGCGCTATTGATCTTGGCCTTCAGGGCATCCGTTCTGGCCCCCGAACACATCTTCGCCTTGACGCCATGGACACTGTCGCGGTAGATGAACTCCCCCGAGCGCACGATGAGGGCGTCCTTCATGTGATTCAGTGCCAGGATCGCCTCGCCCTTGCGCAGCTGGTACTCGTAGTCCTGCAGAGATTCCTCGCATCGGACGAGTTTCCTGATTGCGGACGGAAGCCACAGCTTCATGTCTTGGGCCTTGATCCCCGGAAGCACCTGCGTCACCGCTACCCGTTTCCGTTCCGTATCCTCGTGGTCCCACAGCAACGCGACCTCGGGGATGAACAGCAGCTGGACCGCTCTCCACGCCTTGATCTTGTGGCAGAGCTTCGTCTCTGGCTCGATTCGCTTCTGCTCCTGGTCCACGGTCTTGTGCAAGCCGATATCCTTCATATGTCATGCCAGAGCTTGTCTGGTCAAAGGTTAGCTACATACAAAATTCCGCCGTGCAAAAGAACTTACTGCTGTTCTTCCAACTGCAGCCCCATTGAAAGCATCTCCGTCTCGTGCATATCGCCCCGTACCCGCTCCTCGTCAACATCGGCCGCCGCGATCTTCGCCAACCGACGCCGCACCTCCGCCAAGTCTTCGGTCTCAACCGTCGACTTGAATGGATTGGGCATCGCGCTGTTCGCCTCCCACACGACCGCCATCTCCGTCCACGTCTTGATCACAGCCGGCTTGAAGGAAGCCTCCACATCGACCCATTTGGCACGGGTCTCCAGCATGAGCGCCTCATACTTCCGCATCTTTGCCAGCAGGACCGTCCCTGAATTTGTGTCAGAGTAATCAATCTTTCTTAATAGAACCGCTTGCTTACTGAGCCTCACAATTTTCTTCCAGTTTGAGTACTGGAAATGCGCGTCGAGGGTGTCCCGTCATGCGCCTGGGCCCGACACACTCGTGCTGTTTGTGAGGCGGTTCGCATCCGCCCATCCGCACTCTGGAGCCTCTCCATCCGTCCAGCCCACAAACGGCATCAGATTCAAGGAGAACTTGATGTTGCATGCCTCGATGTGCGCCGGCAAGTGAAATTTGGGGACAAGGAACGTAAAAAAGCGGTCCTCGGGGTTAATCTGGGCCTCCTTGGGGAACAGTCCCATACGGATCCATAGATTCTTGTACCATTGGCATGCGATATCGTAGGATATGAAAAATCGCAATAGTAAGGTCGTCAGCAAGCTCATGAAGAACATGTAGTCGATGTTTAGATACCTGGGATTCATTTCGTCAGTGTTCTAAGCCGACTCGAGCCCCAAGCCAAACACAAATTCAACATACTTTTCTCCCCTCTGCAAATCCCCCACGCTATTGGGACGTTTCATGTTGTGCCTAGCGCAGTCCACCGTCGCTATCCCCGACGACGCCGTACCCCTAGACTCGCGATCTGGCTTGTCTACCGCATCATGCGCGACACAAGTACTCCGCTGTCGTCAGAGACGTCAGATCGCGTCTCACTCGGGATGTCAAAAAATACTTACCTCTTGCACCTTGTTCCAATGGTCGGCCAGATGCTTCATGTACTTCTCAACCTCACCGAAGAGTGCCCAGCCTTTGCTCAGGCCGGGATCGACCTCCTCACTCGACACGTCCTTCCTCTTCAGACGGAAGTTGGCGTCGATGGCCAGAAACAAGGCGTATATAAACCTGCACGCCAGACTCATCAGATCAGTTGGACTACCCATATCCACTCCACTTACACCTTCTCAAACGGCGTGTTCTCCCACCCCTCCGGCAGGTTCTTCCCTGGGTGGGGACATGCGGGGCAAAGGAGCGCGAGTTCGCCTGCTTTCGTGGAATTGATACAATCTTTGCAAGGGTCATGACCACGGCCAGCGCGTTTGAGCAGCATTAGATGCTGCCACTGGCGCGTCATCCTGAGAAACTCCTCATATCTGTCCTATGATCCTGGATTAGCATCGCTCATTCAGGCAAGGCAGGCTAGACTCACCTGCGACGGCTCTAACCCAGTGTTATTAGTCTTGTGTGCCAAGCTGTTGTAGAACTCGTAGGGCGAGCACTTCGACTCCAGCGTCATGTGGGCAAAGCGACAGAGGCAGCCAAACATTGCCACCGACCGTGGATTGGTCCCCATCGCTGGATACAGCCGCATCCGCAGGAGCTGAACGGGTTTGGGCTTCACCCGCGCACAATTGCAGTAATCCACCGCTACCTCGTCTATTGTGTGGCTCCCGATGACGACAAATGCATCACCCTACGCCTTCTTGGGATTAGGGCATGGATCCCCCAGCGTATGCCCAAGCTGAATGTGTATGCCCAAGGTCTTGAGGCTGCAACGCACCCACGATCCACCCTCCCACTTCTAAAACCTCCCATCAGCCCGCGAGCCCTGTTATCCGTACCCACCAAAAAACTTACCTCAATGTGATGGAAGGGGTTCCGGATATGAACACGTTGAACGCATCCCTCGCAGTATAGGCAAGGGTGCAGACAGTCGGTACACCGATAAATTGGTGCTGTAGCGACACACACCGCCCCCGCACAAATCACTTGGCCGACGTAGTCGCCGCGCCCATCGTGCCGTAGCATCTCATCCAAGAACTCCTCGCGGTCGTCGCTAGCCCATTGAGCGTGAGGATTATCCTATGTACGTGTTATTAAGTCCGCCGTTATACCCAATCTGAAATATAAATTCGTGCAACTCACCAAATCGCGCTTCGCCCGAGGCCCAGCATCAATTCCCTCCCTGTACTCAGCGTCGAAATCCGCAAAGTCCCCTTCCCAATCCTGTCCAAGATCCGCCCCTGCGCGTGGGCCTAGCGCCACGTCACTATTCAGCACGCCCCTGGACTTCTTCGCTGGTGACGCGGGGCCAGCGACCATGGATCGCTGGGTCTGAATGGTCCCGTCGTTCGCGACCGTTATCGATTCGTTGGCGACGTGGTGGACGCGCGCGACGCCCATGCGAGGCAGGTAGCCCGCTGCCGAGTCATCGCTCTCGCTACCATCGTTCACGTTGTCCTTGTCCACATACACCGGCACCTTGTGTTTGGCCATTAAGCACCTGGTCCCTCGCGGTTAAGAAACAGACTCACCCTTTGCAAAAAACCCAGTGAGTCAACGACCAGTGTTGTGACCCGTCACTGGTAACCATCGCGATATGATTGATGGCTCAAAATGGAAATCTGAGGAGGATCAAACAGGAAGCGGATTTGCACCGCCACCACTTCGCAAATTCATTTCAATTTGGTAGACCTGCGCGTATTGTATAGTGGTTAAGTGGCTTTGAAATGCTTTGTTTTGAAAAGAAATCAACTATACGTTCACTATGTATACTACCTTTTTCTTCTTCAGCTACGGTTGGGCGGGCACATTTACATACCATATACATGTACATTACAGGTAAATCATACGTCAGGCGGCGTCGATCATAGCGCAAGCAAGATGGTGCAAGTAGTCAAGTAGGCAGTGAAGCAAATTAGGCAGCGAGCAGCACAAGCACAAGTACTCCAAACCAATACGCAGGGTTGATTCCCGGATTCCACCTGGTGCGTCACGCTGTTAGTATCACTGAAAGAAAAATTGAACGCGATGCAACGTGCCTTTAACCCCTCGGCGGCAGCATCCTGAGGACTGTGAGTGCAATGTTGTTGCATGCCTGCGCGCTCTCCAAGTCGGCAGTGACAAAGATGTGTGCGAACGGCTGCCGCACACGCTTCCACGCCTTGAACGCGTCACCACTTTACCTCTTTCAGTATGTACGGAAGAAAGGCAAAACAGGGACGTACCTGCTTTGATAGACTTTGAAGTCACCGTCCACGACCCAGTACACCCCATCGACCTGCTCCATATGCCCCTCGGCGTTGGGCTGGAACGAGTCACTCAGCCCCTTACACAAAGGGACAAAGCAGACAACATCACGAAATTGGCGACCCCAATAGATGGGGTCCTTGATGTCAATGGGGTCGTCGTCCCGCATGGTGTCCCACATGGTGGCAAGGTGATTCCTACCAAAGGTAAGCCTCCTGAACGTTATGACTCAGTCACCCTACCTGTCACGCGTGATCATGCCGTCCGCACTCATATACCAGTTATCCTGGCTGCCGTCTTGAGCAGTGGGAGACCTGTGCAGCGAATCTGCCCGAACGAGGAGCTGGAAGTCGGGTGGTGTGGTGTGAGAGTGCCCAGTCGCGGTAATGGGCATGAGTGGCGCAAGATAAAAGGCACGTAGCAAGCAGTAGTGGTGGTATGAGAACAAGAGGCTGGGCCACAGCAGCCCGGGACGCAAATGTAGCTGTGCCCATATGATAGCCTGCGAGAAACAATTAGCCCAGGGCACCCCTGCACTGCGGGTACATACAAGACAGGGTGCAACTTCGCGTTGAGGCAGAGGTAACAAACAAAGTCGAGAGGTGGGTGCAAGATGAAGGTCGGGCGTGCTTCGGTGAGGTAGAGATCCTTCTCCTCGAGTGCATCCTCCCGAACTTGTCGCGTCCCCCGCAGGTCAATGATATGGAGCCTCTTGGCTGGAGGCTGAATGGCGAGCCATGCCTTGTAATAAGCGCGAGCCTCAGTGTCCATCTGGGCGTGCCGCACCATCTGTTGCGCCACCTTTGCACGCTCGGCTTCAGTGTGCGCCTCTGCCACTTGCGCCGAGTTGGTCATGTCCTCCAGGTACCGGATATGAGCGAGGAGGCGGTCTCCAGCGGGGTCGATAACGCGCTGAGTTTTCTGGGCAGGGGTACACGAGTCCGACTTGATGGAAGACGGGGGTCCTTGAATGATATCTGGGCAAACAAAGCGTCAATTTCGCATGCCGGGAAACCAAGCCACTCACCAATCCACTCACGGTGTTTGCGCGCGACGTCCTCAGCTGACAGAGGAGGGTCTCGAGGGTCTGCATTCAATTTCCCAGTCCGTCAGATGCTGCCAGATGTGTTTTCGAACAAGGGCCACGTACGATCAAATAGCTTGAATTTCAGTTTGGATTCGACCCGTAGCCAGCGTTCAGGGGGTCCTTCGCTGTCAGTCGCACTCCCAGTCGGCGGGAGCACGTACCGGAGTTGGCAATGGTCGATGTGGGCACTGGGGTGCCACAGTAACACAGTCTGTGTACTCATGGGCGTGGCACGCAGGGGAAAGAGCAAGACCAAGAATAAATTTCTCAAGACTAAAACATACCGGCCCAATGGAGTAGATGCAGATCTCAAATACGCCTGAATATCGCCTCTTGATCACCATCCAGCTCATGTGCTTTTGAAAGCAACCCTAGCGCCGACGCTGCACGTGATCTCCCCCTTGCAACGGGCGCCGTCGACTTGGGCCAAAAGGGAGTGGCTTGATTGGTAGCCGTAGGCAGCCCATCGGAAGAGCACGCCGGCAGCGTATTGACTCATCGAATATTGAGTCTCGTTTTTCTGAATTGGGGTATTCCCGTGCTCACATGTGCCGGAGAGGAGGAGGATCGTGGACCCCAAAGGAAATTCGCACACGGTTTTCAATTGTTTCATGTAAAAATGGCCGCCCTGCGTGTGATCGAAATCACCCACAGCGGTTACGGCACAGAACCCAGCGGGGTTGTTGAGCATGTCAAGATGTTTGGGGGTGACAACGTCGGGACCCAGATTGAAAGTGACAGTGGGGAACACAGAGTTGCGGAATGGCTGGATAAGGTCCAGCTGATCAGCAAAGATCCCTTGCATGGTCGCGTGTTGGTGGTGGTACATTTTGGGGAGGTACCGACTGAAAAGAAATGCAAAAACACATGTGAACTGGATTGGAAGCCTGCGATGCGACACGTCGCACAATGCCGCATCAGGGGGCGCAAGAGCCGGCGATAGGGTTTGGAATGTGCCAAATTCCCTGGCTTCTGGGGATAGGGAATGAGTTAGCGGTGAGGCGCGGGGTAACGATATCACAACTAACCTTTTGGCCGGGGCCTTTGGTGACCCCAGCCTGCAACACATGAAAATCCCCTCGTCGGTGGTGTTTGTTCCCAGAATGAAAAACCCCGCGGCGCAACCCGCACCGTCGAACACTGTCCATGAGATCTCGCAGTTCACAAAGAATGTTGTCCCACTCATCGCCCTCGGGTCTGCCAAGCAGGACCGCGACAATGCGGCCGTCGGCGTCAACGATCAGCTTGGGGCCTCTGAGAATATACGTGCGTCAGCGAGATGTGATGAGAGATGGCACATGGCAGAGAGAACGCACTGGCCGTCCCAGCGGACCAGGTCATAGTCATCCTGTAACAAATCATGGAGCCGCCGCAGCACGCGGCGCGAAAGACTTGTTTTCTTGGTTCGCGGACCAGTCCAGTTACCCGCGCTCGAGGAGGCGAGGAGGTGCGTGGCGCTTCCGGGTGTCTCATGCGCGGGGTGCTCGCGATGGACTTGGGAGTGCCGAGGCCGTGGTCGGGTGCCAAACGGGGCCGCGACTGCATTTGCAACGCGGGTTCGACTGCAACGCGCTTTCCTGCTGGTAATGCATCGTTGCTGTTTCGCAGTTAAGACGGGGATAGCAGCAGAAGAGGGGGGTAGGTCCGACAGGGGAGACGGGGAGTGCGAGAAACCACTGGGGGGCAATGGGCTCGGTAAGCGCGAGAGAGGTGTTAAAGGCGTTGGAGGGCCTGACGACGGGGTTGCTGGATGCGACAAGACCGGTACATAATCTTCCCACTCCTTGTCGTCCGGAGCCTCATCAGGCTGAGCTGCCTCTGCAGTTGTCGCCCGTCGGTTGGCTTGTACAATGGCGTCCTCTACGTAGGGAGCAAGCCTAACCTTGCTCACGAAAATGTCCAGAATACTGGGCTTGAAAATGTCCACAGCCGTGAACTCCTACGGGGACCACTGGTCCCACTACGCGTTGTTCTCGCCAGCGTGCTACGGGTTCCAAGAATTAGCTGCCGCAGGAACAGATACAAGACCAAGAATAAAGAAAACGGAAAAGCCCGTGCCCACTCGCGTCAGTGATCGCTTCATAGGGCCTCTGGTAAAACCCAGCGTCACGAAACACTGAACACGAGCGGCTGGAGCCTGAAAGAGGCGAAATAAAAGGGAAAGCATAGAGGACGTACCTGTCAGGGGAACCACCGGTCCGTCCGTCCGTCCGATCCTTCGTCCGGCCTCGTCCGTCCATCCGTCCTCGCCCGACCATCCGGCCTTCGGTCCTATGCCCCAGCCTACGCCTCCATCTGGAACGTCGCCCTCAGTCCCTCCGGACTCCGTCCCCCTCCGACCCCCCACGTCCGGTCGCTCCCACTGGCACGTGCTATGCGATCAAGCTCGAGACCACTGCCGATCGATCCGGACACGTGCTACTGGCTAGTACCTATAAAAACCTCGCCTAGCGTGGGAATCCTTATCCTTTCTGCTCTTCGGATTCTCCCGCTAGGTGCATATTCTAGAAACCTGTATTTAGTACTGTCAATTGAGTTACTTCGGATTCTCCCGCTAGTCTCCCGCGCTCCCGCGCCGAGCTGAGGTTGCCCTTACAGCAGAAGAAAGGATCTAAGGGATCAACCAGTCAAGATTGCGAAGTTCGGTGTAGACTCGGACTCGGACCGCTATGCTAGCGCTCCGGCCTCCCCCACTTCCAATCTCGACCCCTCCTCCTTGATGGACACCCCAACGCCCGGAAACGGGTCCGCGCCACCCGAGCTCCCGGATGTTTACATCCCGGACCCGGCTGCCAACCCCGAATCCCGGCTGACAGCGGTAGAAAGCTCTCTCGCGAACATCGAAACCCTACTCCTCCGCGTTTTACACAACAACCAAAATCCACCCGCGACTGCCCCCGTCCCTGCTGCTCCGGCTCCGGCGGTGGGTCCAGACTTCACCACCCTCACCCCTGCAGCAAAATCGGTTCTCCGACCGAACCCCCCAGCCGTTTTCGACGGCGACCGGACTCAAGGACGGATGTTCCTCCACTCCGTCCTCACATACCTCCGACTAGTTCCGGAAGCCTTCATGGTCCACGGACAGGTCGTCGAGGAAAAACTCGTGCGGTACGCCATGTCCTTTATGGCGCGAGACGCGGCCGGACGATGGGCCGAACGACAGTCCGCAATCGTTCCGTTCCCATTCCCGTCCTGGGCGGAATTCGAGTCCGAGTTCCGGCTCCGGTTCGTAGAGGAAAACGAGCAAGACCAAGCTCTCCTCCGGTTGGAGACCCATAGCTACTACCAGGGCTCCCGCGACGTTTACCGGTACACGGACGACTTTGAGGAACTCGCCGCCACGGCCGGGTACACGGACCCGCTCGTCCGCGTCACCAAGTATCGCGCAGGGCTCGACCCGCGGATTAACACGGCGATCACCACGTCCGGGACCGCTCCGGCGCTGCTAGACTACGCCGGATGGCGCCTCCGCACCTTCCGCCAGTACGACGCCCTCGCCCGTGTCCGAGCAGGAGCACCCCCGACTCGCGCCCCGGCTCCGGCCGCACGCCCTCGCACTGGGACGTTCCTCCCAGTCCCCTCCTTCACGCCTGCTCCCAAAGCCGCACCGGCGCCCGCCCTTCCACCTGGCATTCCAATGGATGTCGACCGGACCCGCGCACGCTTCACGCCGGAGCGACCGGAGACTTCATCGACTCGGAGTACGTGATCTCCCACAACCTTCCCGTCCGGAAGCTCTCCCAGCCAATTCCGGTCCTCAACATCGACGGCACGCCCAATGCGTCCGGAGGCATTTCCGGTGTAGTTGATATGGTCGTCAACTACAAAGGACACTCTGAACGCATCCAACTCGCGGTAACGCGGCTCGGAAAGCAGCACGTCATCCTCGGTTACTCCTGGCTTCAGAAGCACAACCCGGAGATCGACTGGGAGACCAAGGAAGTCCGGATGACCCGCTGTCCGACCAGCTGCAGCACTTGCCGAGAGGAGCTCCGCGCCGTCCGTCGCAACGCGAAGATCTCCGCCGCGATCCTCCGGCAGCTCCGCGAAGGTCCCGTCCCGTCTATCTGCGCCATTGACTCGGAGGAGTGGTGCGGAGATGACGGGTACGATCCGGGCGACGACAGAGACGACTTCCCGGACCTCACTCCGGACCCGGACGACGACGACGGTGACGAAGATGACGAGCTCGAGGACGGCGACCGGATTCTCTACACCGTGTTCGCTCCGGCTGAAGAAATCCGCGCGGGCAGCACCGTCTCTCAGAGGCTCGCGGCCGCCTATGCCCGGAACTCGGCCCCGCCCGGGACCTCGGTTCCGGCCTGGGTAGAGGATTTCTCCGACGTTTTCGATAAGGAGTCGTTCAACGCGTTGCCGGAACGTCGGACGTGGGACCACGCCATTGAACTCGTCCCGGATGCGAAACCGGCCAACAGCAAGGTCTACCCGATTTCCCCCCTCGAGCAGAAGGAACTCGACGCGTTCATCGAGGATGGGTTGAGCACCGGCCGGATCCGTCCGTCCAAATCCCCGATGGCGTCTCCGGTCTTCTTCATCAAAAAGAAGGACGGAAGCCTCCGGTTCGTCCAGGACTATCGGGCGCTCAACGCGATGACCGTAAAGAACCGGTATCCGCTCCCGCTGATTAACGATCTCATCAACCGCCTTAAGGGAGCCCGGTTCTTCACAAAACTCGACGTCCGGTGGGGCTTCAACAACGTCCGGATTCGGGAGGCGACGAGTGGAAGGCCGCGTTCCGTACCAACCGAGGGCTCTTCGAACCCCTGGTGATGTACTTTGGCCTCACCAACTCTCCGGCCACGTTCCAGACAATGATGAACGACATCTTCCAAGACCTCATCCTGTCCGGAGATGTCATGGTATACCTTGACGACATCCTCATCGCTCACTCCGATCTCGCGCGCCACCGAGAGATCGTCCGAGAAGTCCTCCGGCGGCTCCGGGCGCACAAGCTTTACCTCCGGCCGGAGAAGTGCGAATTCGAGAAGTTGTCGATCGAGTACCTCGGCGTCATCATCTCGCACAACCACGTCGAGATGGACCCGGTCAAGGTCGCCGGAGTCGCCGCCTGGCCTGCTCCGGAGAACAAGAAGGACGTGCAGCAGTTCCTCGGCTTCATGAACTTCTACCGGAGGTTCATCCGGGCGTTCTCGGACATCGCGCGGCCCCTCTTCGACCTCACAAAGAAGAGCGTCGCTTGGACCTGGACCGCTGCCGCGGCCGCCGCCTTCCAAGCCCTCAAGGACGTGGTGACCGCGGAGCCCGTCTTGGTCCTACCCGACGAGTCGTGTCCGTACCGGGTCGAGGCGGACAGCTCCGACTACGCTACCGGGGCCGTTCTGTCCCAGCCAGACGCGAACGGAAAGTGGCACCCGGTCGCGTTCTACTCCAAAAGTCTGAGTGACGTCCAGCGCAACTACGAGATCCACGACAAAGAGATGCTCGCGATCATCCGAGCCCTAGAGGAGTGGCGACACTTCCTCGAAGGTACGCAGCATCCAGTCGAGATCTGGACGGATCACAAAAACCTGGAGTACTTCCGGAAGGCGCAGAACTTGAACCGGAGGCAGGCGCGGTGGTCCCTGTACCTGTCCCGGTTTGACTTCGCGCTCCACCACCAGCCCGGACGCCTCATGGGCCGTCCGGACGCGCTGTCCCGTCGCCCGGACCACGGGGTAGGCTCGGACAACACGGACGTTACCCTTCTTCGCCCAGACTTGTTCCACGTCCGCGCGCTAGAAGGCGTCGTGGTGGCCGGACCCGAAGTCCCCCTCCTTCGTGACGTCCGGGAGGCCTTCACGGGTGAACCGGACCTTGAGGACCCCGTCGCGCTTGTCGCGCGAGAGCTCCTCAAGAACCGGAACATCCGCCCCCCCCGGTTGTCTGAGTGGCGTGTCACAGAAGGGCTCCTTTACTACCGCGGTAAGATCGTCGTACCGCGGAATAAGGACCTCCGACGCCGGATCATCGCCCTGCACCATGACACCCGGGTCGCCGGACACGCCGGACGCTTCAAAACCCTCGAGCTCATCTCCCGGAATTACTGGTGGCCCCAGCTGTCCCGTCACGTCGGCCAATACGTCCGAACCTGCGACCCGTGCAACCGGACGAAGGCACTCCGGAAGTTACCCCACGGAGAGCTCCACCCGACCGAGATTCCGGAAGAACGCTGGGACACCGTCTCGGTGGACTTCATCGTCGAGCTCCCGGACGCGCACGGCTTCGACGCCGTTATGGTCGTGGTCGACATCCTGGGTAAGCGGGCCCATTTCAACGAGTGCCACACCGGCCTTGGCGCGGTCGGAGCCGCTCGGCTCTATTACCGGAACGTCTGGAGGCACCACGGAACCCCCCGGAAATATATCTCCGACCGCGGGCCGCAGTTCGTCGCGGAGTTCACCACGGAACTGTGGCGCCTCATCGGGGTAGAACCAGCGACCTCCACCGCCTACCACCCGCAGACCGACGGCCAGACCGAGCGCGTCAATCAGGAACTCGAGCAGTTCGTCCGGATCTTCACGAACTACAAACAAGACGACTGGGACGAGCTTCTCCCGGCCGCGGAGTTCGCGTACAACAACCACGTCCACTCCTCGATGCAGCAAGTCCCGTTTATGACGGACACCGGAAGGCTCCCCCGGATGGGGTTCGAGCCCAACGGACTACGCTCGAACGTGGAGTCTGCGAACGAGTTCCAGGACCGGATCGCGTCCGGAGTTTCGGAAGCCAAAGCCGCGCTCGTTAAAGCCAAGGACAAGTTCAAGCTGTACTATGATCGAAGGCGCCACCTGAAGCTACCACAATTCCTAACTAACTTGTCAGAGAGTCACCCCTGTACGATCTGACAAGTTAGTTAGGTCCCCAGACCCAGAAAGCTACCACAGATGTCCGGGTGGTGGGGGGCCTACCACCAGTACATTTGGGGGAGAAATTTTTGATTTTTGGTGGTAAAAAACACCCTAGATTTCAACTGATTGGAGTTCTTTAGAGCAGTCACAAACCAATCTAATGGAAGTTCTACCACCATTACCATCTGACCCTAACCAAAAGTAATCAATGTTGAGTCACATTTGGGAGGGTGGTCACATTTGTTTGTGACTTAGTCCAAATACCACTGCTACCACAGAGTGCCATCACAAAAGTCAGTAAATTTTGTGACCCACCCAAAATACCATCTGTACCACAGATATGATTTTGGATGTCAGTAAATTTTGTGACCTGGCTAACATACCATCTATACCACGGACATTGTTTCAAAAGTCAGTAAATTTTGTGACCTGACTAATGTACCATCTGTACCATGGACATTGTTTTGAAAGTCAGTAAATTTTGTGACCTGGCTAACACACCACCACTACCATGGATACTCTCTTGGAACTCAGTACAATTTGTGACCCACCTATATTACCACTCATACCACAGACCCATTTTGGAAGGTCAGTAAATTTTGTGATTTCTTTGCTACACTGCCACAGATCTTCCCTAAAACACTTCAAATATCTTTCCAGTACAAGTTACCACTGATACCACATTGAATGAATATTTTATTGCTATTTATCGCCGGGTTTGGAAAAGTATTTTGCATTTTGCGCAACAACCAAGCCACTGATTACAAAACTGATTGGACAGCCAGATTGAGCATTTTTGGCTCTACAACTTTGGTTTCAACTTTATTTTTGGAGTTTTTGACATCTCGAGACTCCCAGGCTGATATATTTCTCTTTTGGGCCACTACGCCCTTTGCCCAAAATGGAAATATGTTGTTTTTGCCATTGGTTGGGTGCAGATTGGCCATTTTCCTTGGTTTAACTTTGTACTGGTAATACTTTGCGGATGTGGATGGGGTCTGAGTCACATTGTGAGGTAGAGAAGCAAGATAACATAGCCATCATGTCTGAACTTGGAAATGTATTTCGCATTTTGCATCACAACCAGGGCAGTGATGGCAAAATGGATTGTACAGCTGGATAGCGCTGAAAAGGCTCTACAAATTTGGTTTTGACTCTATTTTTGGGTTTTTTGGCGTCTCCGAGTCTTCAAGGCTGACATATTTCCTTTTTTAGCCACTACGCTTTTCGCCCAAAAAGGAAATTCTTCGTTTTTGCACTAGTTTGGGCGCACTTTGGCCGTTTTCCTTCATTTAACTTTACAGTTATCATCTTTCATGGATGTGGATGAGGTTTATATCACATTTTGAGGCAGGGACATGGGGTAACATGCACATATTGCCTGAACTTCCAAAATTGTACTCCTGACATTACTACTCCACACAGAAGAACTGGAGCCAAGCCAGGATGCCCTCTATCCATATTCATAGGTTCCCCTAGTGGTTTGGATTGAACTTTTGGTTGTTTGATGAAGATATACACAATTTATTGACCAGGTGGTAAAATTCGATATTTGCCTTGCTTTGTGGGTATTAGGGATTGGACTGGCAATATAGAGGGCCAATGCTTTTGAGAGGTGTATGAACCCTTCCAAGTGACTTTGTACCCATGCTACTATCAACCACATTGGGATTGAAGAAAAATATGTAACACATAAATGTTCAGCTCATCTGCTGTGTCCTATTGTTCTGACCACCAAACCAACTACATAGGACAATTACAATAACATGCCCAAACCACCAGAGCCCAAAATTTACTTCAATATATAGTCAGAACCATGAGAATTGTGAAATGTCAGTTTCCCATCAAATTACTAATCAGGGGCCTAGGAGCATATCTGGTGCCAAATGAATGTCAGAAGTGAGAACCTGCAAAGTAAAACACCAATCCCAAGCTTTATTTCATCCATTTTGGTCAAGATTTGAGCCAATTGTGTTTTGGTCAGTGCGCAGCCTAGAGGCAATAATTTGCAGTAAAGCCCTCATGCCCCAAAACACCATTTGGTGGAAACTTGACCAAATTCCTTCAAATAAAGTTGAATATTGTTAATTCACAGTGGCAAATGCTGTTTATAAGCTTTTCTTTGCATTATATGCAGTGCTTGAGGCCCTATTTAACAAATGATCAAAAATTGTCACCTCACATATCTCAACTTCAAGTCGATGTTTTCCTTTGATTTTTGGTTCATTCAATGTGGTATACCTTGTGCAACTCTGGGGAGGGTTTGGATCTTGTTTTAATACCACCAGGCAGCCTGAATACAGAGAATATATTGTTGAAGCTTGAACAGCACCACACTCCCTCTGTAGTTGACTAAGGAGAAATAGAAGGCTCAGAAACATGTTCATACATCCCACATATCATGTGGGACAATTGTAAATGTACACCACATAAGGGAAAGGCAGGGAAAACACCAAATCAGTGAATCCTTTATGTCCTCAAAATCCATCTATATGAGGCCTGTAGTAAGGTAAGGATAGGTGAAGGCACTGTCTAATGATGACATGATACCATCCTGAGACTTCTGACAGTTGGTCATGGTTATGTGTGAGGTAAGGATAGCAGGGATTGAATTTTTCAAGTTCAGACATTATGTATATTTTACCTTGTGTCCCTGCCTCAAAATGTGATATAAACCTCATCCACATCCATGAAAGATGATAACTGTAAAGTTAAATGAAGGAAAACGGCCAAAGTGCGCCCAAACTAGGGCAAAAAACGAAGAATTTCCTTTTTGGGCGAAAAGCGTAGTGGCTAAAAAAGGAAATATGTCAGCCTTGAAGACCCTGAGACGCCAAAAAACCCAAAAATAGAATCAAAACCAAAGTTGTAGAGCCTTTCCAGCGCTATCCAGCTGTACAATCCATTTTGCCATCACTGCCCTGGTTGTGGTGCAAAATGCGAAATATATTTCCAAGTTCAGACATGATGGCCATGTTACCTTGCTTCTCTACCTCACAATGTGACTCAGACCCCATCCACATCCGCAAAGTATTACCAGTACAAAGTTAAACCAAGGAAAATGGCCAATCTGCACCCAACCAATGGCAAAAACAACATATTTCCATTTTGGGCAAAGGGCGTAGTGGCCCAAAAGAGAAATATATCAGCCTGGGAGTCTCGAGATGTCAAAAACTCCAAAAATAAAGTTGAAACCAAAGTTGTAGAGCCAAAAATGCTCAATCTGGCTGTCCAATCAGTTTTGTAATCAGTGGCTTGGTTGTTGCGCAAAATGCAAAATACTTTCCCAAACCCGGCGATAAATAGCAATAAAATATTCATTCAATGTGGTATCAGTGGTAACTTGTACTGGAAAGATATTTGAAGTGTTTTAGGGAAGATCTGTGGCAGTGTAGCAAAGAAATCACAAAATTTACTGACCTTCCAAAATGGGTCTGTGGTATGAGTGGTAATATAGGTGGGTCACAAATTGTACTGAGTTCCAAGAGAGTATCCATGGTAGTGGTGGTGTGTTAGCCAGGTCACAAAATTTACTGACTTTCAAAACAATGTCCATGGTACAGATGGTACATTAGTCAGGTCACAAAATTTACTGACTTTTGAAACAATGTCCGTGGTATAGATGGTATGTTAGCCAGGTCACAAAATTTACTGACATCCAAAATCATATCTGTGGTACAGATGGTATTTTGGGTGGGTCACAAAATTTACTGACTTTTGTGATGGCACTCTGTGGTAGCAGTGGTATTTGGACTAAGTCACAAACAAATGTGACCACCCTCCCAAATGTGACTCAACATTGATTACTTTTGGTTAGGGTCAGATGGTAATGGTGGTAGAACTTCCATTAGATTGGTTTGTGACTGCTCTAACAGACTCCAATCAGTTCAAATCTAGGGTGTTTTTTTACCACCAAAAATCAAAAATTTCACCCCCAAATGTACTGGTGGTAGGCCCCCCACCACCCGGACATCTGTGGTAGCTTTCTGGGTCTGGGGACCTAACTAACTTGTCAGATCGTACAGGGGTGACTCTCTGACAAGTTAGTTAGGAATTGTGGTAGCTTCAGGTGGAAGGCGCACGCCCGCCCCAGAGATCAAGGTAGGCGACCGAGTCTGGCTGGACGCCTCCGATATCCGTACGACCCGTCTGTCCGTCAAATTTGCGGACAAACGCCTCGGCCCCCTCAAAGTCGCGAAGGTCGTCGGAAAGGGGGCGTACAAACTCGAGCTCCCCCCCCGGTACTCCCAGCTCCACCCAGTCTTCCCGGTGGTGAAACTCCAGCTCGCGGAACCGGATCCGTTCCCCGGACGCCCCCGGAACGACGAATCCCCGCCCGTCCTTCAGACGGACCACGACGTTCAATGGGAAGTCGAAGAGATCCTAGAAGCGAAGGTCCGTTATGGCAGCCTCTGGTACATGGTGCAGTGGAAAGGCTACGGCCCGGAACACAATAAATGGGTAAAGCACTCCGACGTCTTCGCCCAAGACGCTATTGATGCCTATTATCGCCGCTACCCTAACGCCCCGCGCCGGATAGCCTCGGCCGCTTTCAACTCGCTCTCGTTCCGGAGGCGCGACGCCCATGTCCGATTCATGCGTCGGGACGCCGCATTCCAAGGGGGGGTGATGTCAGGGGAACCACCCGTCCGTCCGTCCGTCCGTCCGTCCGTCCGTCCGTCCGGCTCCGGCCCATCGCACCGCCCCACTTCCTCGTCCGATCCTTCGTCCGGCCTCGTCCGACCATCCGGCCTTCGGTCCTATGCCCCAGCCTACGCCTCCGTCTGGAATGTCGCCCTCCGTCCCTCCGGACTCCGTCCCCCTCCGACCCCCCGCGTCTGGTCGCTCTCACTGGCACGTGCTATGCGATCAAGCTCGAGACCACTGCTGATCGATCCGGACACATGCTACTGGCTAGTACCTACAAAAACCTCGCCTAGCATGGGAATCCTTATCCTTTCTTCTCTTCGGATTCTCCCGCTAGGTGCGTATTCTAGAAACCTGTATTTAGTACTGTCAATTGAGTTACTTCGGATTCTCCTGCTAGTCTCCCGCGCTCCCGCGCCGAGCTGAGGTTGCCCTTACAAGGATCCCAGTTTTCCAATAGTCAGGAATCTCCGACTTCATGCCTAAACCATTTAGCTTCTCTGTGAAACTTTGTGTGTCTTTTGATCCATAATTTCGCCCCTAGTTGCGTGGCATGAACGATTCAGCATGAAGCAAGTATAAACCAACCAAGGTATACCTGGTCCTTCCACCGTTACCCGGGTAGGAGCCTTGTCCCAATGACCTTTAGTGAGAGTGTTAGGGGTTCCCGCAATCTCTCAATACTGAACTTCTCGAGGCACATGTTCAGGCTCAGCAAAAGGCCCTCGAGGGCCGCCGAGACCATTGGTCTGCCTAAATGCAATATCCTCGAGATCAAGTCCACTGCCAGTCAAAAGATTCGGCGAAACAGAGCTGGACTCAGGAAGTTTTAAACAGTTGAGCATAATGCCGTCTTTAGAATTGGCGTGTCTTAGAAATGTACGCAATGTAGTCTTGCGCAGACTATTGGGGTATTTCTTCTCCACCTCGGCATCTTGTGGAAGAAATTGCAAACCGCGAACTGCCAACAAATAAAGAAAGCATTCAGGCAACAATTATATAAAATATATGAAACGTACCCTGGACTTCCATCTCGATGTTCAGATTATGGCGCACACGCAGAGCAACTCCGGGAGACAGACTTTTTCCCGGAATCAAGAGATCCTCAACGAAGACGTCACATCCAGTACCCAAAATCTGATCAATATCAACAGGAGAGGTGCTGTTCCACTGCGAAAGCGACATGACATACATGTCAGATTCTTCATCTTTCGGCGGGTCAGTAGGAATAACACCGTCAACATGACGGCGAAAGCATTTCGGTCGTTCCTGATCGATCAACAGAAGCACATTTTCCATCATGGGCCTCTCAATACGATCCTGTAAACGTTTAACTTTTCCGACCAAATTCCGTTAGCAAGACATACCGTATCGACATGTCCCACCCAGGGGAATTCAACTGTACGCACACCGTTTGGGCAAATCCCCGTCAAGTAGAGAGGCCTTTTAGACTTCTGGAAGACGATGAGCCCAACAAAAATTAACATTCATCAGCATACCTCGGGAGGGTTCAGTTCCACTTCGAGCAAAGGTCCGGAAACCTTCTCCTCCTCCTAAAGCACATCAGCCAAAGCTCAGTGATGGAAACAACCACTCACTGTTTGCTGCTGAACCTTACGCTTCTTTGTAGACCCCAGACATCCACGACTCTCGCTTCGACCTTTTCGCTTGCCACATACATCAGTGGAAGCTTTTGCGACCGTGTGTTTTTTCTTAGGTTTCCGGACTTCATCATCTCGCTGAGATTGTCGATCTGTATCTTGCTTTGACCGGGCAGCCCGAGCCTTCTCCTCTTGAGCCTTCTTTGGTGCAAGTTCCTTGTCTAGGTGTTCTTTCCTGGCATCCTCGCGCCGGGTGCGATTATCTGCTTCCTTCAACCGGGCAGCTTGAGCTGCCCGACCTTTAGTGCACGGTTTTCAGCCGCCTCCTTCACACGAATTTCCTCTTCTTCCTTCTCCTTTGTGATGCGCTCCTGCTCCAGACAGGCACGTTCGAGCTCCAGTTGGGCCTGTTCAGCTTCATCTGCTTGTTGCTTCGCTTTCAGCCTGGCATCGAGTTCTTCCAGTGTCGGAGTACTCTCGCATACACCTACAGCCAAACTGTATTGGATTGAGGCAGAGGGAGTAATTGGTTGCGAGGTGGGAAGTAATGGAGGAAGTAAAGCGGGTCTAGATGCCTTTCACCATTGACGCGGGGGATGAGGGTTCTCTGTATCGGACGCTACTATCGCACATAAAATGTTGCGATCAGATTTTGATTATTTAAAAATAAAAATAAAAATGTTCGATGCACAGTGAGCGAAAACGGCCGAATCTTCCTCGTGGGGGGAAGGCATAGCCAATAGACCAGGATACAAGTGTTGGTGTGCTACATCCTTGGCAGGCATACCGATGGCGACCTGTCGTATCACCGTTGTAATGACGTTTTCCAAATGCACAAGCCGCGGCGTGCGGTAACTTCCAAGGAGAGCTCGAACCTAATTTAATGATCATGAACACCGTAACACACAACCTAACATTGGAATGAACCTGATACCAAGCAGAAACGTGGCCGTGTTGGTCAGTCAAATCATAATCACATATTGCCAACACCAACGACGAATTTAACGTGTAGGTAAGCGGTCGTAATAAGCAACCAATTTTAACCTTGCTGAATACATCCCTCACGTCATCGGGCAGCCTGAGATACCAATGAGCAACATAAAAGGAAAGTACTGCATGGACACACCAGTCAAAGCTCTGATAAAGAGCGATATTATCTGTCGAAAGTTGCAAAGGGGGGTGTCACACTGAGAATCGAGCCTGAGTGAAAGATAAAAGACCCCCTCAAAAAAAAAGTTCAGACCTCCATAACCCAAACAAGTGCAGTACCCATCGCCTGAAAGTTTTTAAGAGTCTTGATGGCCAACACAGATTGCATCATATCAGTAAAGCCGCCATGGGCAAGAGGGTGGCAGGACTTGTGTCCAGTATGGGGATATTTAAAATTTTTTCATGGCATCCGTAGCGCTCAGTCGCTCAATATCACCAGTTTGAAATGATTTCAGATAGTCTAACCCAGAGCCATTCTGGACAGTAACTATACCAGTTGTGAGCGACAGCCAAGCATACGGTTCTAGTCGGAAATCACCTGATGAGGGCCTGTCGCTGGACTTTTGAGTGATTCCTGAGTCGGCACAGTTTGGTCAGATTCGTCAACTTCGCCTCCCTCAACTATACTGTATAGCAAATCGAGAGCTTGAAAGCGAAGGAGTGTAATAGCGAAGCAGCTGGCAATTCGAGTGGTATTGCCAGTCGTCGGTTGGATGGAAACATGACAGATATTCGGAAGTCCCAGGTGGGCACGAAAAGTAGCAATGTCCACGTTGAAGACATCGTGAGGGTAACAGGCGATATCTATGCTGGCCAACTTGGCAATGAATTTCTCCGCGCCAGAGATTGTAGAGAAACACCATGTGTCATCAAGGAAGGCCTTTGAGTGCCACCGGTAACTTTGAAAGACGGGAGTAGAGGTTAGACGTGGGATCTCCATCAAATGCAGAAAGGAGGGAAAGAGAAGTAGGAAGTGGCTGTGCACCCTAAAGTCGCCTCTCAATACGGGAAGTTCCGTCATCACGTGACTGCCACAACACCTTATTCAAGTTCCTCGCTACCGCCTGTTCCTAGGCGAGGAGAATTTGTTGAATTTTATTGGGAGCTTAAATTCTTCAGAAGAAAACGCGCAGTATGAAGTGAAGCAAAACTGGATATTTTTCGGGAAGTTTTGAATACAAGCCATGAGAAATACGTAGTAGGAGCAAAGTACATGTACATGGTGAATAGCTCAATACAAAGACCGAAAAAGGTCAAACGTGTAGCCTTTATGACTGCAGGAGCTTGCGAGTGAGAGCGAGGAGGAGGGGAGACCAAGCCACTGTGTGTTGGTTGATGCAGGGTCTAGTCCAAAGCAATGGAGAAGTCAGCGTCGTTGTCATCAACCTGCCCTGATTTTGAGACTCAAAAAGAAAGGCCAGAAAATCCTAGAAACCTGAGATGCACCTTTCAGAGTAGTAACCTCTTCCAAGCTACCAATTTTTCTGCCCTGAATGCGGAGCACAGCAGCCTGCATCTCGGCATGGGTAACTTCCTCTGTTGCCACCTCACTGAGGCGGCAGTAATACTCGACACGGTGGCGGGCCTCTATCTCCCGCAACGAAGCCAGTTTGAGTTCCACCTCACGAGTTTCAACTTGAGCAGTGGCCTTGGCCAACAGAGAATGTACAACCGCTGCTAGCGCTTGACGGGTGTTCACAACATCATGGGCTATTGTTATTCTATGGCGAAGCTCCTTCATCATGTTAAGAAGAGAAAAGTTGCCCTGGACGAGGCCCTCAGCCAGAGTAGTATGGAAACTTTAGGCGTGATAAACCAGCTCCAGAGTATTGGGAATGGTGTCCGTCATGCCTTTCTTGGGCGACTCCGCCAAGTCCTTTTGGGTCCGAGAATCGCTTTCCATTGAGCAGGAGTGTAGACAGAAGTAAGTGGGTAAAGGAGAGTACTCCAAGTTGTCGGTGGTGGGTGTTCGGAACAAGATCAAGATACGCTCACATGAGTTGAGATAACTTCGCTTCAACTTTGTCTTGTTCGGTTTGGCATCTTCTCATCATGCCTGCTGCACGCCAGACTGCCTTCTGCCATCCCAATTCTAGGCACATTTGCCCGAATTGCTATGCTTCATTCCCAACTACAGAGCAATGCATGAACCACATGAACCAACCACGGGGTCGTTGCCGTGCAGCTCTCAACTTACACCTTGCAGTGTTTAAAGCTGGGCGATCCTTGTCAGAAACACTCAGCTTGTGCACTTTGTGGAAAGAAAAACCAGATGATGATGTAGGAATGTTCGACGCAGACAAAGGAATGTCGGATGAGGAGGAAGGTGGACCAGCCTCAGTCTACAACATCGGACCAGACGCCGGCAGACCCGACTATAGAGGTCCCGCTGACGCTGACAATCCCACCATGGCCCCTGTCAGGGACGCGAATAACCCAGGTTCAGCCAATGGCAGCACCACCGAGTACAGGGAATACTTCCCTGACACTGCTTGGAAATACAAGAAGAAAGGCAGAACATTCATGGAAACATTCAACTCCGATAAATATGCTCACGAGAGAGAGCTTCACCTCTACTACCCGTTTGCTTCTGCGGACGAATGGCAGCTTGCTTCCTTCGTGGAAAGGTCGAAGATGTTCATGGCGCAAATTGACGAATTTCTTAAACTACACATGGTACGAAACTTTCCTGCCACATGATAAAGGGAGTCAAACATTGTTTCAGACGCAAAAATTAAACTTATCCTTTAAAACGGCCATGCAGCTCAGGAGCAACATCGAGCTTCTACCAGCAGGGCCTCAGTGGAAGGTCATGACGTGGGACACCAAACCCTATCCCACCAAAAAACCGTTGACCTTGTACTACCGCGATCCCCTGGAATGCCTACAGTCTCTCTTGAGCAATCCGCTTGTCCAGGATTTCATTTATTATACGCCATTCCGTCTTTGGGAAACTTCGGCAAAGCTGATGAGGATATACACAGAGTGGTTGTCTGGAGACACAGCATGGAAATACCAGGTGAGCCTTGACATCTGGAGAGCTGAGCATATTTTAAATGTCCTTCAGGAGCTGGCCCAAGAGGGCGCCACTGTTCTTGGGTCTATTATAACATCTGACAAGACACAATTAACGTCCATGACTGGAAATCGTCAGGCCCATCCTGTACTCATCAGCTTGGCGAATCTTCTCAATGATTTTCGTTCAAAAGCTTGCTACCATGCATTCCTCCTCCTCTGCCTTCTTCCTATCGCCAAATTCCTGGAGAAAAACCAGGAGATCCGGGCCGTCCTTCTCAATCGCCTTTTTCACGCGATTATGGATTTTGTCCTCGGACCCTTGAAAAAAACTGCAGAAATTGGGCAGATGATGACAGACCCTTTGGGCTGGCGTCGATTTTGTGTTAGGCCTCTTGCGGCCTACATTGTCGATACCCCGGAAGCTACTTTGATCGCAAGCGTCGGGGGCCAATGTTCCCCCATCACAATCACAGGTTCCAAACCATTGGGAGACTCTGTGCGCCATCCTACGCGAACAGCAGCTCACACTCTTTCTCTACTTCGAGACCTGGAGGCTGAAGCGCATCCCTGGGAGCAGCTGGCAGGTTATGTTAAAGCAGCTAAAAAACTGGGGCTCAACGGCGTTCATGAGCCGTTTTGGAGGGATTGGTCTTGGGCTGAACCAGCTATTTTTTTGGCACCTGAGGTTCTGCACTATTGGCTCAAGTTCTTTTACGACCACCTAGTCAAGTGGTGCATTGAAGCCTTGGGGGCTGAAGAGATAGATTTTCGCTTCTCGGTTTTGCGCCCTCATACGGGAATGCGTCATTTCAAAGAAGGCATTTCAAAGGCGAAGCAGACCACGGGAAGGGAGCACCGTGATATCATGCTCAACAGTACCTCAAAGCTCCTTGCTCAAATTGATCCAGTCCAACGCCTCTCCGGTACTAACAGGGCATGTGTCAACTATTTTCTAACCAGTAAATTGTTGGCTGAAGGTCGTTTCCCCAATGCACCCTTTCCATTTCGGACATTTTCCTCCTTGGAAGGAAACATCGCTTTCCATCTCTCTCGAGACCCTTCTTACTGCCAGCTTGCGGTGGATTCCGCTGCCCTCAAATTCACTTTACCAGATTTCAGACCTGCCTTGGCTTCGTATTTGCACCTTTCCCAAGGGTCGCAAATCACTATTGGAGGAAAGCGCCCTAATCTTGTCACTGATGTCCTGCCTTTCGACAAAGTTGAATGCTGGGACAAAGTCAGGATGCAGTCACACTCTTTCCACAAGTCCGACAAAATCCTTGTACCCGAGACCGTCAATGCGTCCCCTCCGAATTCCCTCTGGAAATTTGGCTGGGCAGACACTGTAATCGTGAACACGGATTCTCAATCCAGATGGCCACAAAGTGGACTACCAGGTGAATCTACCTGTTTCCAGATATTATAAAGCCCACTCAGCATTTCCAGGGCACACGGTTTGCCAATTGCGCATGATATTCCGAGTGGTGCCCCGGCAAGATCGACGGGCTCCACCTGGAGCTGAAGGATTTCTTGTGTATGTCCAACGTTTTGATATAGTACATCAGCAGAATCCTGCTGGCCCTGGAACCGGCACTTTCCCCGACCCATCGACTGGCATGTACCTCCTGAAGAGGGCTCGAAGGGGGGACAATTCGCCCAAGGGGGATATTGTTCCATTGAATCGTCTTCGGGCAGCTGTTGAGCTCACGCCTCACTTCGGGAAGAAGGCGGACACACGTTTAACTAAAGAAACCAGCTTGGATTACGGTGAAAAGTATTGGTTAACCAAATGGTTTAACAAAGAATTGTTCTATGCGTTAGACCAGTAGTGGTTAGCTATTTTCGTGACCTTTTCTTACTCACTGCTAACCCTTTTCATTTTCAGGTCACTTATCCCTGATGTCCACTCTGAGAATTTCCTCCCTCAACCTCGCTGGCATACGGATACGGGGATGCAGGAGCTGGACTGCTCAAACTGGCTCGTTTGCGACTTGTTACCTGAACACAAATAGTTATCTCTTGATGTTTTGTATCTTTTATCGTAAAACCGTTGCTTGCACCTTGCTATAGGCCCTTGAGATGAAAATGAGTCCTCAGTTTGAGAAGAGGGCAAGATCGAGTAAGACCGCCCTGTTTGAGAGTAAAAAAGATATGGTCAAACTACGAACAACTACATAGTTCCTGGGGAACTCCAGAGAGGTACGTACCTGGGCAAAAAGTACAACAAAGTACAGCGAGTACAGCCCCACAGCCCAAAAGTACACGCCCGTTACAAAGTGTTACGTACCGCTTCGTACATGGCCCGAAAAGTACAACAGGTACAAGCAAGTACAAGCGCGGTCACACCAAAACCAGGATTTGCTGATGACGGTAACGCGCTTTACTTTGGCAAGTATATCGAGTCTACCAGATTCACAAGTCTACGGAATTTATCAGCAGTCTACTGAGTCTACGCCGGCCATCAACCAAGTCTACCCAGTCTACATAGTCTATGTAGACTCCGGTATACTTTTGGATTCATGTTTGTTCTCCCCCTTTCGCTCTCCCTTTATGGCTCCTTCCGACTCGCAGACAGAACTCGAACAGGAGGAGCCGGTGTACCGTCTGCACCTCGCTCCCAGCCTCAGTGACCTCTACTTGGACGATCCTGTCGCCATCGCGTCGTCTGTGTCTCTATCCCGCGAAATATCTTCGTTATTTCAAGTTGGTGTATTGTATCTTGGGAGTGGACGGCGTGATTACCCGTCGTGGGGGTGGGGTTTTTTTCCGAGTGCCAACGTAAAGCGCCATCAGCGTCCTTCTCTCCGTCGCTCTTGACCACGGGGGAATCCAGCAAACCTCGGGTGAAGCCGCTCTCGACGCAGGAGTGTATCATTTTACGTGACAATGCCAAAACCGATGGAGGTAAGCACTTGTATGCGTGTGGCCGCTCGTCTCAGTGCTCAGACTGATTTGACCCACTCGCATCCACATCGTGCCCCTCAGAAACGGTGACGCGGTCCGTGTCTCCTTACCACGTGAGGCCAATCAGGCCAACTTTACTGGTGACTCTCGCAGTGGCTGAAGCAGGTCCTCGAGAGGAGAATCACGGGTGAAGAGGAGGACGCCACGGACTTGACTTGACTCCACGACACGAGAAATGGGATGTTTGTCAATAATAACCTCCATACAACGATCGACCGGAAGCGGTTGGTGGTGATGAAGGTGGTTCTAACTTCTACTCGCGCGCACAACTTGGGATTGGGACTCATCCTATTCTCAATCAGACCCCAAACCGTATTCTCGTGACCACCGACATCCCTCCACCCAGCAACAGTTGTACGGTCCGAGGTCCGACTTTGGTCCGTTGACGCGCGGGGATTGATATTGAATCAACGATGAAGTGGGAATTGAAGTAGGATTCTCCCAATTCAGTGGTCCTTTGTGTGACTTGTGGGAAGATTAAGCAATAAGTTAAGTAGAGGTCACGCTCAAGTTGTGCAATTAATATGATATCAATGATCTCGGACATCTCGGCGTTGTTCAATTTGCGCAGGCGACTGACAACCATCAACAAGGACAAGATATGCCTTCGCTTCGCTCCGGCATGAGTGTATTTTGAAAGGCAACCGTTGACATGTCAAGATTACAGAAGAACAGATTATTTTGTACTTTAAAGCAGACAGATGATCGTAAACAATGGTAAGGCAAATATCAATGGCGCAAGGTATATATCTACAAACACCTGTGCCAGAAATCAAGAAGTCCAACACACGAACATTTCTTCTTCACTGCGCGCAATTTCAAGCCCTGTAACGTTTAGTGAGTGAATGAAGAGTAAATGGAGAAAGCGCACCATGCCATAGACAAAGAGCGGAACCGTGTCAGGGCTCGCAGAACGACAGGAGTGTAGGACAGTTTAAAAGTTTTGCGGGGTCACCACCCCCTTGAACAATAGAAATAAGTGCCAGCATCAAAGTCATTTGCGGGACAATGAAAAAGCTTATCAGAAACAGATCGTGGACGTGCTTTTAGTTCAGGGAATCACAGTGAATTGTTAGTTGAATGAAACCTCCAGAGCAATGCTGACGCCTCCTGGCCAGAGGGCGTAGCCGGGAGGGCCCCCCCAAAAAAGAAAATTGAATCAGGGGGCAAGCTAATTGAAGTTGAGTTCTACTCAGCGATGCTGCAGAATGCGTGTAATCGAACACTAGGTGTAGCCACAGTACTACGCGCCGGCAACGTGCAGGTTGAGGGCAGAGCGACGTGCGAGAATGCAGTGGAAACGTCGATGTTTGAGAAACTAAAAGTTGTTGAGTATCTACATATCGGGATGCGGGACTAATCTCACCTGTAGTGTCAAAGATGCGAGGCTCGCAAACCCCTATAGTGCGCGTTAAGCCCTCGCCTCCGTCCGCGGCGATAAAAAGCAGTACATCTGATCATTCGTATGTTGAGTAGTTTACTCAAGAAGCGCGTATAAATAAATACATACGGTGCATGTTGAACGTCGAACCCGTCTCCAAAATTGTTAGCGAGATTCGTTTGAGGTCGAAGTATGGGTTACCAGCACCAGAACTTGAAATTGAACGGTATAGGGATTATGGGAACACAATGAACAGGGCAGAAGAGGCGAAATATCAGCCATGATTCAACAGGTTGCCCCAGGTGATCTTGACGATTTGACGAATATTTCAACCATCAGCTCGGGGACCCTTTGCATCTGAACATTGAAAAGTCTTGCACCTCCCCATCTTTCTCAAAGGCTCCATTGTCTCGTCATCAGAATTCAAGCATCTTCCGGCCATCCCAAGGCGTTCAAGTCTCATGAGGGGTTCTTGCGTCCCAATCTTGAGAAGTCTTGCGCCATCCCGGTTTCAAGCCAAGCAGTCATCGGGATTTGAGGCTTAACGAGTCGCCAAGAGCAGTCCCTGGTTTGATGCTTGCGAGGTCTTGCGAAGGGCTTGATTGCAGGAGAAACCGGCCTGAAGCTTCGCACTCAAGGGAGGAAGAGGATTGTTGGGGTGATGATGGGGGAAGGAGGGAAGGCAATCAGACGGACGACTCCTTTTGAGTCGGTCCTGACCGCGATAAAGCGGGGATGCCTCGAGCTTGCGTGGCCGCAGTTCAAGGTTGTTCCGTGCTGTGCTCATGTGCGGAAGACATCCCAAATGACGATTTCAACGGCAGTTGAAAGCTGTTGAATCGCGTGATGTGTCTGCGAACCAGAGGGTCCCCAATCCAGATGTAGATTCCCGAGCCGCAGTTCATTATTTTGTGGTAGAAATCCGCGGCATATGTTCGTCACCTCGCCGTGGAATCCATTTCAGAAGATTATGGTTCTATTGGCGAGGCCGCGCGTGCACCGGCAACACAGCAACGCTACAGCATTAGAGAACCTAATGGGGAAGACAATCAGCAGAGCTGTGAAATTTCGAGCAGCAGAGCAGGGAGAGCGAGATGCGATAAGCTTCAAGGGGATAAAACCAAACAATCCCCAATGATTTGGGCACTAAATCTTAATGGAACGGTTAATCAGGAATTTTCGTCAAGGCCGTGGATTCACGGGCTTCTCATTTCACCCAAAGCATCCTAATCCGAGGGGAATTGCTGTTGAATTCGGCACCTCGCAGCTCTTGCACAGCTTCGTAGCACGGAGGTCAACAGCCAAGTGGGAATGGTCGTGTTCAACACGTATGGGGATGGAGGGTAAATAAAAAGCTGTGTTTGTGAACTCAGACCGCGGTGATGGATAGGAGGAGAAGAGAGTCGACAGGATGGGGATAAGCTGAAAGGGGATGGAACAAACAAACCTCAACAAAAACTCGTCGTTTCGTTAAAGAAACGGTAGATGAGCGCATGAGCGCATCTGGGCGGTCTGCGGACATGCATCTATGTAAGCCACGCAACACAAGGCACGGATCATTTCCAGCGGTATACATCAAAATCAACACCATTTAGGGACCAAACAAACAAGCCAATGTCAAGTAGAAGGAAATCGGAATCTGTTACATAATCAAAAATTGTACAGCCACTAAAAACATCAGTTCCATTTATTGATGTTTTAGGGTCAAAGATGTTCCGACTAATGAAATAATGTTCGAAGTCACAAAAATGTATTGAAAATAAGCACAGCCACTATTTTCCGTAGTTCAGACCGAAAGTCCGCTTGCAGAAAAGTTAAGAACGATTACATAAGTACACAGAAGTTGACGGGGTTCACGCGGAGATGCGTGTCGTGGCCGTGGCTCCATCGACTGAAATTGTCTGAACCGCGAGCTGTGAAACAAGATCTACAATTGCACTCGAGCGCGGTGTGATCTTGCAACGGAAGGGTTCAGGATGCCTAAGTAGAGGGAAAAAATAAAAGAACGGTCGGTTTATTGGATATCCACTTACGATACATGACCAGAGGTGAATGCAAGTTGCGGGATATCGCCATGCGCTTCGATGTTAAAAACAGCCAGGGTCTGCGCAATTGTGATGAAGATGACAGAGTTGGCGAAGGCTAATCCTGGGCAACGCCTGGGAAAGAATTCCGCGTGAGAGGTTATCAATGAAGATCCACAACGACGGTACCTTCTACCAAAGCCAAACGAGTAATCTCTTGGATCCACCCGACAGTCACCCTCTTTTGGAAGGTAACGTCCGGGCCAAAAACGCTCGGGCGCCTCGAACACCACCGAATCATGCATGATGGCCCTATCATGGCATGTAAAGCTTAACTTACCACCATGCATGTGGTCGAAGACGCACCATGAGTTGGCCATGATCCAACTACCCTTGGGAATGCGAAACCCTCGGTATACCTCGTCTTGGTTTCCGCTGTGTGGGATAAGTGGTACAATCGGGTTGAAGCGATGGAGTTCCTTGATAAGTGCTTGGATATATGGCAGCTGCGCTTCATCCTCCATGGTCGGAAGACGGTCTGCACCGACAATCCGATCAAGTTCGGCCTGCGCTTTGATTTGAATTTCTGGAAAAACGGCCATATAAAGAAAGAAAGCTTCTATCAGGGCCACGGTCTAAATGACGTTGATTATAGCACTCCTGGAAATGACCCTCCTACCGTATCAGTACCTCCTAGACTCCAGTTAGGTTTATCCCTGACTTGTTCCGAATTTAGCTTACCTGCGTAGATGCTGGCACTATTCCATTTAACCAAGCGTTCCTCCATGGAGTCGAGTTGCCGGCCCTTTTCAGCCTCGAGATACTCTATCACCTCAGTTGTATAAGAACGCGAGCCGGTGCCATCTTCCTAAAAATACATTCAACAATTCATATATTCCGGCATGTAATCGGTCAGTTCACGTATGACTTTATGGCGAACTCGTAAGGCGCGTTGGTGAATTCTTCGCTTTTGGATCGCGCTTCCTGGGCCCATTTCACGAACGATGTTCCGGGAAGCCAACCCGGAGCTTTTTTGACTAAAAACCGTCAACCCATCAAGCAAGGGATAAATGTTTGAAGTCGCACGAATCGGAAAGGAGTCGACGAGCCAACGGCCTGGCTCCGAGGCCTCCGTCGTTATAGTGGCCAAGTCTTCCGCCAGGGACACAAACGCATCATCTTCCAAATACGATTTAACTTTGTATCCATAAGCCAGCTTCAACGTTATAGCACCAGAGTGCCTGTATATCACTGTGAGACAATCAGTGGATGGAATATGAAATGACACTGACCGCCTCAGGAGTGAGATGAACTCGTCGGGAGCGGTTATCAGAGCGTGCATCAGTCTCCAAGATTCAGACTCCAGCAAGGACCAATATTCAGGGATGCGTCTGGTATTCAGGCCGTTACGAAGTAATTTTCGATGCTTCTTCAAGCGTTCTCCATATTGATGGAACAAGACAGATTCTTCTCGGCCGACCATTTCACCAGCAAAGGCAAGTCGAGGTCGATCGCTATAGGATGCGCCTTGCTCATCCAGGAGCTCCAGGATGGACTTCGAAGAATTGAGGAGAATAAATTCACGTCCAAAAACGTGCAAATAAATAACATCCCCTGATTTAATCGATGACTGAAGGTGCTTCTGAATTTAATGGAGCGTACCATAGGTTCTGGTCCAAGAGGCATAGACTTTGGCCATGTTTTTTCTGGGGAGTTGAAATAAATTTCCGATGATTGGGATAGGCCATGGACCTGAAGGAACGAATCAATCTCGGCGATGAATGAGATGAATAATGCCTTACCCGGAGGAAGACGGATTGTAGTCTTCCTATGCATCGACTTGAAACTAAGCCACGCAAGAAAACAGAGGGCGAAGAATATTGCGGGGGCGAACATGAGGCGTCTGGTGGTTTCCGGCCCTCCGTCAAGCTTCTGAGTGATTTTATATAGTTCTAATCACAGCCGAGAGATTCATTTCGCTTGGGTCAATCAAATGTAATGACCGGAGATCTCCAGCTCCGTTGTGCCAATCCAGATATATATAATGCGCTCTATACTGGTTTGAATTATGCCCGCGGAACGATGGGCTTGGTTCATGATCTTCGTAGAATCAATCAGAAGTGAAGGCGGCGTCGCTGATCGGTGACCGCGCGGAGTGGTGCGGGTTCGGTGTCAGACCCTGCTACAGGCCACAAGATTTCGCAAATACCGATGAGATTCTTCCGATGGAGAATTGCGGTTGTCGAAGGTTCGAACCGGGCGGCTTAAGTCCCCAAAGCTGTTGCTGTTTTACAATACTGTTCCGTGGAAGGCTTGTCGCGAAGCTGCCATGTCAAAGTCATGACCCGTGTAATACTGGCAGAAGGTAATATTCTCGTGCGACACAAGTGAAACTGAGTGGTCAGCATGGCCAGGGAAATCATGATGCTGTATCTGTGGGGTAGGTGACCACCGCATTCCAAAAATTGCTCGAAGCCGTGAGGCTCACAAGCCAAGGCGGTACATGGCAGTACTCAATTCGGGCGAAGACAAACCGGGAATCTCCATCTCAATCTGCTGACATGCGTCTGAATCAATTGTATGGTTTGCTGTTGGTCTGCCTTCTCTCCGTTCTGATGTGCATGCATCATGGTACAATTGAGACTAATCGTTCTCTCCCGATCATAAGGAACACTCGTTAGTCTCGCTCCCAGAGGAACTTCCCTCTCGATTCCGCTCACCACCTGCTATCCAAATGTCTGAATCCTCTGAGGTATCCAGTGGTCCTCGCTCTAGTTATCAAGGGTTCAAGTTTTGGCTTGTCATACTTGCAATCTGTTCCTCCCTTTTCCTTGGGGCACTTGAACTCGTTTGTCGCGCCCGCTTTCTTGGCACCAATACTGATGTTTTCTAGACTGCTGTATCGACAGCACTGCCGACCATTGTCCAGTCAATCCCAGACTTTCCGTCGGAAGATTTCGTCTGGGTCGGCTCGGCGTATGCGCTTGCCGCCACAACATTTTTACCGATGAGTGGGAGTCTCGCTCAGGTTTCACAATTTCGCGCTGGAGAGGACATTACACCTGAATATAGGCCCAGATCTTTGGGAGACGTCCGGTGGTAATTGCGTCTCTCATCATGTTTGCCATTGGAAGTGCCATGTGTGGCGCAGCACGGTCTCGGAATGTCTTTCTCGCAGGACGAAGTACACCTTCAATCCGCCAGAAGTAGCGCCCCGCGCTGACCACCCTTTTAGCTGTGCAGGGATTCGGCGGTGGAGGGATTCTTGCCTTGACTAATATCATTCTCGCCGATCTCGTTCCGCTACGCGAGCGTGGCGTGTACAACGGTCTCATTGGCATGTACGCTTTTCTTCTACCGCACCCGGTAATTCGTCATTCATCTGTGCTTGCTGTTGTCGGTTGCAGTACATGGAGCGTAGCAGCTGCAATTGGGCCCGTTATTGGCGGTGCGCTCGCGCAAGCTTCAAGTTGGCCATGGCTATTCTGTACGTGGTTCTGGTCTTTTTTCTTTCCAGTTTCAAGTATGACAATGTCCACAGATCTCAATTTGCCAATTTGCGGTTTTGTGCTCTGTCTCGTTTTACTGTTTCTGAATCTTCCAGCGCCTCGCACGAGCCTGAAAGAAAAAATGGGACAGTTCGATTGGATGTTCGTAGTTTTGGTATTGTTCACTGTCACTTTTGTTAACCGTACAGGTCCACGGTTGCAGTGGCATCTTCTTGATAGTCGCCAGCTCCTGTTCTTGCGTTATCTCTTTGACTTGGGCTGGGATCATATATCCGTGGTCTTCTATCCGGATCCTTCTTCCATTAATTCTTGGACTGTGTGGACTCGGGGTATTTCTCGCCTACGAATTTCACTATGCCAAGTATCCCATCGTATGTTGCCATTCACCTCGTCTTGCCCTTTTGATTGACGAGCTTCAGGTATCTATTCAGTACTTGTCCAACCGCACAAGCCTCTCGGGGTATACTAGCCTAACCATCTGCAATTGTTAATTGACTCCCCCTAATAGATATGCTCAAACCTTCATCATCCAAGCAATTCTGGTGTCATACATATGTGAGTATTATTGCTCGTTCCCCATTTTCTCAGGCCGTTTATCAAGCGTGCACAGATTACATGCCGATATATTTTCAAGCTTGCAAAGGAGCATCTCCTCGAGGATCAGGCGTCGATTTATTTGGTCTTGCGTTGACACTATCGCCACTCTCCATTGTTGGCGGCATCAGCATCACCGTTTTCAAATGTTACCGACCACAGCTGTGGTTTGGTTGGATCACCACAGTTCTGTGCACCGGCCTTCTTCTGCTACTCCACAGTGATTCTCCGCGCGGACTTTCAATTGGACTCGGCGTTCTTGCCGGCGCCGGAATGGGAACTGCGTATACTGGCTCATTTTTCCCTGTCCTTGCCCCGCTAGGAGTCGAATCGAATGCGCATGCAATTGCTCTTGGAGTGTTTCTGAGAGCATTTGCTCAGGTATTGTTAACTATTTTCGTGGGGAATAAATTTCTCATATTTTATATCTCAGGTGTGGGGCATCACCATCTGCGGGACCGTCCTTCAAAACGGTTTGCAGCGTGACCTGCCCCCACAATTCCTCCAACTCTTTCCAAGTGCCCATGACCTTGCGTATGGTGCAGTTACACAAGTGGCCAAGTTGGCGCAACCTTTGCAGCAAGAGGTGAAATCCGCGTTCGCCCACAGTCTACGAGGCGTGTGGCTCACCCTGTTGGTACTGTCGTGTGTTGGGCTGTTATCCTCGCTACCCATGAAGGCCCTTCCACTTCACACGGACTTGGATAGTAAATGGGGGATCGAGCCAGAACAGGAAATGCGCATGGAAATCAACGGCGAAGAAGACAAGGAAGGCGGAGCGTGACATTTTGGGCTATTTGCATGCGTACAGGACTCCGATCAGGTTTCAATGGGTGTGGCAATGACATTAGGAGCACTTTCTACGAATAAAAAACACCCTGCTCTGTCCTTTCCTGCTGCATGATTCGACATGACTTTTGGGGTTTGTTACTTCCACCAGGTCACGCCGCCACACTTCTTACGAAGTCCACCGAGTGTTTGTTCATGCACTAAATGCGGCTGGGAATCGAGATCCTTCTATGGATACTCCGGAGACGATTCAGATGCCGGTGGGAAGGAGCACTGTACTATTACGCCGACCAATGCCCTCAATTGTCATTTTTCTGAACTGTTCATTTCTCGGATATCACCACGAAATTGCCATATGTGATAGTCAGGCGAACGTCGGAGCCAAAATTTGGGCCTCGAATCGAAACGTCACCGTCATTGGTACCCAAAGTGTTCAGTTCAAACGGCCCCCACTCATCACCTGAACACTCGGTCGTAATAGTACAGTATTGCTCGAGTCACAAAGAACCAGAGATACTCCGCCACTTTCGATCTCGGAAGTGGTGCCAGAGCGGAGTTGTCCAAGTTCCATTCCCGCCCCAAACACCAGATGCATGGCCATTGCACATCATGCATCTCTTGGAGAAGTTGGACGAGATCATGATGAAGATGGGCATGCATCGCCTTTCATAACACGGTAAGACGGGAAGATGCATGGAGAGTGCCCACGCTCTAGAATGTGTCTTTTTTTAGAAACTGGACGTGATGCCGCCGTCTTCGGCGGAAACTTCTGTGCACGTGTTCAACAGAAAACCGGTGCTGTGACTTGGCTGTGACGCTGCCACGCCCAAGCTTGTCTGCTACCAGCAATCCCCGGCATTCTCGTGTCGACTCATGGCTCAGAAGAAAACTGTCCTCATCACCGGTTGCAGCGCCGGAGGAATCGGGTCTGCACTGGCAAAGGAGTTCCACTCTCAAGGTCAAAAGCCGTCGCATCCGTCGTCACAATACTCATGTGCTTGCAGGGTTCCGCGTGTTTGCGACCTCGCGTCGCTTGGAATCCATGGAAGACCTACGTGCAAACGGCATTGAAACTTTAGCCCTGGACGTCACCGACATCGAAGCAATCCGACAAACGAAGGATGAAATTGCCACTCGAACAGGGGGAAAACTCGATATTCTGGTCAATAACGCGTAAGCTGCGCCTTTCTCAAATATTTACCCGCTCATTCTCCAATAGAGGGCAGGGCAAGTGATAGTGCTACCTCTTACTACGTAATCTGAAGATACGCAGCCTACCCCGTGGCCGCAACAGACATGGATATGTCTGCTGTCCGTGCCTTATTTGAAGTCAACCTCTTCGCGCCAATGTGTATTGTTCAAGAGTTTATCCACCTCCTCATCTCTTCCAAAGACGGGTGCATTATCAATACTGGAAGCATCTCAGGGATCATGCCTGTCCCTTTCAGTGCAGCGTATAATACCAGTAAAGCGGCCCTACATTCTTTCGGAAATACCCTCCGGGTTGAACTAGCCCCGTTCGAGTGAGCCTTTCCCTCCTTTTATCTTCGTGAGATTCACTCCGCCCGTTCAGCATTAAGGTGGTGAATGTAAATGCCCTCCGCTCTACCGCTCTATATTCCATCTGGCTCATGTTCTGAAACTCCAAAGGTAATCACCGGTGCGGTCAAGAGCAACATCGTGAAACCTTGCTCCATCCCCGATGATTCACTTTTCAAAACAATGGAAGAGGTATACCAAGCAAAACGGGTCAATCGATCCCAGAGTACGAATGGCCCGTTTGCTGTTCGAAAAAAAAACTGATCTTTCTTTCCAGGTAATGCCATGCCCGCGGACAAGTACGCGCGGATCGTGGTTGCGGAAGTGATGAAGAAGAAACCCCGGGCGTGGATTTGGGCCGGCAGTCAGGCCACTCTGTGCTGGTTCATAGACGCATTTTTGGGACGTTCGGTATTCGTGAGTATAGCATAATTTTCTTTGAATCAGAAATTTGGCTGAAATACGACGACCAGGACTGGCTGATGACCAAAATGTTCGGTTTCTCCGAATTTTCTGTTCAAGTTCACAGTGCGAAAGACAAGGACATTTAATCAGTTGGTTATTGTTTGCCATAAGTTTCTTTGTGGTCAATTATCGTTCGTTCCCCCGGTTTCCATCCGCTGAGTCCTGTACCACTCCTTAGTAGCTTGATTCAATTTGATTTGAAGGTTTAACCCCATGACTCTTCAGAAGTCGTTCTATACTTTGATTGCACCTCGTTTTAGTACCGCGGAGGAGATCAATCTGCCTCCGCAGCCATCGTGTTCTCAAAGATAAATCAGAGGAGGCCGCCGAGTTGCGGCTATGTCTCGCTCTATTTCTGTAAGATTATCGAGATGATCAAAGATGCCATAGGACGTACTTAAGCCGGAGCAGCGGCCTGCCTGTAGGCGGCACCCTCTCCACCACTACACGGTGACAATAACTCTCCTCGACCATGAGTACTCCTGAATCGGAAGCCGAACTTCTGCAACTTCTGCAGTTACTTGAAGATTCTCGGTCAACGAGCTATGTAGCCAGTAAGTCTTTGGCGGCCTCGTAATGACTGTGCTGAACGTGAAGTGACTAGTTGGTGCCCTCACCGTACTCGTGTGGGTTTTCGTTGAACTCCAACCTCAGCATCCTCCGCTTCAACTGACATTCAACTGACAGGTTCGATCATCTTCTGACCCTTCGTGAAGAGGAAAGTCAGGGTCAGTAAGGACCTACCGCCAACTCACACACGGTCCAGGTGGAATACATGTGGCGCAGCAAGTGGAATGTCGCTAAAGGCTTATATGTCCGTCTGTGCTTGTCTACTCATCCGGTTGCTGATACTGCTTTTAAAGCTTTGGGTGAAGCGATATGCCATACTCTAGACCACCCAACTTATTGCTACTCGTAGAACCGGTATTTCAGCCTTGCTGCCCTCTCGTAAGTCGGAGCGCCGCCATATACTGGAACACGAACTGATGATTGATTCCAGATTCGATGCATTCTGTGCGTGGTATTTCCCGGAGAACCTCCCCAGGAATGACAGGCCCACTAGTCTACGTCCACCCGACCGCATCGGATCAAGTAGGTGATCATTTTGAAACTCGAGGAAGCAATACTGATCAAGCCCAGACGTAAGGCAAACCTTTCATCTTTAACGAGCATGTCAACATAGAATTCCAAAGCTGCCAGGCGTTTCTTCAGGTGAATCTTGGCGCTATTTCTGGGCAGCACTCAGCGCTGACTTGTCCAGGTCCAAGGTCTCGCTGCTACCATTATTGTTGCAACTGTGGACGTCGTCCTTCTCCTGAGGTACGGGTCTGTTTCAAGCAGTCGGGTTGTTTCTTCAAGTTGTTCGAATGACAGAGTTTATGTTCTTTACGGAAACTCCAAGAAAATGCTGATGTTCCTCATTCCGCTCGTCCTTTGTGAGTCGTTTGCATTGCGGTGGCGGCTTGATCTCTCATCCCCCACCATCTATTTATTTCATAGGTGAAGTTATACCGATGTAGGGATCTGCGGGAGAGTCTCAAGTCAGGCTGATATATCAGGGCTCAGGGCAATAATATCGATATTCTCTGATCTGCCTCTGAAAAGTGAGTTGCGCTGATATCTGAGACGACTGACCAATACCGAATGCTTTCAGCTTTCGCTCGGTTTGAGTAAGCCCTGCCTTTACGTTCATCTGAGACATAGCCGTTGATTAGGATTTGCAGCGGTTTACACGGATGCTATGCTCTCTGTTAGGCCAAACCCTTCACATCGAAGACCTACTAACATGATTTTTGTCAGCTGTTCCGCGATTTTTGACCTTTTACACCATTCCTGCTCTGGCTGTGGTTCGCTATCTCCTGGCTAGCTTCATTCAACTTATTCATTTCGCCCCCGCAGTCATCCATAATGTTTGTTTTGACCCTCTACAAGTGTGGCTTTGCGATTATCCGAACCGGGATTGTGAGCGAAATGCCTGTCATCAGGCTTTTTGCACGAGACGGAATCATCTGGTTTATTGCCGTCCTACGTATGCCTTTGCCATTCCTCTTATGAATAGATGTAACACGCGCATCGCAGTTATTACCAGCACCGATATCATTATTTGGGCAGCAGGAAGGCCGACCTTGGCAGAGGTTAACATTGCGTGAGCACTTTTCTTACGGCTCGGGCGTTCCTGAAAAGCTGATTCTGGATTTGTTACAGAATGTCATGCGCGTACGTAATACAAGAAATTCAAGACCCGGGAAATCTCACTCACTCACTCGATCCAGACTATATTCCATCATAGCATCAAGGGTTCTACTGAACATAAAGACAACTCTGACGAAAACAGCGAACTTGACTACTGCTTCATCGTGGCGAAATGAAGAGACGGAACTGCAATTCATGGGTACTGCTGGGACCCGTGAAACTTTTTAACTTAATTAATAAAAACCTGGTTGGTTGAATGTCAGTCGCCATCGCATTTGCGCCTCCGATGATATTGTAAGTCTACGACGAAATAAAAATCTGTGATTGAAATCACACATAATGTGCAGTGAAAGCTACGTAGTGCGACTGCCACTGCAACACCCCGGACACCTGGGAACGCAAGGGAATCTGGGATGGTGTACATCGCGAGTGTTTGCTTGTTCGACGTTACGAACAATGTTCGCAAGCTCGCCAGTTGAGTTAAGTCTCAGGCGATCAGGGAATCTCTGTAGAATCGGCCCAGAACACGACCTCAGCTCGTTAAGACTCCAACCATTTCGTTTTCGTTTGCGCAAACGGGCAAACCAAACGAAAACGAAAACAAACATTTAAAAAAACCGTTTAAACCGTTTATAAACGGTACTTTCAGAAGGGAAGACTACACAGCTTTTAGAGACTGAAAATTTGGCAGGTGTCATCTTGGATCGGTGTATTGACTGTCCCCGTTGCCCTAGAGGTTTTCTTGAAGGCCCTATTGAGAACTGTGGTTGTAGGCAAGCTTATGTCTCCCGCCATGCCGCTAAAATTTACGGAAGCAATTCCCAAACTGGGCCGTTTCCTGTCAATTTGGCCCGCTAAGTGAGCAGTGAGTTGCTTCTGGTTAGCCACACGTTAGGGCCAATACAGGGAGCCCTACCAAACCAAATCGAAATTAGTGGTCGAGGTATGTTGGGAATGAAATTGGCAACAACCATTTACAGTTTAAAAACTGTTTGCGAGCTGTTTACCCAGAGTCGCAAACTAAACAAAAATAAAAATGATTTTAACCATTTTAAACGTTTATAAACGAAAACTATTGGAGCCTTACAGCTCGTTCATGGCGTTTCCCAAAGCAGACACCGTGTCAGAAGGTCGCACGCTGCTTGACCTTTTCCAGCATCTTGATGTTGAAGATTCATCTCCTTGAGGGGCCAATCTGGTATAATTGGACTTAATGCTGTAAACATCTGAAAAATCATGTGGCCTAGTGAGTTCCGCTACCCACGGGGGCGCCCAATATGAGGAATACATGATCTCCCCTTCCCATTCTGCGAGTCGAAGAAATTTATGCCAAAGATGCAGCCATGATTTAGAGGCGCTGCGTCTGATAGAGCGTTCTGGAGTACTTGGGCATATTCAATACGGGTTCTGCGCCCAAAATGGGGACTCCGCGATCTCAGACGACATGAAACTTTGTTGAATGGTCTCTCGCTTCCCCGAACCAAGGGATAGAACCAGTGTGTTTCTCATAGAGTTCGGAGTACTATCATTATTCCCACCACACCCGTCGAGCGTATCAGGGTATTTATATTGATCAAGGATGTTGATCGAATCAGTGAATCAGATCCGCAATTTTGTATTATGAGTCGGACATAGTTGGTCATGTTTAATTTGAGCCCACAAGTTCACATAGTGGTTTTTTTTGGAGCATTGCATTTTTTTATCCCTTCAATATTGGGTTTTTTAAAACATGCTTCAGGTGGTGTTTTTTTGTTGCTCTAGCTCCAACCGGCTTTATCCGTATGTGTTGTCACAGATCGCGGGGCATCCATTTGTGGCGCAGAACCCGCATTGGGTATGCCCAAGTGCTCCAGAACGCTCTATCAGACGCAGCGGTTCTACATCACGGCTGCCTTGTTGGCATGGATTCCTTTTGACTCGGAGAATGGGAAGCGGAGTTTTCTCAATTTTGGAAGGCACCCTTCCAAATGAGTTTTCCGAAATTTTGTGGGGTCCCCGAAACATCGGCTTTCCTCGAATGTTTTGCGTGCGACCTTCTGACACGGTGTCCGCTCTGGGAAACGGCGTGAACGAGCTCGCATGAACTCGGGTCCAGAACGGCTCGACAGCTCCCAGTGGGGAATTGATATATCATTCAGAGATCCACCGTGATTGACCCAGGTCTCTGGGCTCATGATCCTTAGCGGATGAGCCTCAGTGCCAACTGCCCAGGTAATTGTTGAACATAAAAAGATTGACAAACACTGCATTCAGCCGACCCCTCGGCAAACAAAAATCTAGTCACGTTGAGGTCTGCCGAGCTTTGTCTAGGCAGCCACGTGCACCTAGACAGGGCAAATCTCGCCTAGCTCGACACACCTTTTTTTAGTCACACCGAATCTCGCGACGATCATCTAGACCTCTCATGCCGAGGCGCTCTGACGCCCTCGGCATCGGTCATCAAGCTCCGCCAATACCACGGCCTCGACCAAGCGCATCAAATCTAGCTGGGTCTAGGCACCTCGAGAGGGGAAGCAGTAGACCTAATGTGGGTGAAAGGAAAGAATTCGAGCATGAGAGGAGAGGAAGAAAGGATGGGGATGAAGCCAAATGGAGCAATTGCACCGCCGAACGAGCAAAATCTTGAAGAACGGTTAATCCCACCCGATTCCTATCACACTGCTAGATAAAAACATCTTTCATTAGAGCGTATTCGCAGACTTTTAAGCGAGATTTCTGGAGCATCTCATTGGTTAATCAGTGTGGAGCAGCCAATCAGAGCTCAAGGAAGTCTCGCTTAAAAGTCTGCGAATACGCTCTATTCCATTTCAGGTTTCCCGCGCTGTACGCTGGAGACGCCGTCTCCTGAGACAGAGATAGCGACGGAGATGGAGATGGAAACGCAGACGGTGTATCAGGGAATGGAGACAGACACGGAGATCGAGGTGATTTCCTTCCGCCTGTCGTGGCACATTAGTGCTTGGGGGTGCAGCATTGCGCGAGAGGCCGGACGGCATCTGTATAGGGGCAGCGGAACAAATCTTCCACATGTTGTGTTTGATCTGTGATCGCATCGATCACGCGGGTGCAGACCCCGCTGATGAGCTCCGATTTCGAATTCTGGTTCTATTTCCCCTGTGGAGCCTCATGGCTCCCAGGTAGAGTAGCTCCGGTTCTCGTTCCTTATACTGAATGATTAATTTCATCCTTTCTTTTCTTGCATCCACCGTGGGTTTTCCCAAAAGTTGATTGCGGTACTCCCAGTCTTTGGTTGGCACAGAGTTTAAATAGCCTTCATACGCACGCTCTTGGATCCCGGAGCGAAGCGGAGGTTCATCTTGTGTGAGGTAAATAGAACATTCTTGATAGGTGCGATCAATCAGTGTCACTGCTGTGCCCGGCAATTTGGCGCCGTCGGGCTCCTTCCTACTACCACCTCCGCTGCGCTCTCGTTGTTCTTCGCGCCGCCTCCCTCGCCAATACTAAGGGGGCTCTGACTCTACTCCCTGGTGACCCAAATCTCTGTTCTGGAGTCTCTATCTGTACACTGCGCGCCTCTGCCTCCGACTTTTTACCACCTCCGCTGCAGCCAGGCGTTCCGTGGCTTCGCAACCCTGGGGCCTTTCTAACCGATCTTTGCTCGCCTCTGAGAGTTTCCCTGACTCTATTCCTGGGTGACCCAAATCTTTGTTCTGGTGCCTCTGCGCTGCAGCTGTTCCGTGGCTTCGCAACCCTGGGCCTTTCTAGTAACTGATCCCCTACTCTGTGTAACAGAGAAGGTTTCTGTGACCATGAAACCGGATTAGACACGCCAAACTGCTTCGATCATCAATTTCACACGTAAACAACCCGTTAATAAATGACCTGAACATGCTCCACCTCACTCCACCTGCATCTCCGACTATATCACTCCACATGCATGATATAAACATGCTCCAACGCTCCTCCCACATCTTTTTTCTTGACACATGTTTGTACATAATGGGTTTTCGTCACACACTTGAAATTCTCAATTTGAATCATGCTACCACAATGTCACTGAGAAATCTCGACCAAACTCCGCACAATTGCTGTTGTTTTTTCAGGACATGCAATACTCGTCCCTACCTTCCCTATGTGTTGGATTTTGAGCCTAGGGACAAAGAAAAGCCCTGCGACCCTCTGCAAACATGCAGAGGTCTTCATTCAAAAGCTACTTCTCAAATACACCAGAGCAAGTTATATAACCATAAGTAGCATGACACGGCCAGTCTCCATATGGTATCAGAGTTGGTGACACAGAAACCAACAGAGAAGGGCAGAGAAGAAGATGAGACCAACAGAATTTCCCCATGGTGTCTGCATGGTACCCGTGTGGCCATCTTTGATATGCAGGAGGGGCAGTGCATTGGTGTTTCAATTGCTATTCCAACACTATGATCAATGGACAAGGACCCCATAATGGGTTTTCATCACACACTTGAAATTCTAAATTTAAATCATGCTACTGCAATGTCACTGAGAAATCTCGACCAAACTCCGCACAATTGCTGTTGCTTTTTTCAGGACATGCAATACTTGTCCCTGCCTTCTCTATGGTCAATGAACAAGGACCCCATAATGGGCTTTTGTCACACGCTTGAAATTCTAAATTTAAATTATGCTACTGCAATGTCACTGACAACTCTCGACCAAACTCCGCACAATTGCTCTTGGTTTTTTTAGGACATGCAATACTTGTCCCTACTTTCTCTATGATCAATGAACCAGGACCCTATGGTGGGCTTTTGTCGCATGCTTGAAATTCTAAATTTAATTCATGCTAGTGCAATGTCATTGAGCAATCTCGACCAAACTCCGCACAATTACTGTTCGTTTTTTTAAGACATGCAATACTGGTCCCTACCTAAACTTGAATTGAACTACAAGCTCACAAACAACTAAGTGAGAGTAGAGTAGGGGATCAGTGCATGCGCCGCTATAGATCTTTGATGAAACCTGCTTAGGGTAGCTGAAGCTAAGTCTGTTGCGACGGCACCAGCAGCTTAAGCGGCGTAAGCTGCTCAAGTTACGCAGATAGGTGTACGAAACGACAATACATTGTAGCATATAGCTTAAGCCAGCTAAAGCTACGTGACTAGAAATACTGAGTGGGCGTACTATATACAATGTATGTAAAATTCAGCTGCAGATCTGTCGGGGTGGATGGTGGTCCCTGCACCGGAGAACATGTCACAAGCCTCGAGGTAGATTTCCTCATGCAGTGCCAACTTCACAAGGGTCAAAGGTGCCCAATAAAAGGGGGATACTAACGTAGATTGCGGAGAGGTGGTGGTGCAGGAAGAGCTCGCCGCGTATTCGGTAGAAGAGGAAGTTGCAGCGGTAGGTAGGTTAGAAAAATAAATGAAAGGGAATGAATGGATGAGAAGAACACATAATGGTCAAAGTATTGGAACCCTGCTTCGCACGGAAGACGAGGTGCAGGGACATGAGGGTGGCAATGAAATCCGAGCACCTGATCTTAAGTTCCTGTGGTCCACACCACATTTTGAACTTGAGTTCTGCCAAACTTAAGTTTTGGCCCCACGCGCCTGAGGGGCACATGGCTGCATGTATGTGCTACACTAACCCTCGAACTTAAGTTCCTCCACACTCAAGTTCCTCGCCACTACTCAAGTTCGACCATCACTTAAGTTCGGGACCACACAAATATATATACGCATCTCCTATAACTATGTAATGTGAATATTAAGATAGAGCTTAAGTCCTCTGAAGAACTTAAGTGTTCATGGAACTTAAGTCCTATGAACTTAAGGAAGGTACAACGTGATCACATACTAGGCGCCAGCATATCCCGGTACAGATGCGGCGTAAAATCCTTGTACGCTCTGTATATATTCTAAAGCGTTGTCAAAATAATTAAATGAGCTATCATCCAGATGGACCTACCATTTCATCCATCCACGTGAACACCACATCACGCCAGTTGTCGATCTTGACAACCAGTTCATCGAAAGTCGAGGCGACCACCCAGTCCGCGTGTGCACCCTCGGCCTTCTTGAAGATCTTTGTCGTGTTGTGCTGCAGCCGCTTATACATGGCCCCCTGCATGCAAGCAAAGGCCACCGCACCTTTAAAGCCTCCACCACGCTCTTCATCATGCTTTGCCAGTTGTGTCCATACCTCACTGTCGTGCCAGTACCTCTCGATAACACGCATCAGTTCTGCATGCTTGCGTTCATATTGTTCCAGCCACCGATACATCTCTGCCTCAGCATGGAACCACTGCACTCAATCACCTGGCAAAGTGTCAGTCTGCCGTCCACAATCAGTGTCTGTCCACTTACTCTCCTCCTTATACTCCGCTAACTTCCCTTCTCCCAATTTCTGCCCACTCGTAATCCTGTCCAGCCAGATCCACCTGTCCGACTTCTTCGCTTTCGCCTTCTTCTTCCCGCGCTTTGTACTGAAACTTAAGATGCGGAACTTGAGATGTGGGACTTAAGTAGGTTTGAACTTAAGATGTGGCAACTCAAGTTCTAGTTCACCACTGGCGGTATGGTTATTGGGTAGATATATGGCACATATAGACTACTTAGCAAAACTTAAGAATTACTTGAACTTGAGTTCGATTTTTGGTCTGGACCACATGGAACTTAAGTTAAGCTCCTTAAGTACTTGGGTGGCAAGTGATCACATAAGCCGGCAGCTTGTCGGTGGCGGGCTAGTTACGTGGAGTGGTAGAGTGCCGGATACATTTGCTAAACGCGGACTTCAAAACATTGGCTCAGAACGAAAGATTGAATATATAAGCACCTAGAGAAGGTTTGACGGAAGTTTGTGATTTGCCTGTAGCATGCGGTAATATATGTAAGGGCTCATTCTACATCATACCTTTGGACCGTACATTTTCTTTCCCCGTGTTACTCTTTAAATCTCTATCGCTTACGATCACCTATGTAGTAATCACGTTTAGTCAGTTGATAGCGTGAGAGGTTAACACTACACTTTTCACCAACAACCATTGCCGTCGTTGCCTCACCTTGCTCCGAAAGAGCCAAGGGTCAGGGACAGGTGATTACTTCATCTAGACTATCACAGTCTACGCCTGCGTCGCCACTATCTGCCTATAGCTTTGAATCGCACCACGTCTCGTGAAACTATTTGCCTTGTCACCAAAACCCATCCGTCTATGAATATCATTAAGGATAAAGTCCTAATCGTACCTCTTGGAATATTCAAGAGTTGGATTAGGACTTGAGGGTTTTGAGGACTGTTGGCGAGGTCCATCATACATACGCTAGGCTACTGATCTGCCAGGAACCCTCGCTCGAGTGTTGCCATACTTGCGAGTCTTCCCAGGTCTCACAAAGTGGACAAACTGGGAACTCTCGAGCACACTGGCCGATCATAGGATTAACCTTCATTCCATGGCCGAGGAGGCTCTTGCCGAATCGACACATCATCACTGGACAATAACAGTTCCAGACTATTCGCCCACACCCGAGCGTCTGCCGCTCGTTCCGGTAAACCTATAGACCAAGTCGATCTTTCGGATTCGTGGAGAGCTCGAAACAGATGCTCCAGCAATTCCCTGTCATGATCTGTTTCACCAGAGAAGCCTTTGTCAGTAATTCAGCCACGCCTAGTGACTCCCCGGCCGGTCTCCACTATCAAGGCTAGGCCTGACAAGGCTCCTCTATTCAACGGATCTTTTCAGAACGCCCAGTGATTGAAGCCTCACCTGGTGCATTCACCTCTTTCCCCGACTACTGCACCGGCTCTCAGTCAGGCAGTTAACACCACGTTTGAAGGTGGAGACCGCTCTCCCCGTAGCCCGGAATTTCAGTCACTGCCAAAATCTCCAGCCAATCCATCGGATTCGCCATTCATGGCCACGGCACCCGTTATGGCCGACCCGGAGCCCGAAATATCCACAATCTCTTCCGAGCAAGCATGGCGGATAATCCCCAGTAAGAAGTTGGCGGGATTATATGAGATCCAGAGTGAAAAAATGTGGTATAGACAGAGGTTCTCATGTAAGCTCGTATTATCTCGAAAATGGCACTAATTTTGGTTACTTGGCGAGATGCATTGAGATCAGTCAAGTTATGTGTCATTCCTTCTCATTTGATCACTCCTGCATCACGCTTGGCTGTCATGCCCACACGGAATGGATTGGGACGATATGGGATGTCTTGAATATCTCCTCCCTCAATCCATCTCAGTTCATAACATATGCCAAGCCACGATCACGGAATCAAACGAGAAAAAGGAGATGTATTATGTATTTAAATGACTACTACAATACAAAATCATCCCCCCGACCGTTGCGCACTGTCATTGGACACCAACCGCCTATGGAGTGGGACTTCGGAGAATAGCTTGGATGTGTTGTCAAATATCTTGAGTAGCAGGTATGTGCGGAAGCTTCTGAAGCTTCTGTAGATGCATGTGAGATACAGCCCAGATAACAGCAAGGAATACATTACCAATTCTTTTGAGTGCGTCTTGTAGGCCTATGTAGCACAAATTAAGATATGGTTGTGAGGATGTGGAGAGGAAGCCACATACCTGAAACAGACCCGGATTCTCGGTTGCCAGACTCAGCCAGTGTTGGGTAAATTCGTGAGAGGACCCCCCCATCTCATCAGCATATACAGCCATGTAAAGATTCCTATGTAAAATCACACACAGCACAACAACCCCAGATTATAAGGCACGTACCATGAAATAATATGTATTGGGTTAGGCCTGCGTGCCTTCTTTGAAGCGACTGATACCATGGGTTCCGTAGCGGGAGGCACGGCAGCTGTCGCCACGGCAGGTATGGAGGACGGTGGTGGCCATGGCGGCAGCAGTGGCAGTGGTACGGCAACGAGGGAACCCCATCGATGATGTCAGAGCAAGGAAGGAGAAGGGTTGGGTAAGTTACGTGGTGGCCACGTAGGAAGCGGGCAGGGAGGGAGAAGGCCGCAGCGGGAAGGGAAGGGAAGAGAGTGGTGGTGTTGGTGGGTGAAAAGAACGCTGGCAGATGTCACAAGTCACCCCATGACATGCATGACAGACTTGGCGAAATCAGAGCACCGGCAGTGCGCAACCGGAGTGATAAAAAGAGATGATTTGAGGGATGCTCGTAACTTATCTCAAATGATCACCTTGGATGACCCAGCTTGACATTTAGTCTCATTTGATCGCGATCCATTCCACCGACTTCTCACTGGGGATAATCAACGAGCTGAAGAATGAGTACATGTCGGATTCCGAGACTTTGCTATCCCTGTATTTACAAGTGAATAACTTTGCGCGCAAGAAATTGTTGGAAGCTAGAGATCTGTTTGACAGAGGAACCTCCCTCAAGCCCACAAATCCTCCGAGGATGCGCTTTGGGTTGGAAGCTCGGTTTGCATATCGCCTAGAGAATACCGTGTCGGACATGCAGAAGTTGCTGAAGCTAGCTGCATCTCTTGTCCCAAACAAGACGAATTGGTTTTTGATAGATCTTCATCACGCCTTGCTAACAATACTCTTCGGCGCAAACGACTTGAACGAGATGAATGTGGCCTAGCTTGGTTTGGGTAGAAGATTGGAGTTAGCGCATCAATTCCTCGAGAAGTAAGAAGCTCAGATTAAGGCTACTGAGGATAGTGTTCGCCCGACTTCTCCGGCTTCAACCGATCCGGGATCTATTCGCGACTACCGGGTGGGTTAACTCCCATGAGTCGAGTCACTTATATGTTTGACCACGTCCTGCATCACTCAGCACAACTCCCCAGAGGTTACTCTTGCAGTACAGGGGATCTGGCTGGAGAGCTCCCGGCATCCAGCATGTCGAAATCATTCTTCCCGAATAGAGATCCGGAAAGGAAACCCTCTACCGTGTATTATTCCACCCAGATGGAGCGGATGCAATTCCCCATGGCAGGATACCCGGACGAAATGACCCTGGTATCTTCATATCTCGGACCGCGAAGAAGAGGAAGGGCTTACCGAGCTGACATCCGGAGAGGGAAGTCGCGCAAGGGCGCTGTGTCCCCTCGGGTGGAGGAATCAGTTCGAGACGCGAGGAAGTGACAGGACGAGCCATCCACCTCGTACGGGAACCTCAGTCAGGGAATTTCATACAAGACAGGAGAAAGTTTTTTCTCCATCACGGAGGCCGGGTAGCACTGGGATAACTGTACCCGGACCCGCTTTACCGGACCCACTGAGAGGAGTGGCCTCATCTCATGAGTGGGACTACTCGATCAGCAGAGGCCTACAGGCTCAGAGAGGACAATCACGTCCACATTCAGGGAATAGGATGGATCAGTGGATGATGAACCCCTCAGCATACTGCGGCCGTAACGTTCCCTTCGCCGCAAATCTCAGAGGGGGTATTAGGGATCAACCTCCCCATCTTGCTGGTCAGGAAGGTTACAATGACAAAGTAGGAGAAGATCCTACTCCTGAGTCGTCTTCAAACCGGAACGAGAGGTCCCACTTGAACCCTCAGGCCTCATTGGCAAGCCCCTGCTGGACAGCCCTCAGGCGGCGGCGATGACGACGATGACCCTCACGGAAATGGTGATCATGAGGGAGCAAGACCCTACGGTCGCTCGCCTAATAATCCTCCATTGCAGAACCCTCGCTCTCCCTCTTCCGGACCCCCTGGTCATGGAGGCAGTAGACAGGTCGTCGTCCAGCGACAGAGGAGCTGGTACAGAATTTCCGTACATTGCCCCCGGAGCACCGTATGGTACTGTTGTCCCCACCATCAAGCCGGAATTCAGGATCGACCAGCTCCCTGAGTGGGATGGAGGTCACGACACCGCGATCTGGGAAATAGGTTAGCTTGCGATGCTGGAGGGCTGGATGCCCGAAGCGTTAGGATTCTGGTTACCTCTCCGTCTCAAGAAAGGTTCGGTGGTGCACTTCTGGTTTACCACGCTTCCTGCCTCACGGCAGAAAGAGATGCATTCACATTACCTGAATTCCTGAAGGTAGTCAAGGAAAGTTACCTCGGGACGTGATGGCAACTGGTCATGAACATCGAATTTGAGAAGCAATACTTCAGACAGCCTCCCTTTGAAAAGGAATCTCCTCAATCCTTCATTGGAAGGCGGATCCAGGCCACTCGTATGCTGGCTAACACCGACATTGGGGGGTCCCCAGGAGGTGTTCTTGGTAATGAGGAGGGCTCCGTTGAGTTGGCATCCTATCCTGGTGCTAGCTAACATCTCCTCGTCGGAAGAACTCTACGAAAAGGTCAACAATCACGAAGGTGCTTTGGTTGATGCAGTGCATCTGGATTCAAGCGAACTCGTCTCCGTGAATAACCTAGCGTCTACCCTCCGATGAATGGGTTTTACTCCCAACTCTCCGACGCAGTGCAGAGCGAAGCGTTCAACCACTGAGGAACACTCTCTCCTGGAGCTGCTTCACTTAGGAACAATGATTCGGGGAATGGCGAAGAGATTATTAAGCAAGTTCACACCGTATTACAGAAACGTCAACAACCTCCGCCGAACTTCGCGAAAAACAACCACGTCACAACTAAGATGTGGAAGGAACCGCCTTCGCCCTGTAAAGTCTGTGGTAGCGCGAAGCATTGGGATTGCGAGTGTCCTGACTGGAACGTGTACATTGATAAGCAAAAGAGGGGCGTGTTGTCCGTGTCAGCGGACAACGTCTCCGATGAGCTCAGCGGTACTGTAGGAGGGTTACTCAACGGTTTCGGGAAGGTCTTCGCGCAACGATTACGAGCCGATCGAAGTCAACACAGTGGATCTCACACCGCTCTTGTCCAGGAACAATGCGGTGCAGGAAATCAAGGTGTGGGCTCTAGCTTCTCAGGTCTCCGAATTCTCAGTGCCCGGGAAAGGGAGTGCGGAGTGGTACTGGAAGGTGCGATGGCTTAACGCTACGATGCTACTTTGCAAGGATGAACACTCCTGCGCATGAAAGTTTGGACTGCGTGCTTGGACTTTACCAACATGATTGAGGTGCTTAATTTCCATCAGTGATTGAGCAATTTCCTGTTTGGGCTTTCGGCTCTTTTTTGGCTTGTTTCTCTTGCGCACAAGCCCGAAAAGTCCGACAAGCCAGACAAGACCAACAAGAAGAATATTTGTCATTTCTTCGAGGATTTATTATGAGCTGCGAAGGGGAAAATGACCCAGGAATATGAAATAACACTGGAGCATGGTATTTACTTCAGTGCCGCACACTACAAAGAGCAAAAGGAAGAAAAATCTTTGGACCAAAAAAGCGGGGAGAAAAGCGATGAAAATAGCTAAGTCCATTGCCGAGACACCAGCCCTAAATCCATGCACAGACCATATGGACGCCCACGTGCGTGAAAAAAAGTGGTTGATGACCGGATTTGGAAGGTTACACAACATCTGTCAATAAACCCTCTGCTCTCTCTCCCACCTCGTCGCCCGCCTGCCTCTCATTCTCGAGGTCGCTGGCCCTCCATCTGTGCTCACATTCTCCATCTTCAAGAACATGGCCGCCGGACACCTCTTTTGACCCGACCGGCGCGCAGGCGGACCAGTACATACGGCCCACAGTCTGAGACAAAGCTGTTGTGTAGGTGTGAATTTTCGTCTCATTCTGTCACCGGTGTTCATTTGGGGCTTTAGGGTGATCCCTACAAATTTAGGTCTAAATTGAGCACCGGGGATCGAATCTGCGCAAACATGGGTGCCCACAATTGAGAGCTGGTAAGCAGGTGTTCTGCCATTCGGACTCGCACTGATTTTCTATATGTAGACTTGTTTCGACCACCGGGCCGCCAACAGTAGGATTGCGAGCCGCAAGCATCATGTTTGTAAGTTGTGCGTCTGTTGCCGCTTCTCTCACCGGGTGCTCATTGGCGCCTTTTATTTCGTTCCGCACAGCTGGATCGGCATTGCACTCAGTATCCACTCCTCCATACTTTTGCTTGTTCAAATGCACTTCCCATCCAATACTCGCGCGCCTCCGATCGAGCACCACGAGGGCAGTGGAGCTGGATAAGAGTACCAGGCAGGAGACAATAAAGGTGAGTTTTTCTTTGCTTTTGGGTTACCGAGAGCTCGAAGATGGACGGATGTTGCGCGTCTGACTGCGGAAGCGCCGTGGCTACGCGTCAATTGCACGTTTGTCGTGTTGCTCTGACCAACGTAGTACCATATGTATCCGCGCTTTTATTGAAAATATTATACTGCTTGTGGCTCTTGTCAAAGACCTGTAAACTTTTCTGGCTTGTCCGGCTTGTCTGGCTTGTACTGGTCAAAAATTCATCTCAGCCTGCGGTCTGGTCGGCTGGTTGGCTTTTTTGGCTTGTACAAGCTTGTACAAGCCCAAACAAGCAAGTTGTTAAAAGGCCGATGAATGGAATCGCCCGGAGTGGACTTGAAAAACTTCAGACGCCGCGATTTTACAGGGAGGGAGGCAGTTCGCCGGAACTCCCCAGCCGTGTCTCTAGCTTAGAATGCCAGGCCTTTGGGACAATTTCGCCCAAGTCAGCACCAAGCCGCTCGATGCCAATCTCGGGTCACCTTTTGGGGGAATAACCTGCTACTGGCGAGCTAAATTTTTTCAAAACGGGGTCTGAGAATGTAGAAATTAGGTCATTGCCCCAGAGTAAATTAGGACAGGTGGGTTATAAACGGATGGGTAAGTACAATTATTCTACATGCTTTATACTCTTCAACCAGCTGAGTAATGTCATCAGTCAGCCCGAATGCTTACTGACCCCATTCCCACGGATGGCCGAGCTCCGATGCTCGCTCAGCCGCCCGGGATTCCAACAGAGACTCTTTCTCGTCATGAGAATCCGAACTGGGCTTTGAAGAATGTCATCGTCGGTGTTCAATTTCGGCCGCATCCACTGCTCTCACATAAATCCCGCCATACTATCACTTCAAATTCGAGTCATTGGTTCACGGCATTCATTCGCAATACCGATCTATTTCCACTCAGCTCTCCTCTTATGAAATCCACCATTAAACAGTGGATCACCGGCTTCTGCTTTCCCCCGCACCAAAAAATCCGATTGGCCACTCGATAGAAATGGATATAGCGCTTAATCACATTTAGGCATAATAGACCGTATTACCGATCTTCAGGCCACACCGTATTGTTCTGCTCACACCCAGCTGGTACAAGATAATCTGATCAGTAACACAATGCACAAAACGTATCGCGGGATATAATACTCTCCCTGGTCCTCCTTCGTCCCATCTTTAATTTTTGGCTTTAACATGGAAAGTGGCGACCACATCGGAATCCTACCCTCGAGAGCAAAGGGCCAGTTGACCACCGTTGCTCAAGGCGAAACCATCCTAGATATTGCTGCATCGTTTATTCGTGCTTTGGACTACCATCCTCCGCTTTTCCCTCGAAATTTGGCCCTTCGCGAGGCGGTGGTTCAGACTCTTCACTCCTGGAAAATCGGAAATGCGGTTAGTGGATTCATGAAATGCGTCGACGTTGGAGTTGCTGCTGCCGAGGTCTGTATTCAAGCGATGGCATTTATTTCGCCCAATCACTGCGTTCCGACCCTCCTAGACAGACTTTTCGGTCTGTCTAGGGTCTGTCTAGGGTCTGTCTAGGGTCTGTCTGGCGGCCAAAATTAGGCTAGACAGACCCTAGACAGACCCTAGACAGATCAAGACAGATCAAGCCAGATCAAGCCAGATCAAGCAAAACTCTGTCTAGGAGGGTCGGAACACAGTGAATACTGATCGAAATATTCTACAGCTCTTCTATCCTGCCCATGAGTTTGATCTGAAGATTGTGATTGCTATTTGCACAGCGTGAGCTCCGTTATTATCGTGAGCCGTTTCCGTCATGACTGTAACTGGATTTCAGAGGCATGAAGTGGATGGACAACGTCGCTGACGATATTCTCGAGGCGCTCACCGTATTCCAAAGCCGTTTTTATGCTCGCCAACCCCAAATCCACCCCGCGCTCGACTGCTATGCCCGCTTCATGTTGCGTCTTTATGACCATTATGAGCCATATGTCGCGGATGCTATGATTTTGTCGTCCTGCACGTTTATCAATGGAAGTTGCCTCGAAGTACGGGCCTTAAACAAGAGGGTTCCAACAAAGTGCGATGCCAAACTCTGGCCCTACTACGTTCGCAGTCTGAGTGGTTCGTCCTGTCTTCGAAATGTTATCTTTCTTTTGAACATGATGAATACAGGCATCTCTGGTTTCTACTCATACGCCTGCTTCCCGAAGAAGGATCACCCAGACGTGGTCGACTACGTACAGGCGATTCCGGAAATGCTTATTTTCACCAATTTTCTCAACGACGTCCTCAGGCAAGTGCTTGCTCATTCTTTTTGTTGACGGGACCAACATACCTTCAGTTTTTACAAGGAGGCGATGGACGGAGAGCAACACAATTATTGTCAGATGATGTCGAGAGTGTACGGCGAAAACCCCATCAAGATTCTTCAAGCTGTGGCGATGAGACAGTCATTGTTGCTAAACGCACCTCTGTAATCTTGAAGGACGCTCCGGCCGCGCTCAAAGCATTCAAGGAGTACGAGCAAGGATATATGTGAGGATTGTTTCGCGGTATTCTTTTCACTAGGCTAATAGCCAATATTAGCCGCTTCCACCTCGATGTTGGTCACTACCGCCTTCCCGCGGCTTGGAAGGCGCAATTCTCGTCGTAAACTGAAATTCGGATGGAGCTTCGATCTTTTTCCAGTTTGCTTTGTACTACTATGCGAACTCGAAGAATTTCGACTTTGTGATGTGTCCGGACGTATGCTAGGCCGTTAACCAATCTGCCATGCGAGACACAAGTGTCGATAGTAAGTACCTGTCACCTTCGGGCGTCCAGGTTCAAATTGAACATAAAATTGATACGAGTGATGGCCGAGTCCGGCAAATGGGGACCATCGATCTGGCGCTATCGTTCAACAACTTGAACAACCTGTGCAAATGGTGCATGATGTGCATTGTGCTACTTTCAGATGGTCAAGGAATTCAAAAACCACTCTCAATCGGGTGCGTCTGGAAAAATGCAGTACGTTGACAAAAACTTGATCTGGCGACCTTATATTCCAGAGGGACGTTGGCCACAAGGCAACAAGATGTGCCTTCGCTTCGCTCCGGCCGGAGATGCAGAGAAGGACAAACCAAAAAACTCCCCCGTCCAATGAGAAAAAACTATGGGAAGAAATTGATCAATGGAAGAAAGGAGCGAACATGATGATCCTTGATTTGCCGAATCCAACCATAGGCACAGTGGCTTCTGAAAAATCCACAACATAGAGAAGAAACCTCGGGGCAGAATGTAAAATACAGCAAACAAAACTGGAGATTTCGGAGGAGAGGAAAACTTGCCGGAGCGTGCTACACCACAAAAAAGAAAAAGAAACTCAATATCAGTGGATGCACCGAGCCAATTAGCCGCGTTGAAAATTTCAGTTTCAGACCGAATCTTCCGAGTAGTCGTGGAAGACACGATGACGAAATTAGAAGGAAGCAAGGGGAGATGTGTCGGTATCCGCGTGCTTTTATATGTGTCCAATGACCGTGGCGGGCCGAACTGATGGAAGTTCAATGTTAATGAGGAGGAATATTCAATACTGATTAGAACTCAGCGGCGGGGGCAGTGGTCGTCGCTCAGGATATGTCGACTTCACCAATTGGCGCCACTGAGAAATCCCATTGTTCCCAACAAATTCTTCCAAGACTCTGGGCTGTGAGAACAGCTACCATCACGAAAAGCGGGGGAAGTTGGCAAGGCCAAACAAGGCCTTATAAAGGCGGCAAGGCACACAAGGCTTATCAGCCTGGTGAAGAATACAACTAGCCTTATGCAAGGTTTAATTTGTGTGTAAGGACAATAAGCTTGGTGAACCCGAGTACACCTGGTGTGATCTGACATAACTTATAGAGATTTGTGACGTGGATGAGCGCATTATAATCGGTCCTCTCACTGTTTATCTCATGCACAGGCTGGGCGAATTCCCCACGCTGATGCGCGCATACAATGTGTCCTCCTGGTTTTCATCTTGTACCAAGGTTGGATGAATTCCCATGCCTTACAGCTTGAAAGCGACCATTTCACACAATGTAAGGCGAAAAAAAGAGTATATTGGCTAATACACATACGGACGCGAGAACAACATGGTGTATAGTGAAGACAGGTTAAGTAGGGGAGGAAGCAGCAGCAGCCGATGCAGCCGCTGCACGCTTGCGAGCACGGGCCGCTTTGACCAGTTCAAGGTTGCTGGGACCGCCGGCGGCGTTTGTGGCCGTAGAAACCTTGTGGCGCCGAGAACGACCCTGCTGCATGGTCAGTGGACATCGCTGAAGGAACACTGCGCCGCACCTGTTCCAAAGACTAATGATATCACCACCCCATTCGTCGTCGTCGAAAAGGTCGCAGATGGTCCAGAAGAACACTTCGTAATCAAAGTGCTTGCCCTCGCTCTTGTACTACTCTGCTTCGAAGATAACCTGGAAACAAAGACGTCAGCACATCAATCCATGACAGCCGGATAAACGTACCTGCACGACCACCCAAGCGATAACCCGTGGGCTGAATGTCGTGAGCCCGATGATGCTCGCGTTACCGGGCCGGCCTTTGTGATACCCATCGCCCTCGAGCGCAGCTTCAGGACCCATGAGAATTGCCTTGGCAGCCTGTCATCTTGCTATCCAATGGAGCACATACCCGTAGAGTTTTCATGTGCATAATGGTCGGAATCGCGCCAGCTGTGATGCACCAAATAGCCAAGCAGCACATCATCATTGTTACTTCCTGGTCCAGAGGGAACAAGAAGGCAGGGAGGTGGACGCTGGTTACATGCTTGGTGCCGTTAAGGATATCCGCCCAAGTCCTGGATGACACATCATTGAGCAGGCTATTAGCAGCGAAGACACTCACGATTCAGTGGCCGGCCACTCCATTGGCGTAAGGAGCTTGGCGAATACAGGGTGGGCGAAGCCGCAGTGAGACTTGGTCCCAAGGGATGCGAGTGGTGGGTCCAGCGGCGACTTGTCCTTGTTGAGCCAAAGGGGTATTTTGCGTTTGAGGGTAGCAGTATCATCCGAGCGTACACCTTCCAACCCTGTAGTCAGCTAGATGAACAATCAGTATCTTCAAACAGGGGAGAAGAAAGGAGAGCCTGTTTAGTGACAGCGCGACGGGTCGCAGGCTGATTCGAGAGGACGAGAAGGAGCTCGTGGAAGCCAGGGAACTTGCCCCATAGGATTTTCCACGCTTCATCCAGGTGTTTTACTGCAAGAAGATCAGAGGAGACTCGAGTATTAAATGATGCATACTCAGTTTCGCCTTCGTCGCCCGACATCGCAGCATCTGCATACAGCCATATTCGACAACGTGACCCTGTGACAGAGGAAGTTGTAAAATGAACAGCAGTTTGAGCCTGCAGTTGATCGAGCTACCGCGTAAGATTTTGTATATTCTTGAGGTGTTGACTCAGAGAGAGATAGCAGCTCAGATAGCGATCCTCAACGGCGGGTGCATTGGGTAGGGCAAACCAGGGTGGGTGCGATCGAGAAAAGTCATTGGATCAAATGAGACGCAGAAGGCTGCAGGCAGGCATGGATTTATATAGCAGGGTGTCCAGGGAGGTGAGAAAGGTCATCGTCTGTATTTTTTTATGACAGTCTGTCTTGAAAGATTAATTTAACTTTCACTATTTCGCATTGTGGATTGTTTTATGATGCCAGAACAAGATCACAGCTTGGGGTGCGCGCTATGAGACAGATATGGATGTTAATATAACAAATGATGCGATAGAACTCTGGATGTGAGCAGGTGATTTTTTTCAAATTTTGAACTTCAGAGCAAGCAGAAGACAGAAGGAGCCCGTAGAGTATAGTCTTCCGGAACAGGTAACTGTGTGCACTGCGGCAAAGCTCACGCAGTCCAAGACCATCTAAGCAGTGTGAACAGCCCATAAACTGACCAACGAAAAGGAACTCAAACGGTCGACCATCCGAGGGAGACAAAGAGTGGAGACGAATGGGGGAACACAAACATTTACAATGACACGCCGAGGTAATGCTTAAAGAAGGATTAATCTCAAAGGTCGGATTTTGATCAGAATTGACGGCCATCACTTTTGGACCCGTAAGTACAAGGTTTCGTCTCGGCAGCTTCATTACTACCCTATCTCACAAAAAAATCTAAAGGGTTCAGATGTTGGAGCCACATATATCGCCTGCTTCCTTCAAATTCCCAAATTTAACGCCAAACACCCATAGACAGAAATTAGCCCGTGCGATTTCAACTTGTTGTCATTGTGATAGGATCAACTTTCCGCTGTCACTGATCAAGGGCAGGAACCCAAATTTGGTAAATGCCCGAACCGGCTCCGGTTTACCTCCGACGTAGCCGGCAGGTATAAGGACATGCGACGAATCAAAAGTCTGACAGAAACGCGATGGAACTCCCTCCTGGCTTGGTCTACCTCGCTCAAGTGCTACCGCTCACGCTGCTCCCGTCTGCCGCGACATATGTGGCACTGACCTACGTCCTTCCCCTTCTTGACTTGGGATTCCCGCTTTTGCCTCTGTGGGGTCGTGTGGTGGCGGCGCTCATCGCGCAACCTGTCGGGCTGGTTTTCTCCCATTTCTACCACGAATTCCAGTTCGCCAGAGAAGCTGCCTCTCGCGGTGCGGTGCCGATCCCCGTGGTTCACGACAAGTGGCCTGGAGGCCTTTCTCTCGTCGCCTCCATCAGGGCTGAAGCGTATCCCGGTCAGTCCTCCCCTTCGAAATCACACTTCCGGCTAATTTCTACGTTCCAGCGGACTTCCTCAAGAAGTGGTGCGAGGAATATGGGAACACCGTTATGGCAAAGATTATGTTCGACCGTGCGGTGAGGATTCATTCCGTGTTCGTTGATAGGCACTAACTTCTGGGATTCAGATATTCACCGCCGAGCCGGAGCACATAAAAGTGATTTTGTCAGCTTTTATCCACCAGTTTGCTGATTCGCTGTCATGAAGGCGATCCTGGCCGCAGAATTCGACAAATATTGGAAGGGTGTGTCTAACCCGCGTTGCAATCCAAAGCACCAACCAGGATTTTTCAGGTCCTAATGCTAATCGCCTGGGACAATCGTTACTCGGATTTGGTATGCGATGTGGCATTGAATGGGCACTACGTTGAACCTTTATTTGTTCCGCAGGCGTTTTCAACAGCGATGGTGACTGACTCAACTATATTGTGAACACCTAACTGAACCTGATCTTCAGACGAGATTTGGAAGTGAGTGGCATCTAAAAACTGCACTCCAAAACTGACGCTTTCTGATAGGTTCCATCGAACGATGAGCCGACCTTTCTTCAATCGAGGTCAGTGATTTATAGACACCATACGTGCAGAAATTGCAACTGGCGCAGAACGTATTAGCGACTTCGATTTATTCGATAGGCACACCCACGACGCGCTGTCTCACATGAGCAACCGGTTAGCAGAGGGATACGCCGTAGATTTCCAGGTACTCTTCGTTCTATCTCAAACCTCAGAAGTAAAAGACTTGCCAGGATTGTGTATCTCGTTTTACCCTTGACTCGGCCACCGAATTCCTATTCGGAAAGTCCGTTGATTCCATCTCAGCGGGCCTGCCGTATCCAGAGTCCGCCCCCATCGACAATTCCGCATATTTCCTCAGTCATCCTTCCAATATCTATGTCACGGCGTTTGTCCAGGGTCAATTGTGATGCTTGCGCGGGCGGCATTCTCTACCAAATGGCCGCTGAAAGAGTTCTGGACGGACCGCATAAAGCCGCATAGGGCGATTGCTGACGCATATATTGAGCCGATCCTCAACGCTGCGCTGGAGAAGAGAAAGGCAGGGGAGCAGGGAAAAGGCGATGACGAACCGGAAACATTCCTGAGTCATTTGGTTCAGGGGACTGATAGTATGCATTTTCGCGTCAACTGGGCGGTTTCTGATATTATTCGACCCAGACAAGGAGGTCATTCGAGATTCAATCTTCAATATTTTGGTGGCTGGCAGAGACACGGTGCGAGCATGTCCATAGTTTGCGAATGCGATTTTGAACTCACTTGCCTATGCGCAGACGGCGGCCACCTTAACTTTTGCAGTTTACATGCTTGCAGAGCATCCTGATCTGGCTGACCGACTGCGAAAAGAAATTCTAGACGTCGTCGGGAGTTCTAGGATGCCCACCTACGACGATTTCCGGAACATGAAATATCTGCGGGCCTTCATCAACGGTACGTTGGTTGACGCGGATGTTCAGGATCCTCATCGAGCAACATTATAGAGACGTTGAGATTGTACCCTCCTGTACCGTTCAACAACAGGCATGAATAACGCGAACCCCAAGTTTTGCCGCTTGCTGACGTGCTTCAGAACTTCGAAGAAATCCACCTTGTGGCCGGCTGTCAAGCCTGAGGCAAACCGCTCTACGTCACCCCGAATACTAAGTCAGCCGGCGACCGTCTTCCTGGTAAATGGTGCTGATACTCCAAAAGGATTCGTTACAGCGTCTTTTTGATGCACCGACGGACTGACCTGTGGGGCCCTGATGGTACAGTCTTTTTTCATTGGCGGGATTCTCTGAACACACAGCCTAGCCTTGAAGTTTGATCCCGACCGATTCTTGGACGAACGCGTCAAGAAATATTTGACACCGAATCCATTCATTTTCCTCCCATTCAATGCCGGTATGTCCTGCGTTCTCTGTGTTCTGAGATCTGGTTGCCAACTCTGTCGCAGGACCGAGGATATGTCTTGGTCAACAGGTACGCAATATGTGTATCATTGCGCCGTCAATCGGGCTAAACCTTCGAACTTGTACCAGTTTGCCTACAACGAAGCATCGTTCTTCCTAGTGCGTCTGCTCCAGAAGTTCACAGCCTTCAGCCTAGCACCGGATGCTCAGCCTGAGTCGACCAAACCTCCGGCGAGCTGGAAAGACATAAATGGGACGCAGGCAACGGAGAAGATCATGCTTGCAAGACATCTGACCATGTTCTCCAAGGTGGGTGCGGTGTCTCACAAACTTGAGCTCGTCTGAGTCTGTCTCTCCAGGGCGGTTTATGGGTCAGAATGACGCCGGTGACGAGCGAGCAATGAGAGTCTGAAAAGTATGCGTCTCATCGGAACTCATGTATCAAACTTGTAGTTTTTATGTTATTCTTCAATTGTTTATTCCACACATGTTGTTCAAGCTGGGAGGGTATAGCGACTCGGTGGCGGATAGTCCGCACCATTCTGCTCCGACGTGGAGGTTGCCTGTTCGATTCGGGTACGAGTTATGAACCAGGAGTCTTGGTCATTACGTCTGTTGACCGAGACTATTGTCCCATTGGAGCAACATTGGAGATTCATCCTTCGAAGATAAAGGGCCTGCAAAATTGGTCTGGGGACCCATACAAGAACTCGACTTCGAACCCAGCTCTGGACGACTTTTCACGTCTAGCCGAAATTATTGCATGCTGGTAAGTTACACGATCAACAAATCCATTCAATCCCATTATATTGTCCATTATCATCTACCACTCCGAGTAATCCATTCATTCAAGACAATATAGGATAAATCTGGAATGAAGAAACGTTCCATGAGTTGACAATGAGTAATGGAAAGCAAGAGTGAGAAGAACGGGGAGGTCAGAACAACACAGGCTCGCTCGCAAGCGAACCTAAAAAAGCCGGACATAGATCACGCAGCTGCCGGGCCCTACATGGTGTAGGGCTCGCAGGTGTCATATGGCCCCGGCGTGTTTCATCATAGTTGTAGGTTCGGAAAGCGGAAAGAGGGAGAGAGAGACTCACATGCGTCCCGTAATGAAATTCCACCACCACCTCGGTATATATAGCAATCGGGTGTGCTACGCACCCTCACCTCTTCATCCAAATCTTCATCGGTAAGCTCCTCGCCCTGCCGCACGCCACGGTGCGTCTCGTACCCCTCGCGCCGAGCCCATGCACGCCCGTCGGTGTAGGGGTTGATGCGGAGAGGGAGGACGAGGGTGTAAAGGGGGCTATTGAGGTGTGGTAAGTACATGATGTGACTTGGGAACAACTGAAAAGGGACGAGACGCACTATCCGTTTTCGCCGATATTGAAGAAGAGCTGCAGATTACGACGTTTTCTGGATGTAAATTTAGTGATTATAGAGTGAGTGGAGGATGAGGCGCGCATACCCGAGGTCATACGAGTTCACGAATGTCTGGAATGAATTGAATCAATCACGAGGAAGAAAAGATGATACCGAACACCCACCTCATTGCGTGCCTTTGCCATCTTGCGATACACCTCGTGGTCCTGCCCTTCCACCGTCGTCTCGCCGTGTGCGATGCTCCAGAGGTGGAAGCTGCACATGATACCGACGGCGAGCGCCATGACGACGCAGAGGATGTATATCATGATGAACGCGATTTGGGGGACGTGGTATGGCCAGGGGAGCTGTGCGTTTTCGTATCGAATGAATTGAAATGAATGATAGTAAAATTGTGCACGCACATTATAAGTCGACCCAGCGCCCAGCGCGTGCAGGACGTGCGGGAGGCCCGTTACGGAGACGGAAACGCAGGCAATGACGAGGTATGCCATGAACATGACAAAATGTCGTTCGTTGTGCAGCCCGACGCATTGATTTACCCACTGTGAATGCAATAAATGAATCGCTGTCGCAAATACAATGTGGGTGCGCGGACATACCGGGCAGTGGTGGTCGTATTTAAGAACACAGCGCTTGCATATGCGACAATGATGTGTTCGCTGCCGGACGACGCATCAGCTGAAACCACGCTGTCTACAACGAGGCTTGCGCACCTCCGGCTTTTGCTGCCCGCACTTCCGGCATTTGGTCACAGCCGCTCGTGTAATGACGAGCTCATTCGACCACCGCACCCCACCCGTCAGCTGCCCGTTCCTCGCCGACCTCTTCGATGCCCAGAATATACTCTTCTTCTCTGCGCCATTGTTCTTGGTGAAATCGGCAGGCGGGTCCTCAGCAAAACCTGGTGGGACCGTGATGACGTAGAAGTAGTGCATCCACAGATTTAGCGCGATGAGGACGCATATTGGGCCAGATATAAGGGGCCACATGAGATTTGGCATCACCACGTCGACTGAAAGGGCTTCAACGGGGGTTTTTCGAGGGACGCGTCACGCGAAAGGACTGACAAAAGCAGACGGTGCCCAGGCCGATGAGGATGACGGCGAAGGCGACGAAGAAGGGGCCAGCAGCGCCGGTAATTCTGTCCCCAAGTCTTTCCAAGGCCTTGAAGCATTTGAATACGACCCGAGAGCACATCATCGTCAAGAGCAAGAGAGCACACTGCGCGATCGACTGCGATCAAGAATCAGTGATTGCCGATCCCATCATTTTCTTGCAAGAATGTCCGAAATTAAAAATTTTGGCAGAAATTACAGAAATTCGGAGATAAAGAACAAGATGAAGACACCAGAGAGAATGCATTCCTTTGTGTTTGATTTCCGCTTCAGTGAATAAATCTTCTGTATTGTACACGTCCCAAGAATTGAACAAGCACGAAACTAAACATAACTATCACGGCGTGGGGTTAGATTTACGCGCAACGGTCCACGGCTGACGACATAGAAATCCTGCATCCCAATTGGCCACGCCTCGCTATCGAACCCATCCGCAAATCGTATGTCAAAGGATTTGAACAACACGCCCAACGCCATAAACAGCTCGCGCTTAGCGAACTTCTGCCCGACGCAGTTCGCAGGTCCCGATGAGAATGGGATGAACGCAGATGTATCGTGATTTTCGAACTTGGAGTCGGGAAGCCACCTTTCGGGATGGAACTGGTCGGGATGCGGGAAGAAGTAGTGAGGGTTTCGGTGCAGTGAGTACGCCGGCGTGTATACGGTCGTTCCTTCAGGAATGAATCTAGGTACGGGAGTTCAGAGAGATTGGAACATTGTTGAAGAAAGTATAATGATCAAGTACCTTCCGGCAAAGCATCTTCCTGGCTGGTTCAAGTGAGCTTGTCTCGGGCCATTGGATGGAAGAGGCGGATGGAGGCGCAGAGTTTCATTTCTAAATTAAGATATAAAGTCCGGAGGAAAGAACGAAATAAAACATACTGACATGCATGCGGATAAAAAGTGCAGCTCTTGGTGCTTGTCCGCATCAAAGGGATCGATCTCGCCGTCCAGCTCTTTCTGAAGACGTCGATAATATTCTGGGTTGGAGAGCAGAAACCACACGGCGCTGCACAGAGTAGACGCTGCTGTGTCTGAAGCCGCAACAATGGCCACGATTCCGTCCGCCGCCGAAGCTTCCAGGGTAGGTTTTTCTTTTTCAAGCCCGGCTTCATCGGACACATGGTACCACAGATCCATCGATCCCGCTGTTCCATTTCTCATGCGCCGAGTAGCAAGAGCTCGTCCGAAGGTATCGAATTTTCTGTACCCAATCTTAGGAAGTAAGCGCAGCGTGCTTATTACCCATGGCAGATGACCAGTCAAGTTGGACGACCTATTATCACCCTGTTAATGAAAGCGTAGACACAGAGGCGGTCACGCCTACTTCAAATGCGCTCTGATTTGCTCTCCGACCTGGTCGACATCCCGGCCATCCCGCAGCATTTCAAACCCACCGCCGAACCTACATACAATTGTCAGCAACTCAATCTTGCAGAATAGATACATTTCTGACGCCAGATCACCCATGAGGTCAAACCTAATCGCAGTTAACATGCATGCGTGCCGCAAGAAAAAAAGGATCGATACGCGAATAGGTCAATCCAATGGACCAAGTCGACGGTTCCATCTTGATCGCGCAGCCGCGAGACCAGTTGGCTCGCGCGTTTCACGATCAGGGCATCGTATTCGCGAAGACAAGCAGAACTCAGGGCGCGGTTCCATACTCGCCGCTTCGCCGTATGACCTTCTCCGGACAGAGAGATGATGTTGGGGACCGCGGCGCTCTGTTGGTGGCATTCGTAATCTAGTATAGTCGAATACCTCAGATAAATAATATCGAAAGAGAGTTGAGCTAACTGACACCGTGCTTTCTCGAGGCCGCCAAAGTTCAAGATCTGGGAAACAGCAGGAGCGTCAATGGTGGAGAGTTCGTTAGGACCTGGGCGTATGAATGTGAGGTCAGCTGCTAGCTTCCGTTCCATTTTATTCAGCGACAGACCTGTCCGAACATACGGCCCATATTGATCATGGAGTTGCTTCAAATACAGATACTTGTACCCCTGCGATGCCTTCCACAGGCTCCACAATTTCGTGGCTTTGCCGATTAAGGGTCCGGGATATTGCGCCAAAGGGTGGAATGGAGACAGCCGGTATGCAGTGATCGAAAGACCCAGGGAAGCCAGAAACACGGCGTTGGTCGATAACAGCCAGGCAAAAGTGAACGGTCCTCCGAGGGACACGAGTAGAGCCACGGGTTGGACCGCAAGAAGCAGAAACGGGATGTTCGCGCTAGACGGCTCGTACTTGTGGAAAAGGAAATGGTTTACCTGTGGGAAGGTCAAAACGCGGGTCAAACGGGGACGAATTCCGAACATACCAATCCCAGGGTAGCGGCCCATATCAAAACAGAGGAAGCCATTGAGGTGAGAATGCGCGGATAAGACGCCCTTACTGTGGAACCGTGCTCCCTTCCCTTTATATCGTGCCCAACTAGTGATATCCGTCTTGTGTCCGACTTCAAAGAAGATACCGGCACAGGCGGAATGTCACCGTGTCGAGTCAGCTGAGAGTGATAAAAATAGTAATCTTGGGCGTCAAAATATGGGCCGCGGAGCGAGTCCCCGGCGGTGGTTTAACGGGGGTGACTGGGCGCGTCAACGCCGGATAACACCGGGTCATGTTTGAGGGATGGGATTTGATGTCCCCGCTCCTACCTTTGGTGCTTCAATGGGGTGAGCCCGACATACCAATGCCAGTGGGCCCGGTAGACATCAAAATACTAATATCAGGGCTACACTGACCCTGGGGTGAAATACTGTATTCCACCCCCAGATACAGAATCAGACTGGCAAGGGATGAAGGGAAAAGAACGCAAAAGAACCGCCATAGGTCTAATTTGTGAGTTTGAGGCCATGACAAAACAACTCAAGCATTTGGATGGCCAAATAAGGAAGGTCAAAGCGATATATTTCAATGTAACTGAGGTTAGGGTTAGGAGTGCACGAGATCGAAAAAAAATGGTCCACCCAGCCGAGTGGCCGTGGTGGAACAGGAAAATATTGAGACGGTGCATGCACCTAAGCACATACAAGCCGCAGGCGCACTCTGTATGGACAGGGTCGCCGTGCTATGGAGTGATCCCACGGCCCACAGACCCAGGTAGGTGAAGGGACCTGTGCCATCAAGGTAAGTATGAGTTGTGGAGGAGATGAACGCACGTTTTTATACGATCGATGTGCGCACGGACCAGGTTCCATAGCCGAAGTTTGCGAATGTTATTGGATCAATATTTGATGCACATGACGGTCGGAGTTTCAAGCTACAAGTTGAACATTGGACTCACAATCACTATCTATCAACGCTTTACCGTTATTGGACCAGCAACCTGACGAATTTCTGTACAAGCTCGAATGAGCCGCATTGACGAGCTCCATTGCTGGGAATTTGGAAACTGTGGCGCAATTTTGTGCAATCTTCAACCGGTGGTTTTTGCATGGCACAAAATAATATTAGCAAGAGCCAGTGCACTCATAGAAACTCACTGGATACCATCAGTAACATGTCGCCCGCTTCGATATTTGACGCCACCACAACCACTGACGAGGTTGCCAGCGCATTTTCGCAAAATCAAAGGGAAAATGGTAGTCGATGCCCCTACTTCAGAGTTCGTTCTGAACCAATTTCCTCAGTACTGGTTACCGGCACGTGGCTGAATGGGATAGAATTCCACATCGCCCGCGTAATCACGAAATATCCGAGCCTCGTCCTCATCACGGGGCCCAACAAGAAAAAGTGGGTTCCATTTTACATCTATCCACATGGGAGGACACCCCTAACCCAGCGTCCAGCGCATCGAATTAGGTGAGTAGTTGCGCCAGTTACAGTAGTTCTGCGTCGTACACTGGTGGCATGTCTGCTTCATATTCATCTCTGTCCATCCCCGCTGTTTCCTCCCCCTCTCGGTCTTTGTTATCGCTCGGAATCAAAGCTGAATTAATTTCAAGGAGTTCCGACCCACCAAAAGACATTTCGTTGGCGCCTGAGGCTCGATGTCTGACACCGACTAGGAGTGCATGCTGCGCACGAATCGAAGATTGTTGGCGACAGCGCTGGAGCCCTGGTGAGTGCTCCGGTTATGGGCTGTTTATTTCATTTCGTTCTCTGTTCTCTTAATTTCAGCGATTCGGGTGTCGTGGAGGCCAGAATTGTTTTGGAGTACGCGTCAGGAGCGGAGTAAATAGGGGGGAGCGCGAATTTGGGCGGCGTGCGGCGGGACGCGGACGAGGAGATCTCTTGGGAAGCGGATATTTTTGAAAGAGCTCCTTCGTCTTCCATGTGGTGGACCCGCGATCGAGTGTCACAACCAGTCGGTTTCCATCAGACGAAGCGTTTCTTGCGTGTCCACAGTCCGGTCCGTTCCCTTCTCCATCCTCCGGCGCTCTCTTGCTTCCTCCGCTACCCTCACGATTGCGACTCGCTCGCTTGCTGTATCTGCACCCCACGTTCATAGGGATTCCTGGCCGGGGGCCTGTGGATGCAATCTCCAAACAGCCCTGAAATTTGTGAAATGAGTTGATGATGACAATTATTGGAGAGACTTTGCGAGCGGCGCGCTGCTTAATATGCGACGCGTCCTTGCCTCTATAATCTGGTCACATCGACCCCTATCTGGGGCCAATACCCACCGTTGTCAGCGACTCCCGCTGGCACGGAGTCCATTGGAGCTGGTTTGGTATTTGGACGCCGCGCAGGTTAAACATCGAGTCGGTCTGATACGCCACACAGGAGCTTTCCGCCACGTCGTCTGACAACAGCCCGCGACAGTCCACCAAGCTCGGACGTCGCGTCGACGTGTGAAAGTTGTGCTGCTCAGCTGTTCTCTATATCTTCAGCGCTGGCCTCTCGTGCGCACTTACAATCCGTATTCTTGTCGAATTTCGCAGATCAAGTCACCCTCAGTCCCCAGGTCATGCATTGACTTCCTTCACCGGTTTGTCCTCGTCCTGAACAAATAGGATTTGATGTCCCTGGCCGTGTTCAGTTTATTCCTGGGTAGGCGAACGGTCCTTTAACCAAAATGTACGGATCACGGAGAAGCCTGCCGCATTTTTCTGGGTGTATGCGTTTTTTTGAGGCATGTCTGAAGTGCGCAGGCTGATGCAGCTCTGTTGATTCATTCCAACCTGAAAATAAGGCAGCTCAGTTGCACAGGGAAGAACGATTGGCTTCCGTTTGAAAACTTTGAGATCTCCTTTCAACGAAAGGTAATGCATGGGAAGGGCACGATGAAACGTCGCAATATTGTGGTTCAAGCCAGAGCTCGGCCAACAGCTCGGCACACCATTCGATCGATGGTAATCAAGGCCACACAAAGAAAATTTCTCATCTCGCCACGATAGCCTCAAAGCCGCAATGCTCGTTCCGCACAGGATTTTTCGTCCTCTACCGAGCGGGAAGGTCTGAGTTTTCTAGTCTCCCCGAATGGTCCCAGCTAGACCCGGCTGTAATCGCTGAGCGACATACCTGAAAATCGCCTGCGTTTCTTTGTCCCAAAGATCTTTCGAGGGAGGGCAGAAATGGAAACCAAGGGCTTGGAATATGCCGCGGGAAATGGGTGATTTAGTTCCTGACTCTTACTCTGCATCTCTATCGCGCCAGACATGCTGGCCACTGAATGGCCACCGGGTGGATTCTGCGCGTGAAGAGCAGCTTCAGGCCCGTCGTTGAGCACTTGTGTTCTGCCCCGCTTATGCGCTGTTCCCCGTGACTCCCCGTCTGTCTCGACAGGCGAACGTCCCGATACACTTTTTCGCTTCGTACGGAGGACGCGTGCGCTGTGGACTGTAGTGGTCATGCCTTCGCGGGCTTGATTGGTGCGACACACAGCGACCGCGGTGGGTCCAGACTCACTTGAATGAGTCCACGTAGTGCCCCATCGGTGAGCGACGTGGGCGGGGCAGGCGTAGAGGAGATGCAGGGGTTTATAGAGTCAGGGCGATTTAACCGCCCTTTAGTGCACTTTGTGGCACACGGCGCGTTGCGCGCGCGACGCCGTGCAACTCGATTCAGACTATTCTGAGGCTGTCGTGGCCAAACCCAATTTTTGGTTACCCTCGTGCTCTTCGGAGTACTTTTTTCAATCGCAGCTCTTCGAGCTTCGGAACTTGTTCCCCCAATTGTATTTCTGTGCGTCGTGAGTTGTTATTCTTCTGTTGTTCCCGCAGTTCTAATTTACGTGCAGACGTCTTCAGTCGATACAGCCGACCTAGCCGTGCGATGTATCGTAGTTTCCACGGATTCAACATCAGACTTTTCCACTTGAAAAATGTATCATGCGCGCAAAAATTCATTCACTGCCTTGTCGTTCGCTGAGCGCTCGTGGTTGGCTCCTCAAGTTGCTCTTTTTCCGTTCTCCTGTGTTTTCTGCGAGATCATTGCCGCCAGAGCCAGCTAATTGAGGGTGTCTTGAACCATACTGTGGCTCGGTCTTGGTCCGCAACGTGTCCGGGGGTTCAATTTTTTTCTCTTCGCCCTTAGTTGGCGGAGAAAATTTAGTGATGAAGAGATCCGCACAGGTTCATCGCGGAATCGAGCTGATTTCATCGGCTTCTACCGTGTCCTTTTGCTACAACCCGGAAAGCTGGTTTCTTCCCCAGCTGCCAGGGTATCGCTCGCCGTCTCCTTCGCAGTGAGATTCTCGCTGGACTCGTCCTCACTCTCCCCCAGCTGGCCTGCTCCGTCACATTGACGATGGTCTGCAGGTTACTCATGACGGTGGCAAAGTCATCCGCAGAGTTTGCCGTGGTGGCGACGTTTAGCACAGTGACCACGCTCGCGAGAGTGGAACCGCCCTGATCAGCCGCGAGCCTGATTAACGGTGGAAACGCTAATAGTGGAGAATTAGTCCAAATTGGCACACGGATCGGGGAAGACGAGGCCGACGCCTTGAATATCTGTCACCGCTGAAATGCTGCCAGGTTTGTAGTGATCAGATCCTTGTTGCAAGTGGGCGGTGCGTCTGACTCGAAGACGTCGCCTCCCGCATCGAGGCACTGATAAAAAATATTGTCGGAATCGTCGGAAACGTCGGGAACATTGGTATTGGAGCTGTGGGCTCCGAATGAGTTGATCGAGTTTAGCATTAACCTTCCCCTCATAACTGAATACTGATCCGCCAGCACGCCGGACACGATGAAAGGAAGAAGACAGGTTTCTGGTCTTCTCCCAGCTGGACCCGGCTCTAATCGCCGAGCGACACACCAGAAATGCGCCTGCGTTCTTTGTCCCAAAGATCTTTCGAGGGAGGGCAGAAATGGAAGCCCAGGCATGGCATAGGTCGCGGGACATGGGTAGTTTATTTTGCTCTGGCTCCTATTCTGCATCTCTATCACGCGGCCGCCACATTGGCCTGATTTCCCTGGCCACTGGGTGGGTTGTAGTGAGTTGCCTAGTTGCCTAATGAAGCCAGAGCTCGGCCAACAGCTCGGCACACCATTCGATCGCTTACAGGATGATAATCAAGGCCACACAAAGAAACTTTCTCATCTCGCCACGACAGCCTCAAAGCCGCGATGCTCGTTCCGCACAGGATTTTTCGTCCTCTACCGAGCGGGAAGGTCTGAGGTTTCTAGTCTCCTCGAATGGTCCCAGCTAGACCCGGCTGTAATCGCTGAGCGACATACCAGAAAATTGCCTGCGTTTCTTTGTCCCAAAGATCTTTCGAGGGAGGGCAGAAAAGGAAACCAAGGGCTTGGAATATGCCGCGGGACATGGGTGATTTAGTTCCTGACTCTTACTCTGCATCTCTATCGCGCCAGACATGCTGGCCACTTAATGGCCACCGGGTGGATTCTGCGCGTGAAGAGCAGCTTCAGGCCCGTCGTTGAGCACTTGTGTTCTGCCCCGCTTATGCGCCGATCCCTGTGATAGCTAGCCTCGTTTGCAGTGAAGCAGTGACGGCGTGGGCGAGGCAGGCGTAGAGGAGATGCAAGGGCTGATGGCGTCAGAGCGCTTTCATCATCCTTTAGTGAACTTTGCGGCCCGCGGTTTGACGCGCGCACGACACCGTGAACTCGATTCAGACTACTCTGGGGCTATCGTGGCGAAATCCCAATTTTTGGTTACCCCCGTGCTCTTCGGAGTACTTGATTTTCTCGCCCGGCTCTTCGGAGCTTATTCGTACAATCGTACTTTTGCGTCTTGTAAGTTATCATCCTTTCTGCCCTCGACAGTTCTGATGGTTGCACAGACTCCACTTTGGGCGATGCGGCTACTAGAGCAGCGCTACGTGTATTGTTGTCGTGTCTCATTCGCTTGTACACCGATTTTGGATTAGATCTCGTCCATCAAGGGAAATATGCTGGGTGTCGTTCTCAATTATTCTGTGTAGTTTGTCTCCTTGAGCGTCCTCTTCTTGCCAGCTCGGCTTTATGCCCAGGCATTCAGCCTATAAGTTACGAATAAAGCGTCGCAATGAAGCGGTTCATCAACGACTTCGGAGATCTGCGGAGAAGGGTACTTAAACGAAGGCTGTGCGGCCGCGACTTCGACTCATCCACCATCGCACCCACGATCTCAACGCTATGCCTTCGCTGTCAGACCTTCCGACTGAAATTCTCATCGAGATAGTTGGCTACTACCCGCAACTCATCCACGGAGTGCCCATTGCGGACCGGTTTACCGTACAGAATCCTCTGAATGCAGGACCGGACGGAGGGGTGCGCACCGAGCTGTTTGATGGGAATAATACTCTGCGCGCCCTCTCCCAGACCTCTCGCGCTCTCCGAGGGGTATTTCTTCCCGTGCTGTGGGCCCGCGTGCATGCGTGTTTCACGAAGTGGAACATGCCGAAGGGGAAAGTCAAAAGACGAGCCAAGATGCTCGAACGCCGCATGATAGGCATCCAAAAGACGCCGTACATCGTGCCTTACATTCAGTAAGCTCCCCTCTCTGCCTTTCTCCTTCAAACCCATCATTGATATTCACATCTAGCTCCTTGACGGTTACTCTAATGGAATGTGGTATGGGCAACTGGCAACCGATTGCGCAGTTCATCCGTGTTTTGACTTTGCTCCAAAATCTCCGCGATCTGACCGTCCTCCGCGTTCCCAACGACATGGTCCCTGTTCTCGATTCGTCCTGCAGAGGGAAGGTCTTTCCGTCGGTTCAACGGCTGGCCCTCGACGATCACCTGGCGCCGATATTGCCCTCTTTTCCCAATATCCACACTCTGACCTTTCCCTGGTCGGATCAATCTGCAAACGTCCTCTCTTCCATCAAGGCGTCCTGCAAACGCATCCATACCCTCAACCATTTTAGGTTGTCGCCCCAGGCTGTGGAACGTCAGTTCAATCAATCATATCAGCCATTGAACCCCACTGATAAAGGCATCATCATCCAGTCCTCCGCGACGCCATTCCAAACGTAAGATCCCTTTCGCTCTGGAACCACAATCAATTGGTTAGTTCCGACCATCTATCTATCACTTTGACACATATTCATTTTTTCAGGAAAAACTTTCCCTTTTGGAAGGCATGGACGACTTGTCAGAGTTGCACATTTATTACCGCCCTCCACCGGTGTTCGCGTACATAAACAACGGCCAGCCCCAAGTTCTAGAACCACAATCAATTGGTTAGTTCCGACCATCTATCTATCACTTTGACACATATTCATTTTTTCAGGAAAAACTTTCCCTTTTGGAAGGCATGGACGACTTGTCAGAGTTGCACATTTATTACCGCCCTCCACCGGTGTTCGCGTACATAAACAACGGCCAGCCCCAAGTTCTATCGCAGGAGGTTGTGGCTGCCGCAAAACGGGTTTTGCGCACATCGAAAGCCGCTGGACGAAAGAAACTCTGTATTCATGAATTGACGACTGATGGATTTCCGAAGCAGACGTCGTCGACCGTCTTTGGAGGAGACCTATAATTATAATACGGAAATGAAAATATGGCGGTGATTCATCGGACTCCACGTGCGGCAGCGTTTCGCTGTCACGAGTGCTATACCCACGAAAACATCAGTGTATACTGGACTACATTTTTGACACCCTCTATACTCCAAGCTGTTGCGCTCGCACGCTTCGCCAATCCTGGGGCCACGAAGGGTTGTATTTTTGTCTTCCGGCGACGGGGCACGTCGCGCGATCTCTTCGGAAACAAGGAGATTTCGCTTTTAAATTTGTCGTTTTACGGTCATGCTCACCTCGCCAGTCGCCGCTCATCGGATCCTGAGTTTTCCAAGACTTTCATCCACGGGTTTGGTGGAATGAAGCAGCAGAAATTAAACCTCTGAACTTGGTTCCCAGTCCCAAAATCTCCGCGGACCGCCGTCGGGGCATGCGATCTGATTCACTGCGTTCGTTTGGCGGTCGTCCTGCAGGCATCGAATCTGGAGGTGGGGCTGTTTGCATGCAGTCAATGGATAAAGTGCAGTTAAGGTGCTGGAATTGTTGTCCGCGGATGGGAAGAAGGAAACGAAGGATCATCCAGGATGTCGTTGCTCGGAATGCACCGCAAAACAGTCGAGTTCAGTCAGCACACAACACGAGATTTCGATGGGTTAAATTCCTCCACGTTCAGCACGTTCTCGAATTGAGTTGAGGGAAAGAACATCCAAAGAGTTGTTGCTTCACAGCGCGATAGCCTGACAAACAGTTTGATTTCCCGAGTTCAATGGTGCATTGGCACTAATTGCGCCGGACTGCTGAGGGCTCGAAGCCCCAAACAACGTATATGTGGTTGAAATTTATGCTCGCGAGACATAATAATCGTAGTATCCGCATCTTGATAGAGATATGGGTATCACTCCAACGCGGCAGTGAGCAGGTTGGCAAAATTAGGCGTTCCCCAGCCGGCTGATTTTCCTTAGATATGCTTCAAAATATGGTAAATGGACTTACTCAGGGGATCCCATCCCACCGCAGCATCGAAGGCCACCTGTTATGGGACTCCCATGAGTGCAGTTCAGTATTCATGGCGGGGACTCACCGAAGATGTGGGACACAGATCGCCAGAGTTATGACCAGTAGTTATGTCGGTGAACGTAGACGATGCCGTAGAGTAGAGGAAAGGATTGAGGAATCCTAGAACAGGTTTCTGTGCAGCCACTAGGCGATCATTGATCAAAGCAATGATGGAAGCGAATGTGGGCGAAGATGCACTAGTTCCTCCTATGCTCATGCTTCTGTTGTAAGCGAAGAATTCGAAGTTCCATCCTTGAGTTGACACATCAGGATAACCACGTCCGCTTTTGTTGAAGGTTCCTACGAAGTCATTGGGAATGGTTTTCAGAAAATCCGCAACTGCTGTGGTCTGGTAATACGCCGTGGAGAAAAAGTTCGAGAATCCGCCACCGGTGAGGTTGAGGGCCTTCTCCGGGGCAAATCCCTGGGTAGATCCGACAGAGGTAACAAATGGACAGCTCGCTGGGAACGAAGGAATAAATGTGGTGTTGGCGCAGTCGCCGTCGCCACCATATACGCCACCCTTGAAGCGACATCAGCCTTGCGAATGATTGTAGCGACACCGAAACTTACATCCCCCGAAGCGAATATCACCGAAATTCCCCGTGCGCCAAGAGCCATGTACCCGTTGCAAATTTTGCTGGAAGACGATCAGGTATGGAACACAATCGTAGTTGAAATACTGACGTTGCGGCGCTTGCGCCAAAGTTGAATTCGTCCCCGCCATAGGAAGTGGTCATCACGGTTGGTGGGGCAGCGATACCGTCCAGGTAGGTAATCGTGTCCAAAAGAGAAGTGGTAAACTCATATCCACCGACAGAGAGAAAATAGAGCGGTACATTGGTCGCAAGACCTAAGGATTTTATTAGTCATTGCCGTCGCAGAGAGCGTGAACCCACCCGCGGTGTATTGTACATCCAGATTTGCTTCAAACCCATCATCGCCTGGACCTTGAACGTTAGTTCCGTTATCTATGGTCAAGAGCGTGAAGGTCGTGGAGGGCGGTATGTCCGGGCGTAACAGCGTAAGGAATTGCTTTGATCGGATTAGTTCCAGTTTCTCCCGGAGACGATTCACGAACCGCGAGATCGACCTCCTGTGCCCACTGATACTCATACCCGGTGACTAGCAGGGAACTCGAATTTTGGGTCGCAGGAGTGGTAGGAATTCCATAGAGGTCTTGCAGACAGGTCGGAGTCACGAAGCTAGAAGGATCGCTAGAATTACACGACGCAGCAGGCTCGCCTCGTCTGGCAGTGCGAGGAATGGCGGACGCCACTGGCAGACGGGCTTTGGGTGCAACGAATGCGGTGGTGGGATGGAGCACATCGACATGGCCAATTAACTCAGCTGGCAGCGACACCGAGAGCGTCCGCGTAATGGGGCCGTCGAGAGACGGGTGCGTGAAGTGTTCAAACTCCGTGGCAAAGAGGTCGTTGGCCTTGGATATTGCGAGGGTGATTGACAACCAATCTCCGTTAGGCGAGATTACAGTTGGCGTGAGGCCGTTCGCAGATGCAAAAGCATTGAACGCGGAGACCGTTTCGGCGGAGGGTTGCATGTAATTTTTAACCTGCAATGATGGTCAGTTGTACACTCCACATGAAGTGCGTAGATTCACGTACGTTGTCCATCGACAGCCATTGTCGGAAGTTGGAGCTCCCCGGCGTGGCGACAGATCTCAGTTGTTCCTCAAGACCTGCGACATTGTTCGACTTCAACCCCACACGGAGGGTGATCGCCTCGCTTGCTGGTGCAGCACCAACACGGACGAAGCCAGCCGGAGCCTCAGGGCGTTGCTCATGAAGCACCATGGATACAGCTGACGCCGTGACGGCAACCGAGAGGAAGGTGAGAAGTCGGATGAGAGCCATGGCCACGGGGGTGAAGTGGACCGGGATGGGGAACTGAGAACGTCTTCAGCTTTTTAAGCGGCAAGCATTCAGTCTATAAATACCTGATGGATAAATCGGAGGTGCAAACGTTACACGCGGCGAAAACTGCCCATGAACCATGACTCACCTTGACTGTGATGGAACGAATATTCACGTAATGTTCATGGTACTCCGAAATGCGGAATCCAAGCGGAATCTCCTCAGTCCCAGGAAGGAATGTTTCTTGGTTGGTGCTTCCTAGAACCACCATTACAGTTCGCGGAAATAGACAGTGTGTCTTCCTAATAGCCCCGTTCTTATGGAAAACCGGAGCACCACGCTTTTTGAGCGCGATAGCCGAGGATAGCCGATGTGCAGATCCTTGATCTCCCTTGTCCATTGCTCCAAAAGCCTAGCGACGAGGGCACATGTAAGACTTGAGTCCGAAGCTAATATTATAATGAACCAAAGAGCATAACGAGGGATGTCGCAGATAGCGTGAATAGAGTCAGTAGAAGCACGAGAGAAACGGTGCAATAGAGCCCGTAGCTAGCTCCCCCAGTATCTGAGCAAGAAGTCTCCCGAATCGGGGCTAAGCAATGTATAGCTTTCGGTGATGAAGGCTGTCAAGCTCGCCGAGAAAGGACCGGCCTAAAGGACTTTCGAACGCAATCTCAAGAGTTGGATGCCAGTATGCACGAAGATGAGCATCTCTTCCATATCGCTGCTCCAACTTTCGGCGAGGGACTTGTCATATTTTTCTGCCTCGGAGATGTAAACGGCCCACAGCTTGGCGGCGGCGGCCTCATTGTGATCTATTCCAGAATAATCAAGTGAAAGTAGAGGCTTCTACCTTTCCACCGTCATCGTGGTGTGAGAAAGCCACGTTGTGATGGCAGACAACAAGTTGCCGCATTCCGGCAATCACATCCCATTGTAGGCTCGAACCTTGCTCGCGAAACCACAGTCCAAACGTGTTGGGCGACAACCGTCGAGCATTTTCCTACTGGAAGTTGCTTTGTGACTTCAAAAATAAATTAGAACCCAAGGTCTCACAATTCTGTCGACATTGCTGGTTTATATCAAGGATTGTCTCAACTGCAGCACTTGCGGTGTCGAGAATTTAGGCAAAACAAATCCAACGAAGCATATCTTGGCCGTAAAGCTTTTTCTCGGTGCGAGTCATGCTCAATTGGCCAATGTTGATCCGTTTTGCTGGGGCGCTCGAGAATATTCAGTACCGTTGAACACCAGATTTCGAAGTGGTAAATATGGATAAAATAGGATAAATTACGCTTGCACGCTATTTGTTGTCCTCCTCAGGATCCGATTCATTGTGCCACGGGTGACGCCAACCGAGCTCTTCGTCCTCTTCGTCCTCTTCCTTGATAACAGCATCTTCCAGGGCATTACAAATTTCTGAGAATCACAATGTTGTGAGTAAAGGTCTTCAGAATGGAATACGACCCACGCACCATGTGCCCACAGCCACGGGAACGATATTAACTCCCGTCGCATCACCTCTGAATATTCGCCATCTTCACTGCCATCGTCAGACACAGCCGTTGAGCCGCGCCGACTATGGTTCCATGAATCGACCCAACGGGAGCGATATTCTTGCACATGTGTGACCTGGTAACACGCAATCGCCCAGTCTGCGAGGCCGTTACTGCTGCGGTTCTCCTTCACGAAGCGCCGGCCTTCCCTACGATATCGAGTGAAAAGAGATTCCATCGCTTCTCTTACTGGACCCTAAGGACTGGAGGTCAACGCAACATCGAGATGGAGTTGAGGACGCACTCGTATCGCATCGTCAGCCGCACGTCGCCTCTTGCGATCACTCATAATGGAAACACCGGCGATGATTTCTGCTTCGCAAAGAGAGTACCTTGGAGCGAATTAAGGGTTGAAATGTGCAAAGGTCTCGATGACGCACTGCCTCATGATCCCTTCCAAATCAACGTCGTACTATCAAACCAGATTAATTAATTAATCAGCCATGAAAGAACCGAATCTGACCTTTTGCTTCATCTTCCCTGCCTCTTGAAGATACATCTGACCAATGCGCCTCGAAGTGATGCGTGTATCGATGCAAATTTCGGAGGACGGATGGTACTCTGGTGCGGGCTCGATGAGCCTGTACATTACCCCGAGCACTCGCGGGCTGAGATAGCTATAATCCGAATCCCTGCCCATGAAGTCTGGGTATAGCACGGGACGCAGGCTAGATGATTCAATGTCAAAGCTCGAAAACAAAGCTGAACATCAGGAACATAACCAACCGATCTGGGATTACGACCGGACGACCCGACTTTGCGAAATCGACAGCGTCAGAATGGAGTTGAGCGAGCTCGAGGCAGTCGGGATGTTCCGGGCCAAACCTATCAGCGATGGCCTCGAAATTCGTCGCTACCAATCCTATGACGTCGTTCCTGAAGAACTCTGCGACAGGGTCAGTGAGGCAGAGAGGATACATGTGAGACCGCACCAACTACGAAATCGATGACGTCGGACATCTCAACCTTTTCCTTTTGTTTCGGTGGTGCCGGAGAATAATCCATGGGTTCGTGCACCCGAGTGATTCTACACTCAATGTAAGAATCAAAGGAAAACGGGGAACGTTTGACACACTGTAACTCCTTGTCGTAAATCACGGTATAACAATCCCCTGGCCAGCGTTCATGGAAACAGCAACGACGGTAGGCTGTATAACACACCGTCTAAATCTCCTCCTGCGGAGCGAAAAGTCAAGCGTGTCAACAGAAGAAACTGGTACAATTTTTCAACATACCGCCAAGCCTGCAGGGTAACCTGGGGAAAGATAAGTTCCACGACATATAGCTGTTGAACCGCACTCACGACATCGACATTGATTGAGAAAGCTCAACCGTCAGTACAGAAACATGCAAGACAGAACATCAAGACGCTCACATAGAAGGAAGATCCCTTTCCGACTTCTTCGTGCTGAAGACGACCACATTTGTAAGTTGGAGTTCCTCAAACACAGGATGATCGACGGCGGTTACAAGTCGCACGTCACCGGGGTGGATGCACGGTGACCGGAAGATCGTGCACTGCGACACGAAATCAAAGACATTGGTTTGGAGAATTCGAACATGATGCACAGACCTGTCCCGTTATTACCCGGCGGGAGTGCGGTCCCGCCGGTGTGATCGCGCAGTATATTTGCCCCTCCTCTAAAATACTGAAAGCGCTTGAGGAAATTCATTCAGTGGAGGTGAGAATAGCATACCCGTATTCATCCGCGATACCTGGCCATCTAGTTGATCAGAATATCGGTGGAAGGAACGTTGAGCACACCCATTAGATACGCCCCGTCCGGCACCAAGACCCGCTAATTCCTTTTCAATTTCAGCGGCAACACAGCAAATTCCACTCACTGCCTTGTACTTGAGATCGCGCAGAAGCTGGCACTTGATACATTTTAGGACATTCTTCAATAACAGCTGGTCCACCAGTCCCGCTTTAATCATCATAGCTACTGGGATGAATGCGTTCTTGAAAATGGGTTTCGCCGGATAGCGAGTTGTGTTGAGCGTATGTGGCTGAATTTCGATGTTGTTCGCGTAGTGAATCTGTTGCTTGAACATTGAGAGCAGGGCGAGACGATTTGTGCCAAGCGCAGACATAATGCAGATAGCCTGGCGGTTGAGGTGGGCCGGCGCGAAGCGTGAGACCTTCATGACACCGAGTCCCTTAAGGGGTGACCGGAACTTCTGCATCGACGGGCGGATGCCTATTTGATTGCCTTCGAGGTCTACACGCACAGAGCACACGCCCTTGTTACTACGCACGGTTCAGCACTGGAACACACACGTAAGTGGGAACCTCACCCGCCCATCCGGAATTGAAACGCCGAGGGAGCTTTCACCTCGCTTCCAAGCATCTCTGCACTCATTGTCACTAGCTCTTGGCTGCAAACCCCGACGCCGTCAGTGTATGTGCTGTCCGATGTGTCAGCCAAAACAAGGGCGTAGAGAGGATGGGCGGAACACATACTATTTACCATACTGAATATCAGGTAGCGAACCGATGTCCTCCTCATCAAGGTCTACGACATGCCGTGTAGCGCTGAAACACAGCCCCATGCGGGCCGCGTACTTGGCCACTGGTATGGTAAAGTTGAGTTGTGGCTATGGTCGTCGAATGCGCGCGCACCAACGTGTTCTTCAGAAAAATCTCCCATGTGCTGTCGCACGCGATCTGCCGTGAAGTCGCCGGCCTCGTGCAACATCCAGCACGAGTGGTCCTTTAATTGCGACTCGCCGGCAGCGAGAAATCTATGTCAAACTTCAGTAAATTGCAATATGCTACGGCGCAGAGATGTCGACGAACACGTAGTGCCTCCCCGCGATGTAGAGACCGTTCCGGAGGATATTGCCAATACGCGCGAGAATTCCGCCATCCGGGTCAATGGCCTGCGAACGCAGTAACTACATGAAGCGCAACTCAGGCGGGTCTGAACGCGTACCGCAGCGCGGGAAATTCGTTTATCTATCCGGAGGCGCCCGTCCTCATCTGCAAATCCTACACGGATGAAGTATCCGGCACGCACCGCTACCGGCCACGCGCGGAGCACGCTATTACTGGTCTCGATTGACGCCGGAAATAGCAGGATGCGCGTTGGGGTTACCACTACTCGGCGCATGTAGACCCGGCCCTCTGGGAGGGAAGGCTCCGGCGCAGAGTTGTGCCGCGTCAAGTTACCAATCTGCTTGCGGGCTGCCTCTCGACCGATGAGTGCACGGCGCTCGAGCCGAAAGAGGGCGACCAGGACCGCGACACGCGCGTTCGATGCCAGCGGCCAGAGTTCGTGAATGACGTCCGCCACTACGAATCATGATTTCAGCAACGAAAGAAAGGACTTCATCATGAACAGACATTCGATAGGAAGTATAAGTCCTTGGGAAATCAGCCCAATCGCAAGGTAACGAGCGTCGAAGGCGTAATTCTCGAGTAGTTTATCGATATTGCATACGTCCTCGTCCGTGCCGATCCAGCGATTCATTCTTCCCGAATTTTGTGGCGGGACATCGTCCTCCTCAGGGTTGACGGCGATTTTCTCGGTTCCGGGGCGGTCGAGCGTGCGTAACCGGGAGAGCGCCACCGTTACTCGATGAAGGTCGGATGGTCGATGGCAGAAGAAGTCGAAGCTGTAGGTTAACCATAGCCCGAACTAGGCACCGGCTTGGGTTAGAAGAAATAAGACGGTCTCGAATAAAAGGATGGTCGACCTTCATTGGCGTAGACACCCAATATCCACGGGGCATTGTCCCTGGGGAGCCTGAACGTCCCTCCTGCAAGTCGTATGGGGACCAGTCCAACTCAGTTGCACGTCGTATCTGCAGGCCCTCAGGCGCATTCGGCGAACGGCGAAAGTCTGCCTCAATATTTGGGGGACGACGCAATGTCAGCCTCAATGTTGCCGGTTTCGTGGGGCCACGCTTGATGAGAGACACCGATTCCAAATCGTCGATGGAGCAGGTCGCCTGTAGAACTGCAAACCCAAAATCATGGCGAAATCATTGACAGGGGACCTGGGTCAACGCACCAGGCAATTCGAAAGGTCCGTCGAATGAAATCTTGAAGAAGATGGTCTGGTTCTCTGACGTTGAAAGGAGCAAGTGTTCGACAGGACAGACATAATCGTACCTGTTCAGTGAAATACATTTTGACAACAGAGTGGTCGACGACCGCGCTAAACTCTTCTCTGAAGATTGGCCCCTGACTTGAGCCCATCGAGAACGTATGGGGCTGTATGATGAAGGCTGAGCTATACGTCAGATTTCATAAATGGAGTGTATCTTTTCACGAACCAGGCTTCTCTCGCGGCTTTTTCTCCGGGCGCTGCATGTCTGGCGGTGGCGCCTATACATAGCAGGTGGGAAGTTTGAGATGGGTGGTGCGTAAAAGAAGGCGCAAAAGCCTCACCAATTCATCCAGGAGTGCATCGAAGTTGTGCTCCATGTTTCTGCGCACAGAATGCTCAGCGTACAGGACGTATTCGAAGATTTCAGGTTTCCAAAGGGGTGATTAGGGGGTGAGACAAAGGCGTTATCAGATCCCATCGCCCGATAGCATCACGCGAACTCGCGGTATGATTGCGGAAGCGCTGAACCGTTTCGTGATTTGACGGGATTCCCATAGACTCGCCAGCCACTCGACGTACACTCAGTGGGACCACTTCAATAGAAAATATCCTCCTCCTCCTCAGTTACAAGACAGAGTAGTGACAAATGTGGATAGTAGGAGTGACCAATGAGAATGACCAGCAAGGGGAAATCGGGATTCGAAAATCGGATATAGGGTCGAAAAGTTTTTTTCGACCCTGACCTGACCCCCACCTCCGCCTCCTTCCTTATAGGGAAGGAGTTTCCCACCCCTGAGGCCGGGCCGGCTTCTCCGCGCCCAGCCGCCGCTTTCCGGCTTACGTCCTACCCTCTCCTTGGGCTTACTCGTGCTTGTTTACACCATCTAATGAGTGCAGGTGATAGATTTAACACTCTGCACTCTAACAGCCTAATAATTTCTGACCTGAGAACCTATCACAGTTGAGCTCAATTTGGCTTGAATCACGGAAAGTGTGGGTTCAGACTGATAAATCTTGTTCTGTACAGTCTATACAGTTCCTGGGCACTTGTATGTATTCATTACAGCCAGCCAACACTTCTCTCATGGTTTATGAGCCCTTTTGAAGCTTTAAACTTTATATACCAAAAAGTTTTTTTCAGCCCATCCTGGACCCCCCCCCCCCCCTCCCCACGTACGGAATTCCAATCCCGATTTCCCCTTGATGACCAGAATATATCACATGAGATCAAAAAGACGCGATGAAATGGTGTACGGACCCTGTTTTGGGCGATGTAATATCGGCAGACGGTGCGGAACGCCTGAAAGCAGTAGTCGAGGAGATCTTGGCCGCCTAGTTAAAATGTACAGTTGTGACTTTCAACTTTTTCTGTCTCTAACTGAACAATCGTGATTTTCTTATCTTTCAATGGAGCTTCCTTGTCGTAGGCGGATATCAAAAAGCGGAATGGCCTGCGAGACCGAGCGGATATCAAAATCTTAGTCTCAGTCTCGGCCCCCTATTCCTCCGTCGTATAAAGTCCTAGCAAACCTGAGGATAAACGCATCGTTGTACGAAACACTCTTCCAAAACTCCACCACGACACCCTCATCATTCACCACTACGCAAACTTATCGCACCCCATGTCGGACACTACCCTCATGTCGATTAGCGAGCCCTCCACACATATCTCTCCGTCCTCGTCGAGGGCCCGCTCCTATTCACTCCGTGAACGGTGTGGATTCACCCTCTTCATTTCCTTTGCTCCCGCCTTCCCCAACATCCCTGCGAGAGGAGAGCTCGGCCCCACGGCAGAAAACTTGCCCCGCCGACGCAAACGCAGCAGTGTCGCTTCCATCGAAGCACTCGTCCCACCCCCTTGCGTAGATGCAGGTCGGGAGTACTTCGCGCGCGCTGCATAGCTCAAGCGGAAAGGAACGATGGAGAGAGTTACTCCCGCGCAAACACAATTTTGGTGCGTTCCACCGCATTTTGCATTTCATTCATTCTGACCAGCCTGATCAGCTAGTAGCGCGTAGACATCACCTCGAACCACGGTGGAGCAACGCGCGGATCCAACTGTTTTTAAGGCCATGATATCCCAAGCAGGCAATGCTTGTTGTGCTTGTAATTTGTTACATTGAAGATGGAAACAATGATTTTACAATTACATTGTACATTTCCGTGTCGGACAAATAATTCATGTTTGCGCCTTCAAGCCAAAATTCAATCACTTTCGCCAGAAGAACATCATCAACCCGAGCCCAGACGATATTCCGCCTCAAAGGCCCACGCAAACTGTCCATCCGCAAGATCCCCTTCCGTAACGTTCACCACAAACTGTCCCGTGCTGCTGTTAATGACCCACGGCACCTCCACACCTCCGCTGGGTGTCAGAAGCCGCAGCGTGTCGCCCGGCAGCAGGGGCACGCGTTTATTAACCACCAGCTGCCCGTTGGGCGGCGGGCCAAAAGCGACTATGCAGAACGTCGTTGGCGTCGAGGTGAAGCGCACCGCCGGGGCGTTTGCGGGCGGGTTGGCGTCCTGGGCGCCAGGGAACCAGTAGTTCTGCAACGGAGGTCAGTATTCGGTATACGCCCGCGTAAACTGGGAGCGAACCGTATCGTAGACGCATGTTCCCGAGTAGTTCAGCCATGCGCCGGTCTCAAGCAAGCCTTCCACCATGGGCTCAATGACGACACCCTCAGCGGTAGGGCCAATGTCGAGGAGGCTATTGTGTGGGTCATTAGACTAGAATAAATAATTTGGAGGAGGATTTACAAGTTCCCATTCTTCGCCACGATATCAACAAGCGTCTGCACGATGGTCGTGCCGTTCTTGTACTGGCTGGCATTCGTCGCAGTATTGAGCCCATACGAAAACGGATCCATCCCCTCGGAAGACTCCCAGCTGGTCGGTTCGATTGAGCCAAAAGTCGCGTACTCGGGTGTCTCGAAATCCGGTACGTTACCGCAGCCTGTAGGGTCCCAGTTTAATCTGGAGTAAAGAATAGCACGAAAATGAGAACCTACGGTTATTCATCGTGACCTGCCTTCCCTGTGCCTGTGCGTGGTTGTAGAACTGCGCCGCAAAATCGAGCGTCCGATTGGGCCCGCCGATGTCGCACCACTGCACCCCGAAGCGATGAGCCATCGTAAAACTTGCAAGGGGGGGAAAAAAGGCATACCATGATTTCTGTATCATAATTTGTGGCGAGGTCGAGCATGTGCGGGAACTGCAGATCGTTGATGTAGTCCTCGAGCGGGAACGCGCCGGCGTACGACTGTATTTCGGACGTGTTGAACGGGTTCAGCGCAGCACCGCCGGGCCACTGCCCGAAGCCGTACTGGGCGTAGTTTGGATTGAACCTCATTCATTTGATGACCTTAGCCAGGAATTTCCGAGACGGAGGCGCATACCATTCCGGAAGGGAGTAATACGTCCCGCGGTGGAGGTTCGGTGCTTGCGTTTTGGCGGTGTCAAGCAGCTCGGCGACGAGGTCGCGCTTTGGACCAAGGTAGACGCTGCTCCGATGCGTCGTGTTGCCCGTGTCGAACAGCGAGAACCCGTCGTGGTGTTTCTGGATCCAAATACACACCCTCAGCAACGAACTGTCGAGAGAAGAAGAAACGCACCGTAACAAGGACAAAATACCGCGCACCCGCCCCTTCGAACAGGCTCACCCAGCTGCTCGCGTTGAACGCGCTCGCCGCGAAGTTTGCTATAAAATCGTCGTACGAAACGTTGGGCCCGTAGGTATCGAGGTGGTGCACCCATGTGGGGCTGCTGGCATTGGGAGGATTGTGGAGGTACCAGTTGTACCATTCTGCGTATTGGTTCGGTGGGCCCTATCGTGGAGCGAGTATTCGCATTAATGGTGGTCGGGAAGCGAACGGAGGGAAAGCGGGAGAGGAGAAGAGACGCACCCAAGCCGGGACGCTGAACACGCTCCAGTGGATACTAGATTACGCCAGGTCAGACTATGTACGCAACGCCGCTTATGAGAGAAAGAAGACGGACAAGATCCCGAACTTCGCGCCGTTCCACTATCGTGACCATCAGCCCTAGTTCTCTATGCAGGGAAGGAATGGCAAATCTCACCCAAGTCGGTGTTTCATGCCTCTCCAGCACCTCCTTCTCCGCGGTCCACGTCTCCACCAGCGGTGCCACCGCCCACCCGTCCGAGCTCAGGACGATCTGTCCCTGCGAGTTGCGAACGACCACCGTAGCCGTCTCATTTTCAGCGGCGTTATTCGCCACAAAAACGTCCACGCGCGCCTGGTCTCCAGGCACAAGCCTATTCACAACTCCTCGCGCGAGAGTCGTGAGGCGGGGGCCGGTGAGCTCGATCGTGTGCGGGGACGTGATGGAGAGGGCCGTCGAGCCGGCGTTGGAAGACGTAGCGAAGGCCGCGGAGGGGAGCATATTGTCGAGAGCTACCTGCACGGCCTGCGCGCGCACGCCATTTACTGTGTCCCAGCGCGTCGTGAAGCGCGTGCGGCGGATGGCCAGAGCCGGGCTCGCGTTTGCGTTCGTTGCATTCGTTGCTTCGTCTACGACGGGAGCGAAGGGTGCAGAAGGCGATACGGCCATCGCGAACAGATGCAGGCGATGTGCGGTGTTCACGGGCGGCAGCGTGATGCTGACGAGCGGCTGCTCAGACGGTATGCCGGTCGACCACTGGTAGATTTGGCTGGAATTGAAATTTTTCCCTGTCCCGTTGGCGATGAAGCTGTATGGCCTGGTGGTGCGAACAGCAGTCAGTCAGTCATCGGGAATGGAAATCTGGAAAGTAGGAAGGCCTACGTGCGGATAACACCCCAGTTGAGAATCGGCCAGCGCCACCAGTTCTTGGCGTACACTGCGGGAGGTGTATTGGTCGCAGAAAATAATGGAATAACACGGATGAACACACACTGAAGCTGCTGCGTGCTGTTGTCCGCAAAATTCAGCATAAAGTTTGCGACGAATTCGTGCGCGCCTGGATATGACGGTGATTAAAGTGAATGAAAACTTTCGCAGTACAAGCGAACACACTCCCAGATGCGTCTCCGGAGTATATCATGTGGAGCTCGTGGACGTAAGTGGGTGTTTCGAGCTGCAGAACTTGCCCGTTCGCGATGGCGTTGTCGTTCCCCGCGCCCCAGGTCGTCGGGAAGTCGTACTGCCGACATTGATAAACCAAGGGTGAGAGGATGGATTTTATGGACGTACCGTAATCCCATCGTAGGTCCAAGGTCCGGGAGGGAGATACTGGCTATCAAAACTGGAACCTTGCCCGTCGAAATCAGCCGACCCATCTGCAGACGCCGCCTGGTTGTCGAAGAGGGCAGAAAGGGGGAGAGAGACGAAGGGATATGGCGAGGCCGACGCTGCAGTAGCGGCAGAGATTATCGAAAGGCTGCTCAGTAGCGCTGCGAGACAGTAATAGTAGCACTTCATTTTGGGGTGAGGATCGTCTAGATGTCATGACGGCGGTATATATGCGGAGGATAGACGATGATATCGATGCAGGGATGCTCCACCTGGTGATCGAGGCCGTTATGCCAAAGACCAGGTGCTTGCGAAATTGTAGCTGCACGGGTGAGGACGGGCCGGCGGGAGCAGGCAGGTTCAAGGATTGTTCAAGGAAGTCGAAGGAAGTGGTCATGGGACGACATTCAGATCACATGATATTCACGTGTTCCACACACCATTCTGAGACCGGACCGGAAACAGCTTGCTCCTACACGTTCGCACTTCTTTCTTCCTCCCACCATCCGCCAGTAGTACGCGAGCACTGCGCTACTCAACAAGCACTGCAAGGGCCCGGTCACCATACTGGAGTTGTTCCATCGAAGCCTCCTTAAGTCACCTCAAGCCTTTGGAATGCATCTGGAAAACACCCCCTCTCTACCTAGTGCTAGAGAGGCTCCGGTAGGCTTCTAGAGCCCTAGGCACCCCCCCCTTCTAAGGAGAACTAACTAGATCGTCTTCTCTACCCTAGAACTCGCTTAGAGCCGGCTAGAGCACCTATTAATTCACATGCTTGCGCAGATGGCTTGCCAAGCGGCAGTGATGATTCCGGATTTTTCTTGTTCTGGACTTATCCAGGCCACATGAAAGGAGACAGAAATTTATTCAAATATATTGCTGGAGTATGAATAACAGAAAGACTACAGTACAAAATGGCAAAAATCAAGAGTCTGCCCAAAGTCCGCCGCAAAGATCCGTTGTTGGTGATGGATATCTATCATGATGAGCGTAGATCTGGTTACGGACTTAGGAACTTGCTGCCTGAGCGCGTTATTGAGAATGACTTGAGGATTTTGCAAGGGGGAAGCAAGTGGGAAGCCCAGACAAGATCTTGAAGCAAAGAAGTCTTGACATGTTGAGGTGCTTGGAATACCAGCAGAACTTCAAAGGGTGGGAGGACTTGAGGGCGGAATGTGAAAGACATGGAAGAGGAGGTGGAAGTGGGGAGAAAGGTAGGATGGCGACAATTTGATGAAGTCCCTGTTTATAAGTGGGCTGAGTCCACCGGCGGTTGCGCAGGGCTTTAAGCGAAATTATGTGTATTTACCCGGGGCCGCTGATTCTAGCTACAGAGAGATAGAAATACGAGATCTCTATAGAGCCGAGGATCTCTGTTAGAAATGCCGTTCTCGGGAGCTCTAAGGAGACAGGCGAGCTCTAGGACGATAAGCGATGTCTAACGACGCCTATCAAGAAGCCGTCGCTCTAGCACGTCGACGCATCTCTAGCAAACAAAAACCGAAGCCTGCAGATCAAACAAGCGCGCGCGTACCCGCCGAACCATTCTCGCTTGTAGGTTCAATCATTTTCTTGAATGCAGTGCAACCCCTTAGGCCTTAGGGCCTGTTCGGGAACCCGAATTGTTAGCTGGACCTCCAATTAGTTTTTAAATGATAGCGGCCAAAAAGAGTACTTATCCCAGACCTCCGGATAATTACACGTGTAGTCACGACGTGCACCAATTAGCGACGCGCGCGCGCCATCCTGACGCGTTATCGATGAAATTCAAGTGGCTACTTGTTCCGCTACCACCATGGTCCCTGCCCGCCCTATTACAGTGAAGAAACTGGCTCTTCCGGTGCATATCCAGCATCGGAACAAGATCAGGAAAGCCATTATACTCAGTGCTGCCGCCGCCGCAACAGCTGTTGTAATGACTGTAGCAACTGCGGAGAAGGAGCCTATGCACACATCATGGCAGACTGGCCAACGTTGGATTGACGAGCTCTTGGAGGGTGCGTAAACAGTTTCCTCTGTTGTCCTCTCTCATTTCTTCCCCATCCTGAACGACTCCGACGTGCATTTGGCATGTCACGTCATGTCTTTTTAAAATTAATCCAGGTCCTTCGTCTCAAGTGCGGGCTATCACCCACAAAACATGTCACAAGTGAGGAGCAAGTTGCTATCTTTCTTGCACAGTCCATTCTCCTTGGCTTGAGTATCTCAAGCTGCGCCGCTGCCTTGTTTTTTGTAGGTTTAATCATTTTCTTGAATGCAGTGCAAGTTGTGCAACCCCTTAATATGATTGCCCGTCCTTTAAGCGAAAGCATGCACAGGATTGGCTGGGCCCGAGTCAGCAAAGCTGTTGAGCGCCTCTCCATTCACCTCTCTCTTCACAACTCCCACCATGGCACGTCCAATGTATAAATGCCTCGCGTTGTTCCTGGTGGTGTCGCTGGCCCTGTTCTTTGGGTTATTCTTTGGTTTGCTTTACCCAGGTACAGTAAATCACCTCTAGCCGAGCGAAAGGAGATCAGCTAACATTTCCTGCTAGAAATCGTCAGGCATGACTGGCCTCTCACTCGGTGCACGGTTCTCAGCTCTGAAATCGCCACACGATACTGCTGCGAGACGTCCTGCCAGACTTCATCGTGCAGCGATGCTCCAAGCGGTTCGCAACAATGCAGCGCACTCATCTCGTCCATCGACAGTGGTTATAGCCCCAGTTCTTGTGCTTCAAACTCGACTTCCTGTCCCTCCCAGATCGGCAGCACTTGCGATGGAGGGTGCGTGTTTTTCGTTCGGTTTAGATGCACGGTTCGCTGACAAGCTGTGTAGATATTACTGCTGTGACACTTGCTGCTCGACATGCACGTCGTGCACTACGAGGTACGTAACGCACTCTAAACCACGATAAATAATTCCCTTACCAATGACTTTCATAGCTGCTCGGGAAGCCCGCCTACGTGCGATGAATCATGCATCACCTACACGTAGGTACTCCCTCAACTCACGCTAACAAGTCGCTCTAATACATCATCCAGCTGCAACTGCTATTGCTGCTCATCGAGTAACGATCTCTACTGTACTCTATCCTGCCCAATTTGCTACGACGTCGATCTTCAACTCAGCTATCCATCCCGGGACGGCGTCACCCACAATGTGTCTTATGTTCAAGACTTCTCCAAGGATGTCAACACGGCGGAAAACTTCTTCAATCAACACAAGACTAATAGCACGTCTTTCTGCTATTATAACCCCGCCAACGAGGCTCAGGTGAGTGTCTCATTTTTCTGTTTCACGTGCAAGCACTGCCTGCTCACTCCGTCTCAAAAGGTCCTCTACGACGTCTCATTCACTAAATGGAAATGGGCCATAACCGCGGTCTTCGGAATGTTCCCCTTGCTCGTCACCCTCAGCTTGTTTGCCTACTTCCTCGCGGTCCTCCCGTTGTGGAACGTGGTTCGCGCGGGATGGAGCGATATGGGGTATGCGGCGCGCGCGAGACCGTTCTTGACCAAGATCTCATTGAAGCGGTGGAAGAACACCGCTGGGAGTGGCAGTGACCCAGACGTCGTAGAAAATCCACCGCCCGTGTATAAGGAGCAGGAGGGTGTGAATTAGCAGTCATTTTCTACTCTTTACACATAATGTGTAGTTCAATTGGTATTAATGTTCAGCCAATCAAAAGCTGGATGGACCTGAATCCTTACTCATCAGTCAACCGGGTGTAAGTATGCTTTGCGTTTAGTTTCCGCGCTTAGCCTCATGCCACGCCGCGCGAGTTGCCCTCGGCACGAGTGCCCCCCTCGCCTTCCCCTAGACAAAGCATCCAAAACCAACCATGAAGTTTTTGGTGCTGTGCGCGACGCTTCGGGGACACTAAAACGGCAATAATTCAGGTACTGTTCAAGTGACCATACGACGCGACATCCAGATTCCAGGGCTGCCTGGACGGCGGTTCTTCCGTTACCCGACTGACCCAACGAACGTTGAAGGGTATATCTATTTCACGCGCATGACAGAGATAGAACAAACAATCAGCCTTTGTTGAGCGAGCGGTATAAAGTACAGTAAAAACGTATATAGCGACCAGTCCATCGGAAAGGTCAAATCCAATAGGGAAGGAATCTGTGCACAAATGGAATTAAAACCAACATACGACGAAACGGAAAGAGGAGCCACTCACCGGAGCAACGCAACATTAAGTTAAGATGGGGAACAGCAACTCCGAAGAGAAGCGAGCAAAGAAAGAAAAAGTACTCCGAAGAGCACCAAGGGTATCAAAAAATTGGGAGTTCAGCCACGACAGCGTCAGAGTAGTCTGAATCGAGTTGCACGGTATCGTGCGCAACGAATGCCGTGCGCCGCAAAGTGCACTGAAGGATGGCAAATCGTCCCGACTCCATGAGTCTCTGCATTTCCTCGTACGCCCGCCCTACCCGCACCCGGTGTTCGAACAAATGGATCACGGTTTCTCCCAGGATGACCTGGGAGGCCTCTACAGACCCATCGCGGCGCCGCGTGTCGCAACAACCAAACCTTGGAGGCTAGGCCACTGTCAGTCCGCAGCGCGCGCGTGACCGGACGGCAGCCCGGGGCGCTTATATCCCCGGGAGTACTCGAAAATCGAGAGGTCAATGCGTGGGTGCATCAGCGGGCGAGGAACAACGGACGGCGGCGGATTGATACGAATCTTGGTCGCACTCGAAAATGAATTCCGAGATGCGTCGATGTCGCAAATTCATCGACGCCCGCCCGGTGGCCACATATGCGACCAGCGTGTCTGGCGCGATAGAAATGCAGAGTAGGAGTCAGAAAGAGAATAACCACCCAGTCCCACGACATATTCCAAGCCTTTGTTTTCCCCCCTCCCTCGGAAGATCTTTGGGTCAAAGAAACGCAGGCACATGTCTGGTGTGTCGCTCGGCGGTTACAACCGGGTCCAGCTGGAACCATTCGAGGGGACTAGAAGTCTCAGACCTTCCCGCTCGGTAGAGGACGAATAGTCCTGTGCGGAACGAGCATCGCGGCTTTGAGGCTGTCGTGGCAGGAATAGAAATTTTCTGAGGCACATGTTTGGCTGGCTCATTGATGTGCACAGCCACGCCGACGGGGAAGTGACGCAATTTCCACCGGTCTAAAATCGCTCAGGCTTCAGTCGACTTGGATGCCAAATTTGTGCCGGATCTTCTCAATTGCGATGTGCCAGTTAGAAAATACAGTTCAGCTGAGGCGAACCAGACATACGGCCACGAATAGCGGTGATGAAGGGGATGCATTCAACAGAAACGATGTCAACGGCGTAAGATGAATTTTTTTAGGGCTCCGACCCGTCCGTTTTACGGAAACGGCCGTCGAGGAACGGCCGTTTTTTGGGAGCGGGCAGGCCTATCCGTCCGTATAAGGTGTCTTCAGCGGTCCTCTACGGACGGAATCCGTTTACGGACGGGCACACGGCCGTTTCGACGGGTTTGGGATGACCATTCTGATATTTTCCCATCCAACCGCGGAATTATTGCAAGGAACTGCTTGAAAGTCTGTGTTAGCATTTGCTATCTCTACATTACTTACCAACACTATTATTTGAATGCTCTGGAGTGCATTCAAGGAAGTAATCCCAATTTGGTAATTTTGTGGTGAACTCGCCAGTTCAGAGGAGTACGCATATATTTTGGCGATTGATTTGGCTAATTTTTTATTTGTTGGTGGATATGCCATGAAAAGCTACCGTAGTGTTTGGGACTTCAAATCTCGATCCGGCTTCGCTGGATATTACGACTCGGGCTTCTCGGCAGACACCGAGACGGCTGGCTGGTGACCTGTGGGGCTTCATGAGCATATTCAGAACTTCCTCAGACCTGTGAGTGCTGTTATCTAATATAATTTGTACCAAAACTCGCTCAAATTTGCATCAGTAGGCATGCTGGCTAGTCTATCCATCGACCCGTTTACGGACGGATACGGGTCCCGTATAAACGGGTGAACCCGTCCCGTACCCGTCCGTTTTCTGCGCAGGAAGAGCAGCTCTACGGACGGAACGGAAACCGTCGCGACGGGCCGTCGACCCGTCACGAACGGAAACGGACCGGAGCCCTAATTTTTTTGGAAGCGCTCTGGATACGGATTTACGGCGGAACAGATCGGTAGGGCAAAGAAAACAAAGGAAACAGTGAATAAATAAATGGACGGGTGCTGGCGGCTCGGAGCTTAGGGTCGTGTATCTGTTTGTAAACCGGTTCCGGTGTTTATAAACCCAGTTTTTAAGTGGTTGGGCAAAATGACTGGTTTTTAGTAGACTCGGGGTCGAAATCAAGTTGGAAGATTCTTCCAACTTAATAGCCACAGTAGACTGCCATTGATGCCCCCCATGGTCCACCCTCTTGGTCAAGAATCACGGCCATCGAGCGAATAGGACACGCTGTGCGATTTCCCCGAGTTGAGTAGCACTGAGAATGCGAAATGTTGCCAGAGACGGGATGCAGATCAGGTTTTCCGAGTTTCTTACGGCAGTGCCGAGCCACGGTGCCCAGATGAAGTTGCGGGAGCTGCGAACAATAGAAAGCAGAGCTCACCGAGGTTGGAACGGGCAGAACCTACACTAGCGGAAATTTCCGATTCCTTCGTTCCCATCAGTGATGGGATCGTCGCTGACGTATTTTGTCTCTTGGTTCCGTACCACCACCATGGATGTCGAGGCTGACCCATGCAGTCTTGGGACTTACTTCTCTTCCTCACGCCTTCCCACCCCCGGCCAGATAAAGAAAGTCCTCGAGCTTCTTCGCTCCAATTCTGTCCCGAGCGATGTGTCTGGTTTGCGCTCGACAATTGCAACCTCCCTTCCCGATGTAGCGCACTATGATACTGAAATCGCGCGTCTTCAACAGATCATGGATCGCCTAGTTGCGGAGCGCGACGCCCTGCTTCAGTACAACAAGAAATGCTCCAGTGTCTTTGCGCCCGTGAGGCGCCTTCCTCCAGAAATCCTAGCCAAGATATTCAGCCTATGTTCTTCAACGTCCATATTGTACTCGGACGGTACTCAATACATTCCATACGACGTCTCCGACCCAGTTCGTCAACCCCATTTGCAATGCCTGTTGCAGGTGTGTGTGGTGTGGTACAACACTGTCATGGCCACTCCATCTTTGTGGGCCAACATCGAAGTAGATCTTGAAGGCCCCAACACATCCGGTGAGGAAAGGTTTATACACCTTTCCCGCTCTCTGGATCGATCAGCCCATTGCCCGTTGACCTTACATGTGAGCGCGTGCAGTGAACGTCCTGGTCTCGAGTTACTGGGTCGCTGTGCCGCCAGATGGCGAACTGCGGCCTTGTATCTCACCGGTGTGGCTACTCCGTCTCTCTCGCACGCCAAAGGCCATTTTTCCCGCCTGGAATATCTTGGTCTTGGGGGCGAAGATGCAAAGGGACTCGACCTCTTCGAAACGGCCCCGATTTTGAGGCGGGTCATATTATCCCAGGTCGATGGCCCCCTTCCGAAACTGCCCTGGCGTCAGCTGCGTCACATCACGTTTCATGTCTCTCAGTTATCAGACATGGATGAGGACATTATTGCCGGGCGGCTGGCGATCCTACCTCACTGTTCCGATCAGTGCGAATTCAATATGGACGACCTACAGCTCTCGCAATGGAATGCTTCCACATCGACTCTAGTCCGAGTCCAGTCCAATATCCCCGTCCTTCGACTGACTGTGTTCGACGAAGACGAAGGTCATTCCCGCTTGGCTTTGGGCACAATCCTCGGAGCGCTCACCCTTCCATGCCTGCAGGAGCTCCATCTGTGCTCCTCCCGCCCCAACGAGCATCCTTTCCTCTGGCCGCGAGACCACTTTCAGGCCTTCGCGTCTCGTTCCTGTCTCCTCAAAACCTTGACCAAGCTTTTCCTCTACGATGTGGTTATCACCGAGGAAGAGCTTGTCGAGTGTTTGTCGGAGATGCCAGCTTTGCTGGAACTTTTCATTCAGGACGTTGGCGGAGCACCAGCTATGAAAGTCGCATCCTCATAACTGATAGCCTCCTCGAACGGCTTGTGCGGCGGCCTGACACCTCCTGCCTTGCTCCCAGTATGAATCATTTCTCTTTTGGCACGCTCTCCTCGTTCGACGATGGCGCCTTGATAAAATTCGTGGAATCCCGCTCGAGTCTCGGGGCATTGAACGTTGCTCCATTCACAATCCAGGCTTTCGATCTTGCCGTCGGTGGCGTTGGAGGAGGCCCCGCCTTCGGCGTTACTGCCGTTGCTCGTATGGTTGCTCTGGAAAAACAGGGTCTACTCCGCTGGTCTCGTCATGATCGCGAGAGCCTTGGGGATAGGTTCCCAGATGTCCATCGTACGTTTTCCCCATTTGCATTCAGTCCCTCGCAATTGATTTAGCCAATATAGTGTTCTAAATGGCGTGGCGACTGTTCGTTCGCCTTACTTCCACTACCTCCGATGCAAGTGCATTGTCCCCCTGACCTTATTTCGTTCATCTCGCGACGTCATTTCGCTTTCTTGGCTTCCCATTATAAATGAACTCGTGCGAGCCACCGCTGTTACATGCATCCGGCGATTGACATCAGGCGACCTGTTCCCTCATGGACAGACACTACCCACAATTCTTGTATAGCCCCTGTTTCCGCATGTGGCTATCTATGAATAAAAAATTCTACTGTCGCGAAGACAGGCCGTGGACAATGCGGGGTTGAAAAACCGATTGCCAACGAACAGCAGGGAGGGATTGGTCGGGATCAAACATCGATGCTATATTGATATTGCGTGCTCGTTCAGACTCTCGTCGATGCCAGCACTGTAGGGCGATTTATCCCCAAGCTTGGCTGACGACGCGTCTGGCTTTGGGTGTCCCTCACAAGCCCTCTCGAGCCGTAAAGCCCGAGAGAGCGGCGTTGTTCATTTTTACCATTATGGCTTCCTTCCCTTATATATCTCTATTTCGTCAATCGATTCTCTGGCGCACTGTTCTCGTTGAGATCTATTCCTGCTAGATTTATCGGAGGACCGATGCATCGGGTATTCCGGCTTGACGGAAATGTAATCAAAAAATCACTCAAGTCCGCACCTCGGATTCTAAACATTCGAGGCTTGCATGAGAGCCTAACAGCCACAGTGAAAACGTCAAAAAAAAAAGGTAAAGACGCAAACCACACACAACTCGGGCCCGAATCGAACAGGCAACTCTCCATGACATGTAAGCCGCATTGAACGTAGTAGGTACGTGGATGTGGACCATCTACCACCGAGTTCACATACTGTGCTATTCACAAAGCCATACGCAGAGTACGAGATTGGTGGTATCAGATCACAGCGAAAAGCTGGAGGGTCGAAATTAGATTTTACCATTATTTTTTCCTTTATTTCGTCGATCAATTGTCCTGCGTACTGTCCTCCTTCCATTCTTATTGGGCACTCGGGCTCGATGGAAATGTTGAGGAGATGCTGAAATATTTGGGGGGGCTATGATCATGAAGGCATGGATCCAAAGAATCTCGAGTCCGTGACCTCGGATTTCAAACATTCGAGGCTCGCATAAGAGCTTAGCCAAAGGGATACCGTCCAAAAAGGGGCAGGGCGGCCACGAACATCCATAACTCAGGTCCGAATCGAACAGGTAACCCTCCACGACATGTAAGACCGCATTGAACGCAGTAGGTACTGTGGGTGTAGACCATCCACCACTAAGCGAACATACTGTGCCATTCACAAAAGCCTATGGAGAGTATGGCAGGGTTGGTCTTATCTGACGCGACAGTCCATCTCAGCAGATATTTGGACTCAGTCATTGCTCGCCAGCAACTGGCGTCATTCAGACCCCCAAACCGCCCTCACTACCAGCAGACTCATGATTTTTTCTGCTGCCTGCGTCCCATTCACCGCGTCTTTTCCACGATTTGTTGGCGGTGGTCGAAGATCAAATGTGGTTTCCAACCTACAGCCTTGAAACTGACGATGAAAGACCCTAAGCACCAGAAGCTTCACTGCGTTCCGACCCTGGGTAGACCAAGGATCTGTCTATGCCGTAGACCGAGGGTACACCGACCGGTTCGCCTACGTCGGTCTACCCGGCGTAGACGTACCTGGTCTAGGTGTGTCCACCTTGGTCTACCCACGTGGATCGGGGTACACGGGCCGAGGCCGAGGTAGACTGATGTGGCCGAAGGTAGACCGACTTAGACATAGTCAATTTAGTCTTGGGTGCACCTGGATGAAGAGGAAAGCACGTCTCCTCACAACACATACTTACAGGGATGAGGAAACCTGGCAACAGTGTGATGTGCAGGGTTGATGAGAAGTCGTTTGTGGGAGCGGTCAATGACCGCCCGGCGCCGACTGCCGAAGTGAGTACCCGACGTTACCTGGACCTGATAAAGTGAGGGATGAGCCCGAGATGAGCCAGCGGGAATTGTCTTTTGCAGAAGATATACACAGGATAAATTGAGCTGGGCCTAGTCGGTGTACTGGAATAACCCGAGGTAGCCGGGGGTAGGCGGAAGTAGGGGGGGCCGTCCACGTTACGTAGACGGAGGTAGACAGGGGTAGACCGACGTCGACCAACCTCTGTCTAACTGACGTCGTAGATGCACGTAGACGTACGTGTACAGGGGTAGACCGAGGTAGGCAAAGGGTAGGCAGAGGTAGACCGAGGTTGGTCTACGGGGGGGGGGGAACACAGTGTAAGGCTGAGCCGACAAGTGCCCCCCGAGCCTTGGCGAGGGTTGGGGCAAATTTGGTGCCCCACAAGTTTCCGCGGGGGCGTGACAACAAAATAAAATAGAACACTCTAGGAATAAAATCTAAGTAACGATTCTCTCTCTTCTCTACTCTCTGTTTCCTCTTTCCTTTTTGGGATTTAATTTTCTCCTTTCCCATAACACCGCTATTTGGCCCGTAAAATATCATGTAACACGCTACTCGCCATCCGTGTACGTCCTGTCGGAAAGAAGCCCAATATCCCTGCACGTCACACAATCTTCGTGGCTCATTATCGCGAAGTCAACTAAAAATGGAGTTGGCGTGGACGCAAGATAGCGCTCCTGTCATATGTTCCTAGTTGACTGCCAATCGAAATCCCTGCACCACATTGACATCTCTCCATGGGAGGACGAGTATTTGGATGGGTGGAATCAAGAAGTGTGCTTGTCTGACAGAAAAGTGGACGGAAAAGCAGTTTTTTTTGGGTGACTCCGGCAGTTGATCCCGGATCCGCCCAAAAGTTCCGATTTTGTGGGGATCACTTCAGGGGAACTACTATAGGTATGGCTAGGTCATAGGGGGGAAATGTGGGCATTGGGGGACTAGTATGTGCCCTCCAAAACTTCAGGGGAACTACTATAGGTATGGCTAGTTCATAGGGGGGAAATGTGGGCATTGGGGGGCTAGTATGTGCCCTCCAAATCTCAGGAGGGTCGGAGTCCTTGATTGCAACCAAGGTAAACTTTTGGTGGAGAATATACTAGGGTGAGAAGCGCCCCAGCGCGCTCTTGGGAACCATAATACGGAAACAGGCGGCGAACCTAAAGGAAACGCTGGCGCACATACTATTTTACATACTGCACAATGTGGCCTTTGAAAATTATCTTTCCTTTCTGTCGTTTTTTGTAGTCAGAACTCAATCTCATCACCATCACCCACTGTTGCGAGTCAATTGAACGGACCCCGAGCGAGGAGTTTGGGCTCACAGCATTCGTTAGCACCGTGCTCTTCCCCGAGCTCGTAAAGCGGATAACCAAGATGCCGGGCAACATCCTGGCTCTCGCCGCCGAAACACTTACTGAGGTGGAATCAACGCAGAGCCGCATACGCAGTGTTGTTCCAAGCATGGCCGGCCACTCTGATTCGCAATTCGATCAACGGAAATCCCAGACTCTGCGCCTCTTGACGACTCAATGGATTGGTCCCATCAGGATGAAGCGACCAAAACCCCGGAGTATCAGGATACTGAAAGTGGAGCTGATCGTCGCTGAATGTTGATAAATCTGCCAAGGGACAAAGAAACAAGTAACCGTGCAGTATGTTGCCAGAAGTCGGCGAGAGCCTACACATATAGCTGATGCTATTGATGAAATCTAAACGTATATTAACATTAGGGAATTCTATAGAGGTTCAGTGAGCGGTGACATACAACAATCGCCATATGGATATTTCGTACGGAGTCGGCTGAAGATGTGGTTCGCTTGGGAAACCCAAACATCTTTTGCGCCGCAACTAATTATCGTTCTTGCGAGAGTGAAAGTCAGTACACATTCAGCATTAAAACTTTGCGGGCTTTCAGTCATGATGTGGGTATGGGAGACATACTGTGTCAAAACTATGTGGACAACTTGCATGTTTTTCAACTAAAAATCAGGTACAACTCACATGTTACTGGAGCGCAACCTTTTTGGCCCACAACTTTCATGTGGACAACCACAACTTTGTAGGCGGCATGTTCATCTCAGTGCAGCTTTCATAGACACTACTTCAACTTTCTCATGATACATCTTCACCTGTGACAACTTGCTTTTAGCCACAACTCGGCCTTAACCCAACTTTGCAGAGATGCAACTTTATGTAGGTCAACTGGGAAACCGGTACAACTGTTGAACACACCAGGGGCAACTTTGGGATTTGAAATGACAACTATCTGCAGTGCTGGTGCAACTTCAACCTGCCAACAACTTGGTCATAGACAACTTTTCCAAGTGTAAACACAACTTACTTTCACCCAGAGACAACCACAACTTGATGTGAGACAACTTCAATCATGAGGAGACACAACTTTGCCTCAGACAATCACAACTTTTGTTTTGATGCAACTTTCAAAACTGCAACTTGAATTGATCATGAGAGCCTTACATTCAAACTCCGACAGCGCCATCAGTTCCAAGTGATCTTATTCTATGTAACTCATGCCAAGAGAATGCGGATGGTGATGGAATTGATCACAGAGAGGGAGGAAGAAGCACCAAATCACTTCCAGTTAACCTATGAAGACAATTCTACAGGATTAATAATAGGTTCAATGCCACACTTCCTCCACAGTGTGTGGTGAGTAAAGTTTGACATCATTAACAGGAAAGGCTGGGGATAAAGCACTGCGCTTTAATTCCCAGTTGCATTGCTCTATCATTCTCCTGTTTTCCTAATGCGGAGGGTGGCATCGGCACCGAAAACTATAAGTACTGGGCCCCCAATATGTGTGAGGTATCTTCTTTCAAAGAAACGGCCCGCTGTCCTTCATGTTGATGGAGGCAGTTTGCTGCCACCCGCAGCTGTGCCAAGTCACAGCAGCATCTGGAATAAAGAACAATCTTTGCTTTCACGAGCTTCAGGCATGAGAGGCCAGAGGGAGCAGACAACAACGATGTAGGAAGAGGGAGTGATCAACCAACACATTTCAAATCACATGAGGGGCTCAACTCTCACTGCCACTGACCGGAGTGTAGACCCATCAACCTGCCTCTCTTAAGTTGTATTTCATATCTGGTGAGTTGTTCCTTGACTGAGTGAAGTTGTATCTGATGGCTGGGGAGTTGTATCCACAGCTTTTGGAAGTTGCACCCTGCCCAATAAAACTTGTCCCCCAGAAGAAGTATCTAAACCAAAAGTTGTTGCTCAGAAACTTGTACTCATTTGGCATGTACACTTGAAAAGTTGTACAATATTTAACATGCAACAAAATAAGATGCAGTTGTCCTGCCATCCAAGTTGCTAGAGAATGAAGTTGTCTTTTGAGAAGTTGCTGGTTGCATCCATCACCTTGAAAGTTGTACATCACAATGTGCCGAGTTGTACCTCCTTGCAAAATAGTTGTGTTTCCTGAAGTTGTGAAATTTAAACTTGTCCTAATCTACAAGGTGTGCTTCATTCTGAGTTGTCTTCTTTTTTACGCTGATTCTCAAGTTGTCCCGAAAAAAGATGTGATTTTTTCCGAAGTTGTACTAAATCCTTTTGACACACTATATCACCCATATGTGGGGTATACGAGACTTCACTGTGAACTCACCGGCTCCAGCCGTTTTTCATGATTGTGGGGGACATGTTGGGCAGCGTCTCGTGCCCACCATACCAGCCGAAATCCGTCCATTTGGAGCAAGCTACGTTTGCAATCTCCGTTTGACCATCCTCACCACAGTATACAATTGTACCGAGTCTCATCTAGCACTTCGGGCGCGCCGAGGAGGCGATCCAGAAATCCGCCGGATCGGTATACACATAGTTATGAAACTCCTTTAAAGTCAGATCAGAAATTAGGAGAGCATCCGCCTCGGGTGCCAGTAGCATGGGCGACATAACAGGTCGATAATCCAGATTCCAGGCTGGTACATCAGGCCCGGTGACGGTTGTCGTGCAGAGATCAACGCAGAGTTGACCCGTGAACCTCTTATCATGTATCCATAGGCCAAGTCGAACTACCTGGTAATCAGCATTCTGCTCGCAACATTTAAAAGTGAGACCTACAAGGTATTCTCCAGATATATCGTGCAGATACTCGATTGCATCCTGTGGACAGTTATGGCTCGAAAATGCCTGCGGCGATTCATTGGGATTCCTCACATTTAAATCCCTATTCTGCGAGAATGAGTTCATTTCCCACTAGCCCGAGGTTGTTCAACATATAAGGCATGCTCTGAAATATACTAACATCATAGAAACGTGCTTATACGAGGCGAGGACAGCATCCACTGGCACAAGATCTATTCCTCAGTCAGCACTAGTTGGATGATATCCAGAACACGGACCATCATTAAAGACGATGGCATATAATTTGCATGAGCGCACCAACCCATAAATTTGTAAGAACCCGGGATGACTGGAGCAAACTTATTCGGGATTACCATTGCAAGAGTTGGAATATACTTACCGGGTTCCTGAACATATGGTGAGTTCGCGTTGCCAGCCCTGGTGGCACAAAGTTAGAACGAGGTAATCGGCTTTCGGGGTCTCACCTCTTCAGCGTCATCTCCTTCATACACAGACACCATCAAATCAGGAGCCCGTCTGGCAATCCGCGCAGAGCATAGTCTCCTGGCAGGCGCGATTGCAGGACGACGACTGATAAGACGCCCGCAGGAATGGACAGTGAGTTCACGTCGCAGATCCAAGTCCCCCAGTTGTATCGCCCGAAAGTCTGATGCGGCCAGGGTTCAATAGTGAGAGCCACTAGAAAGAAGACACATCTACCGGATGAGACAGCGAGATGAGAGTTGGTGATATGATTGGTGACGTTACTAATAAACTGTCTGCCGGTTACGACAAAGTTCTTCGAGTGTGGAAAAAAATCCCCGGTGCCGCTGCAAATCATCCCAGTCAGCATGCTGCTCATTGAAACTATCAAGAGGGCGTACTCTCTGGGGCAGCCAGGATCGTCTCCACTATAAGCAAAAAACCATATATCATCAGCGCCACCGAGATAAAGTGGAATAGTGCACCGGGACCTCGGGTTCGACCGGTTACTCCTTTTCGTTAAAAGAGAGAGCGAGCGAGAGAAAGTGCGGAGCGCCCGAGAGAGCGAGCGAAAGAATGACGATGAAAGAGGACGTCGACTGGGAAGAAGGACCGGAATAGAACCACTTCCTCTATCAAAAGGGACCACATATTGTAGGTGCCGACCTAGGACAATTGAAACGGTGCATGGGCTACCTCAGGTGCGACGAGTTGCTCGTTTTTGGGGAGAATTCCGCGTGGCAGCGATCAGGGAGTCCAGCGGTGGTGGTATCCATTGTGGGGGAAACAGTGGGACTACGATCGGGCTGTCCGTGGGTTGAAGTAAGGGACGTTTGCCAATGCCGTACCCTCATCTCATGGCTGTGCGCCCTTATTGTACGTCGTCCCTGCCGTACGGGAGACATTTCGAATCAGAAAATATGCCAACGGTGACATTAATCCACACAGCTTCGTGTGTTCCCACTGGTATTACAACCCTGCATATCGGAGTTTAACTTCGTATGCGTTTAGGCGGGGCTGATTCGGTTCCTCAATCAGCCGTTCAGCACCACTCGAAGGCAAGGCTCTCTGGCCGCTTTAATCCCCCCCACACGCATAATCTCACTGTCCATATTTCATCCCGCTGTGTATGTTGTTGACTCCTACGCTACCGGAGCTGTATGACGTTCCGTGTGTCACATTAATGATTTCCCAAAAACAAACTCGAGGCTTCAAAAAACAAACTCCTCAAAATTTAGAATGGCTTGATATTGCATAGATACGTACTGTATAGATTCTAAATGCTCAATCTCCAAGGAATCGGGCTAAATCCAGGCAAAACACAATTACAACACCATTTCGGTTAATCGGTCTATTTCGGCTCAGACGGCCGACGGTGAGAAAACGCTATTCCAGTCGCGTAAACACGTGACTCGGTGATGGCCGGTGTCCGCGTTTTGCGCGCGCCAAGTCCTTCCCCGTCGTTGGCGCTGCTCACAGGTTTCCAGAGGAGCGCAGCATGCCCAGCGCGCTTTGGACGTGTCAGCTGACCAATTTCGTCGCCGACATGGTATCCTCACCCTCCCGAGCCCGCGAAGCAGGTTCAGCAGTATTTATTAGATTACGCGAAATATTTTGCGTCATCATACCTTTAAATAAGTCTCAAAATAGCACTATCTGGTATTTTTCACACTGTAAGAAATGCGCAAGCGTCGCCAACGACGGGGAAGGACTTGGCGCTGCACGCACAAAACGCTGACACCGGCCATCACCGAGTCACGTGTTTGTGCGACAGCGTTGGGTCAATAGCGTTTTCTGCCTCGGGATGCTCAAAACTCTGATGTATTCAAGCTGTGGGGGCAGGTAATATCCTGCTTGACTCGAAATTGCAGGCAGCAGCAGCAGCGGCGAGGGGATGTATGAATGAGAATAACAGGTGGCTATGCACCATCGGCCGCCTGACCCGAGATAAGCCGAAATGGTATTGTGGTCGTGTTCTGCTTGGATTTAGCCCAATTCCTTCGAGATTGAGCATTTAACATTGACATAGCATGCATGTATGCAATGTTAAGCCATTCTAAATTTTGAGGAATTTGTTTTTTGAAGCCTCGAGTTTGTTTTTGGGAAATCATTAATGTGACACACGGAACGTCATAGAGCTGAGGGAGGAGGACAATTTTCGTTCTGAGGTTGAAACTTCCATTGCGAGGATGGTCGAGAAGTGGGACATGCCTGCGCAATTGGATACGGTACTCATTACGAAGATACGTGGAAAGGGGTCTCGCGGGTCTCTGACACGTACAGAATTTTTGAGTGTTGGATCCGAGTCGATGTATTTGCCGAGGCGAAAAAAGTACACCATGACAAGAGGGCTGGAGAGGTGCATTAGGCTTCACAGAGGCAATATCGGAAGGACTGGAGTGCATAAGACCAGGCAGCAGAACGAGCTCTGAGATCTGAGCCTGTGCTAGTCCTTGTCGCAAAGGGCGAGAGCGAGGTGGCTGTGTCCGCGGATCAAATCACCGACTCTTCTTTGCGCTTGCTCTGCGCTCACCATCGGTCCTCGCATGAGGCGCTATCGTTCCCTGTCTCTCTCGACCTTCGACTCTTATGCCCTTTGCGGATATAAATATCTCGCCATAGATGTCTTCCTCACCGATTGGCTATTCCCCTTGCTGGTACCTGGAGCTGGTGTGAGCGGATATGCTCGGGCTTGATACCCTTGCCTTGCGCTCTTTCTGAGTCTCTGATCGCTTCGTTTTGGCTCCTTCCCAGCTCGCTACACGCTCCTCTCCTCCCGTTATCTTGGAATTACACAGATTTCTACAAACACTAACGCGCGACCAAATACGATCCTCTCTTCATCGATGCATCGACCTTGATGCCAACGCCACTAGCCCTCTCGTCTGCTGTCCTCGCTATCCGTTTTGCTCTGCGCGAAGCCCTCGTCGCCCCCGTTGCTCCCGCCGCCCACGTCACTCTCACCCACATCAATTCACGGGCGAGACTTCATCGACAGGATGCAATGTCTGCACCGACTTTAAGGTGCTCTGCCGTGAGTCAGCAAACTCCAGTGGCGCGTCGCGGGCTTTGACTCCACTTCTGCCGCTGGGATGGGAGCTCCCACACCGATGCGTGCGCGTGAGAGACGGTAGGGGTGGACGATAGGGATAGAGGAGGATGCATCAAGTTGGAGAGGCTGAGGGGCGTGTGGATGGGAAGCGGACGGGTGGGGAGCGTCAAGGATGTCATCAACAACGAGGCGCGCTATATGTTTCATTACCCGTATTGTGCGTGTGCCATTCCTCCAGAGCTTCCTCCATTCAGTGATGGTACTATCCCCATAGGCGGCTCCCTCCAGCCTCCACCCGAGTCCGGGTTGACCCCGAGCTACAACGGCTGCGCGGATGACGGGACCGTCAACCCGCCCGTGAATAACTAGACGGTCTTTGAGTGCAAGGTACGCTTGCGTGTCAATGTCCCTCGATTGAATTTTTGTTTATTTATATGGGGTGCATTTCAGTACGAAAAATCGATTCTGCGGCTTCCTGAAGCTCTCGCGGGCGTACTAAGGCGCGACCAAGGACTCGTCGTTCATGAATGACAACTGTACGTCCTTGCCTTGCCTTGCCTTTCCCTTCCCTCTCCTTCCATCCATCAATCCATCATTCGTCCATCCTTACCTTCTCATTCTTCCCTTTCTCTCTTCATTTATTCGTTTTTCTCTCCTTAAACTCACCCTCCCTCGAATGCAGGGTACTCCGCCGTCACCTAAATATTTCGCGTCATCAACGAACAGTCCCAGCCCTCGTTCGACGCCAACTTCATCCGCATCTCGTACTATCTATGAACACTCTGGGAACAAAATCTAAGTATCGATTCTCTCTCTCCTCTTCTCTACTCTCTTTCCTTTTTGGGATTTAATTTTCTCCTTTCTCGATGCCCACAACACCGCTATCTGGCCCGTAAAACAGCATCTAACACGCTACTCGCCATCCGTGTACGTCCTGTCGGAAAGAAGCCCAACATCCATGCCCTTCACGCAATCTTCGCGGCTCATTATCGCGAAGTCCACTAAAATGGAGTTGGCGTGGACGCAAGAGATAGGGTCGGGCCTCGAGCCCGAGCCCGACCTCCGACCCGGGCTTGGGTCGGGCTCAGATTTTTTGCCAAGATATTGCTCCTGTCATCTGTTCCTATTGCCGATCGAAATCCCTGCACCACACTGACATCTCTCCATGGGGTGCGCCCCTTGATGCTGTGTTTATAGCTCTCGTCAGCCTTTAATTAAACAAGCCAGCAAGCTTACCTTTGAAGCTCTCGGCGAACTGGTACAATTGTGTCGATGCCCATTGCTGCCGGCTTACTTTCAAATATCCATCGTCACTTTATCTCCAGGCTCCGACGTGCGGAGCATTTAACAAAGCTCGATATCTCCATACCACCTCCACGCCACTTGCCCACCCATCTGTCTACACAATGACACTGACAGTCGACTGACAGCCCCAATGTCCCGTAATGCGGGTATTGTCCCGTAATGTAATTGAGAAACAACGTGTACGTCCCAGTAAATACTAAGGGGCAAACGCCCGACGCATCGCATTCCCCTACCTCCCCCTACCCGGGTTCTAACGCATGAACTGCCAATTCTCGTTCGGCCCCAACCGGTCGTACTTTTGCAGCGCCGGGACCATTTATGCGTGGTGAGCAGAGAGCGGACGCTCTGTCATTTATGGCGGGACTGACTTAGAACTTGAATTTAGGAGTCAAAACTCGCTTCCACCGGTGCTCGCACGGCTGCTGGGGGATCCCGCTCACCCGCAAGCCATCGCCATCCCTTACGACGTCGCGTTCCCGATGCAGCCCGGCACCTATACCTTGTGCTGGAAAACGCGGAACGGGGAGGACTGCCACGAGGGTACGCCTGACGCTCTCTCAGTCGCCCCCTCTCGCAATACAACTGACTACGCGCTCACACGCAGCCGGCTGCCTTGGTCCCTCCTACGCCCGTCTCGCGCACTTCATCAAGAACAGCGCCACACAAGGGGCCTACACCATGCGCACCGTCTTTGGTCATAATGGCAGCTTCTTCTCCTCGTCGCCATCGGGTTACTGTTGGCAGAATCTGCCGCCAGCACTCGAGGACAATATCCATGCTTGCATGATGGTGCGCAGGCCGGTGTGCGTCGCGTTGGGTGTGCACGGCTCGTACATCGCGCTGTACAGCGACGGGACGATCACGTTCGATTTGCGTGGGCTCTATCCGATGGTGGAAGGGATGATTCGGAACACGCAGGAGGCGGCGCGCAGGCGGGGCGTTATGGTGCGCACTACTCGGCTTCCTGGGTTTTGAATTCTTGGAACTGACTTTTATTTTCTTCATCCAGTACATCGCCCTGAATCCATTCATCTCCGGTGAATTCTACGCTGTCTACGGCGACGGCTCCGCGTCGTGGAATTTCCCGACGGCGTGGAGCGCAGACGTCGCTGCCATAAGCCGCGCAATCAAGCCCATGCCTCTCGCTCCCGACGAGCCGAAAATCTTGCCCACCGTGCCTCCCGCGGAGATTTCGATGCCTGAGGCGGTATCAAGTGGGGGAACGGGGCCAACGCCAGCGCCGATACCGATGCCTACTGCGCAAGCACCACCTGCACAGGCTGCTCCTGTGCAAGCTATGGCTACGGGCGGGAGTGGCTCGAGCATCGCATCTGCCGTCCAAGCGCAACCTTCCGCAGCACAAGTGCAAGCTGCTCCGATGGAGCCAACATCGATCGACAGCACGATCACGAGCATTCCCTCCGCCGTCCAACCTTCCTCGTCCGCAGTACAAGTACAAGTACAAATCCATCCCTTACAGCCCATAGCCACAGGCGGCTCCGTGTCGAGCGTTACCTCCGCTTTCCAGGCCCCCACTCCCATTGTACAACATCAAATCCCTCCCTTACAGCCCACGGCCACGGGGGGCACCGTCTCGAGTGTCGCCTCTGCCTTCCAACCTCCCCCTATACAAGTACAAGTACAGGCCGCATCCGCACAGCCCACGTCGATCGGCGAGAGCCTCTCGAGCATCGCGTCGGTCAGCCAGACGCTGGACGCCGCATCAAGCGAAATGTCGCCTCCGCCTCCGGTGTACGCGCCTATCCCCACGCCCGCGCCTGCGTCCATCGGCTATGCGTCTCACGTCGCAGCCGCCACTGCGCAACCGCAGTCGTACGCCAAACCGCCACAACATCAAACTCGGCCCCAGTTTACGCAACGCCCGCCCTCGCTCGTCGCGCAGCCGGCAGCAGCACCGACCAAGCTCGGCTGGAAGAAGGGGCTATCGCTCGGGTTTAAAGCCGCGGGGGGTATCAACAAACTCGTGAACGCCTTCGGCGGCCCCGGCTTGAACCAGAATCAATTTCAAAGTCCAATCCAGATCCCGCAGCAGCAGAACACGAGCCCGTTCAACCTGGAGGGCGTCGGGAAGATCATGTCGGACGTTCTGAGTAGCGGGGACCAGCAGCAGGCGCAACAACAACAGCAGCAGGAGAATCAGAATGCGTTTGCGGCCTACGTTGAAGGAATTCAGACTGCTGCAGCTGTTGTAGGGATGGCGGGGATAGGTGGTGTTGATCAGGTGACGGAGCAGGGCATCGGGACGATCATGTTGGACGCTCTGAGCAGCGGGAACCAGCAGCAGGCGCAACAACAACAGCAGCAGGGGAATCAGAATGCGTTTGCGGCCTATGTTGAAGGAATTCAGACTGCTGCAGCTGTTGCAGGGATGGCGGGGGTGGTGGTGTTAATCCGGTGACGGAGCAGGAGACGATCATGTCAGACGCTCTGAACCAGCAGCAGGCGCAACAACAACAGGAGAATGAGGATGCGCTCGCGGCGTATGCTGAGGCTATGCAGGCCGCTGCTGTTATGCAGGCCGCCGCAGTTGCTGAGGGGATGGCGGCGCAGGATGCCGGAAATTTTTAAAGTCAAAATTCTAGAGTAACACTGGCACGTAACGAGGGGATGAATTTTGCAGAAAACACGGACAAACTTGGAACAGCGTGGCGGTTTTGGAGACAAGAATGGCTTCAACCACTTTCATTATTCATTCAACCTGAATACAGAAACATTCAGGTTGTAGCCATTGGCCTGTGAGGCTCCAACAGTTTCCATTTCGTGCCTAAACTATCCACGGACCTGCGTCGACATCGACCGCCGATGCTCTTACGGGATGCCCGCCGAGTATCCTTAGGTTCCCTACGTGCCATGCGTAGGTTGCCGGCCGCTCTCAGGCAGTGAATAGAGGATCGAGGTCATGGTGGGTCTAGGTCATGTTTATAGCCTTTAGTTTTTCTCAATACATGTATTTTCTCTCTTACAAAATGTCGCTACCCTACGAGTGAACGTGCGCTCGCGAGCTTCCCATCAGCCCGACCGATCTGGCAGGCCCGACATCAAAGCCGATCATCGGGAGCGCTGATCAGCGCTGCGCAAATTTGGCATGATGGAACTACGGTATAGGGCGGCAGCTAATCCCCGTTTTTCCAGCTGTGGTTCTTGCACAGTCCATTCTCCTCGGGTTGAGTATTTCAAGCCGCACCGCTGCCTTGTTCCTCGTGGGTTCACTCATTTTCTTGAATGCAGTGCAACCCCTTAATATGATCGCCCGTCGTTTAAGCGAAAGCATGCACAGGATTGGCTGGGCCCGAGCCAGCAAAGCTGTTGAGCGCCTCTCCATTCACCTCTCTCTTCACAACTCCCACCATGGCACGTCCAATGTATAAATGCCTCGCGTTGTTCCTGGTGGTGTCGCTGGCCCTGTTCTTTGGATTATTCTTTGGCTTGCTTTACCCAGGTACAGTAAATCACCCCTAGTCGAGCGAAAGGAGATCAGCTAACGTTTCCTGCTAGAAATCGTCAGGCATGACTGGCCTCTCACTCGGTGCACGGTTCTCAGGTCTGAGATCGCCACACGATACTGCTGCGAGACGTCCTGCCAGACTTCATCGTGCAGCGATGCTCCAAGCGGTTCGCAACAATGCAGCGCGCTCATCTCGTCCATCGACAGTGGTTATAGTCCCAGTTCTTGTGCTTCAAACTCGACTTCCTGTCCCTCCCAGATCGGCAGCACTTGCGATGGAGGGTGCGTGTTTTTCGGTTTGGATGCACGGTTGGCTGAAAAGCTGTGTAGATATTACTGCTGTGACACTTGCTGCTCGACATGCACGTCGTGCACTTCGAGGTACATAACGCGCTCTAAACCACGATAAATAATTCCCTTACCAATGACTTTCATAGCTGCTCGGGAAACCCGCCTACGTGCAGTCAATCATGCAGCACCTACACGTAAGTACTCCCTCAACTCACGCTAACAAGTCGCTCTAATACATCATCCAGCTGCAACTGCTATTGCTGCTCATCGAGTAACGATCTCTACTGTACTCTATCCTGCCCAATTTGCTACGACGTCGATCTTCAACTCAGCTATCCATCCCGGGACGGCGTCACCCACAACGTGTCTTATGTTCAAGACTTCTCCAAGGATGACAACACGGCGGACAACTTCTTCAATCAACACAAGACTAATAGCACGTCTTTCTGCTATTATAACCCCGCCAACGAGGCTCAGGTGAGTGTCCCATTTTTCTGTTTCACGTGCAAGCACAGCCTGCTCACTCCGTCTCAAAAGGTCCTCTATGACGTCTCATTCACTAAATGGAAATGGGCCATAACCGCGGTCTTCGGAATGTTCCCCTTGCTCGTCACTCTCAGCTTGTTTGCCTACTTCCTCGCGGTCCTCCCGTTGTGGAACGTGGCTCGCGCGGGATGGAGCGATATGGGGTATGCGGCGCGCGCGAGACCGTTCTTGACCAAGATCTCATTGAAGCGGTGGAAGAACACCGCTGGGAGTGGCAGTGATCCAGACGTCGTAGAAAATCCACCGCCCGTGTATAAGGAGCAGGAGGGTATGAATTAGCAATCATTTTCTACTCTTTACATTCACATAATGTTTAGTTCAATTCGTATTAATGTTCAGCCAATCAAAGGCTGGGTGGACCTGAATCCTTAATCATCATTCAACCGGGCGTAAGTATGCTTTGCGTTTACTTTCCGCGCTTAGCCTCATGCCACGCCGCGCGAGTTGCCCTCGGCACGAGTTCCCCCTCGCCTTCCCCTAGACAAAGCATCCAAAACTAACCATGAAGTTTTGGTGGCGTGCGCGACGCTTCGGGTACACTAAAACGGCAATAATTCAGATACTGTTCAAGTGACCATAGTACGGGACACCCAGATTCCAGGGCTGCCTTGAGGGCCATTTGTATACCAATTTGTGGGGTTTGAATCTACACACGCCTCGTAAGATATCGCGATAGACCACTAATCTTGCGATGGAGCGCCAATCTTAGCCGGGTGATGTTCGTACTCGTTTCAACTGATTTTGGATCTTTGTTCTATTTTACGACCAGCAGTTCAACAGCCACATTTCAATTCAATTTTGAATAATTCCACGTCCGTGCAATACTCGTTAACCGCGACTAAAAGAATCTGAACCTCTAGCGGGAAAGAATTTGTGTTGCATCTCGCGCCCGATTTTCCGTCTTTTTCTTCTTTCTTCTTACGTGGCCGCAGGTAGGAGAACTTATTCAGTTTGAGATTTATTCTAAACCGCGAATAGGACTGGGATAGTGCTGGGTATTATGTCGTATCTCGCGTGCGTTTCCGGCAGCGACGGGACCTCAAGCAAAACGCCTACACCATGTTCTTGATTATACTATGTCGTCTGTATTGCTATGGTGTGCCAACAATAATCCCTGGTCTCTGAGAGCGCGAAGCGTTGGCAAGATGTCCGAATTCGGATTATTCTATCACTGTCGAGAATTCAAGTACGAGTCCAAAGTCAACTCGCATTATTTCGGATTTATTTTACCCAAATCGAATGTACGTCCTCTGATCCTCTGACTGGCATCTTGAATGAGAACGAACCCTAGGCCTTGCGACACTCATGCATCTGCTTGTGCTCCTTCCAGCCTTCGCGCAGGCACACAGTCCCACAGAAGAACACGCGCCCCTTGCAGCTCCCTACCACAGACACCATCAGTTGGATCGTCATATGATCAGCGCCAAACGCGAACGCACCTCCGCACTTCTTCCACGGCCCCGCCGCCGCGCACGAAAAGCACCTCTGCCACGGCCCCGCCCTCGCCACCCTCACTTCCTCCTCTGCATCCACCTCTTCCCAATGACCTCCAGGCCCATCAAGCCGCAACTCCCACAAATCCCCAAACGTCTTCGCGAGGAGTTTACTGCGGGTGGGGATGTATTGGCTGTTCGTCCAGCCGCCGAACATGTACGTGCGCCCCGTGTCGGGGTCACACGCGAGGTGCGCCTGGCACCGGTACGTCGGGAACCCGGGGGTCAACACTTGCTTCCATTTGGGCGCGGTACGTGTGGGGGTGAAAAGGCTCGGGGAAGGAGACGGGGCCATGTCGTAGATGAATGTGTCGGCGACGTAAGAGTACGGGAACAGGCCCTCTTGACCATTTTCTTGGCGTATGAAGGCCTGCAAGTTGGGACAGTAGCCGCCGAAGACAATGGTTTGCTCCAGTTTTTCGTTCTGAATCACAGTTAAATTGAACGAAAATACGAGCAGCAGGAGGAGAGTCACATACATAACCACACGCCATCTCCGTCCGCGCGCACGGTGGATTTCCCGCGAGGCGCTCCTGGATCCACACCTCGTCCTTGACGCTCCAGCGCCAGAAATCACTGCAATTGAACACCACCGATTCCCCGTGCAGCTCGTTATTCCTATATGCCTCGTCCCTATCCACGACGCCAAACAAGAGGTAAAAATGAGCCTTGTCTGGGCCCACCCAGCTCGCGGCGTTCTTGCGCGGTCCGGGGCATGTGTAGTCGCCGTGCTCCGTGACGTGCACGGTCCCGCTGAGGCGGCGCCACTTGCGCGTGAGGAGGTCGAGTTCCATGAAGAGGTTGCAGCCCATCACGGTCGTGCCGTGCCCACCGCCAAAGACGTACAGCTTGTCGCCGATGATCTGTGTTGCCGAATCGAAGGACACTATGCCGGGGTAAGGCCAATTATTGAGGACGCCCGCGGCGAGATCCGCGGGGGTGGGCGTGTATATCGTGTGGAATGAGCTCCAACGCTCAGTTTTGAGATCGAAGACGTCGATGGTGGGGCGGCCAGTGAAGAGGAGAGCGGTGTCGTTATACAGAACGAGATTCCAGCCCAGGAAGTTACCTGAAGCCTTGGCAGGGATGGGATAGTCTTCGAGCTGGCGCCATGCATCGAGTTTGATGAGATCTAGAGTCCACATGTCGCGATAATAAGGGCCTTTTTCCGACTTTCGCCCGCCTGCGATGTACAATTTGCCTGGGCGCGTCGATTACAAGATTACGTGGGGCATATCGTGAAGCACTTACTATGCCATATGATGCTCGCGAAGGACTGGCGTCCTTCAGTAAAGCCACCGAGATTTTTGACCTGAAGTCGTGACCATGAGCCCCGAAGTTGGAGGGAGGGCACAGTGACAGCTGCGGCCAGCGTTGCTTGCGGATCAGGATGGCGGTACCCCATGAGCTTGATCGCCAGCCGCATGGCAAGAAGAGATTTGAGCGCCGGTGTATGGTGTGGCTCGTATATCTGTGACACTGACGACGTGGCTACCCAGCGCCGCGTCGCTGCTGTGGCCGAGTTTCCCAAAGACGCGAAAATTTCCGAGGCAAGGCAAAGTCCAGCGGATTTGACGAAGGTCATTTCGGGTATGTCTAAGGTCCAAGTTTTCCAGTCTGTCGCGACTAAGGTTAGAGAGGACGGTTTCTGATAACCAGACCGTCATACCATAGTTAGGATGCTCTGTCAGGTGGTAGGTAGATCGGAGCACAGAGTTGATTTCCTCGCACCAAGCGAGAGCCTTCCATGCGTGAATGGATGCAGAAACGACAGACGGAGACAAAATTACCATCTCTAAGTCATCCTCTTGCTGAAGACATTTGGCCATCCCAAGGCAGCAGCCCATGAGGTTCGTCTGCTCGAGAGGGTTCAGCTCGATGTACACCTTGCGCTGTATACCATAGCCTCCTTGTACTCCAGATGTGACGGGCAGGATGGAGAAAATTCCAATGAGTTTGAATGCTTCCCGAAGGTATATTGCCTTGGCCGCTGCGAAATGCCCGACTTGAAAGAGAGTGTCGCCCTCCTTGCTGTTCTCACATAAGTGGCAATGGTGAGTAGATAGCTGGAAGGAACGAACTAGGTCAGATGTGTGTTCATAAGCCGTTTGAAAAAGATTGTGTCCTCCTCGTTCATTGGAAACGATTTTGGTGAAGCAGAAGAAGGTCAAGTGGCGAGCTCAAAAAAACGGATCATAATTCCGATCAGAGTTCCAATCATTCCGCATTGAGCCTCAATTGTCAATGTCAGCTGATCAACTGACTCTCACCACGATGTCTGACGCAGAAAGGCTCAATGAGGAGGTAATGCCAATACTCTACAAGGCAAACCTCCGCTTCGCTCCGGTATGCGAGACAAATGAAGAACATGAAATTTATATTTTATTGCACGTGTACATGGTGGACAGAATATCACCGCTGAAAGTTCACCGACCGAAAAAGGTGGTTTAGCTTAAATTTCTCACCATTGGGTTGATTTTAGGATTGGCCACAGTAAAAGGCGCAGCCCAACTCTAAAGCAAAGTTCAAAGTCGATTTCTTGCGGCCAAAAAAGAGGGTTAGAAAATAAAATCTAGTCTTCACGTGAATAGCGAAAGAGGGGACGAACGCTATAGCCTGGGATTCAAGAATTTTGTCCTGCAAAAACACCCTGCAGATTCCAATTGCCGTAATTGATTAATGTTGTATCTCGAAGTGGCAACATGTAGTTGTCCGTCAAATTGTAAAACAAAGGCTGCTAGTAGGCTGAATATTCTGCATCTTATCAAATGCAGAGGACCTTTGCGTTGAAAAGTAGAGGAAATGAGCGCAGCCATTAATTTGTCCAGCAGATCACCGTCATGTCGTAATGAAATGAACCGATAACCAGAATCATCGAATTTGGAAGGTGACCAGGGACACAGTAATTCGAGTGGGGAAGGGATATTGGTAACGACAGCCCGCAGCCTCGGAGCACATCTTCGGACTAAGATAAAGCTGATATTGATACTCGCTCCAATCCCGACTAGAGCAACCTTGCAGGTGAGAGGGATAGGAGACGTGATTATGGCGGCGCCAGCATGGAAATACCCCAGATTTAGTTGAATTGATTTGATTCAAATAAGAGGAAGGCGCCCAGCAGTGGACGAAAGTGTTGAGGGATCAGGGCCAGAATCAATCCAAGAGAAAAATGTTGCAGGTAAGTACAGTAATTTGAAGGCGAGAGAAAGGGCCCAAGATTGTCGGTTCGAACGGAATGCACCTGTTTTATATCTCGAAAATCTTCGGGCAGATTGCGTGGCCGCCCGGCCTGATGACGATGGAGTGGCTGCGCCGTAGGCAGCAGCGACTGCGGTAAACTGCGTCCTGTTGCAATCCTGTGGCGGAGAACTGCGGGTAGGTCAGCTGTTCAGCTGCATGGGGTTTATGAGAGAAAAATTTAATACAGTGTAGGAGGCATTCTAAATTATGCCAAGGCAGACGGTTCTAATTCAGACTGCGTGGGGCCATTTGACGTTGAAAACCGAGGGCTAGAAGACAGCTCAGAGCGGGAGGGAAAGGGATAGGCCAGATGGGGATGAAATCAAAGAGATAGAAAGAATCTGAGGACGAGAGGAGAGGGAAACAGAATGGAGTAAGCCTACATGGAGAAATTGCACCGCCAAGCAAGCATTTGCTTAAAGAACGGGTAATGGTTGCATGGGGATATAGCACAGCCGAACGAGCATAATCTTAAAGAACGGATAATCTACCTTTATCTTGTTTTCAGCTTACTCACTTTGCAGGGAGGAGCGTCCTTTCGCCTCGGCCAGTATGAGAAAGCTGTCGTTGCGTACAAACTAGCTGCAACGATCCACGCGAAGAACGCGGATCCCAGAGCTGCGGTTTGCTACAGTAACCTCGCTGCAGCAGCCCTGAAGATGGAAGAGTAAAGCCTTTCGTTGTTCTGGGTTATCCGCTGACATGATCCCAAGTTATACGGAAGCGCAGGAAGCCGCTGATATGGCGCTCCAGCTCGATTATACATTGATCAAGGCGCGATATCGACGTGCCATGGCTCTCAGAGGTCTGGAACACAATATGAATTCCATTGTTGATCTCTCTACTGTTCTCGTCCTGGATCCGAAGAACACTGCTGCACGATCTAACCTCATACAGGGACTGAAAGTGCATGTGGATTCTAAACTGCGGGCCATTTCTACCGGTGATTTGCTTGAGGTCGACGATCCGCCGGCGTACGGAACACACTTGACGGCGCCTAAGCCTGAGGGTCACACCCTCCCTCCGATTCTTCCAATTGAATTGTCCCAAGCAGAGCCAACGACAAAGCCGGAGGATGTGAAACAGGGTGCAGCGGCTGTACAGTGATGCAACCCCGCAAGAAAGTTAAACGCTGTGAAAAGGTATGTGATTTCATATTCCGTCGACCCTTTTTCAACTCTCGTGCAGTGCCGAGTCGCAGTATATTGCGATGCATCTTGTCAGCGCAAGGATTGGTATACATATGGTACACTGCTTATGAAGGTTTCTCAATTTCTTCCAGGCCTGGACACAAGAAGATCTGTCCAGTCTTCGCCGAACATGGGGTCCTCATCGAACTGTCTGCAAAGATCAACCGCCATATCCACATGCGTGAGCTCATGAGGGCATACGCGATCGTCGTGTTAGGACTCCTTGGCGATACTCCGTTCCCGGTGCCGGCGGTGGTTGTTTTTCAGGTGGAATTGTTCCCCATTCCCAAGTCCAGCAAGCGACGACTGGGAATCCGCCGAATCCAGGTCGTGCCGCTCGTAGTGCTCGGCGATGTAGTGGTGGCGAGGTATGAGAGCACGTGCCGCGAGATGGTCGCGGAGAATCCAGACATGCGTCCCCTGTGCTGTATGGTCTGCCCGAACATCGGCCGTGCTCCAGATAATTACGCCTCGTACGATGTGGCGGCGGTTTTCCCAAACGAAATTCACAGGATGAAGCAGCGTGGCGTTGAGCAAGTGAACAGTCCAATCTTTGGATCTCGTCCTCTGAAGATGGACCTTGAGAATATCTTTCGGTTTGTTTCTACATGGGGGGCATCACGAGCGCTGACTTTGTTATATAGTGCATTAGAGAACGAGCTTGAAGGCGATATTAACAACTTCTACCGGCTCAGGGAATGATTTTTCGATCAAACAATCCGGCTGGTAATGGAAATGGGACGGAATTGTTATTAGTGCAGGGATGTACCGAGTAGGTTCTCCGGGAGTTCTTTTAGACTGCATGTATTGTAATAACGACTTCGCACAATATTGTTCGTTGAACAGAAAGCACAAAGCCCAGGTGCGCGCCTGCATTGAGTTCCAAGGGTCGCTGGCTATCAATACTCAGAGGGGCTCATTCGAGCCTAGGTAATAATTCATCCAGCGTCGGACTTTTTCTTAGCGAAATCTGAAGTAATGCGAAAGAGTACCGCACACATTTCTCTTCTGGTTTAGTCACGAGTGGGAGAAAGATACCAAAACGCATGCCCCAAACAGTCAATCAATGAATCAAGGAAAAGAAAGCGAAGCGGAGTACGACGAGGATGGTGAGATCGTCGCGTTGAAAGGTCGCAAACTTTCAAATCAACGCCGGCGAACGCTATCACGCGCTATCCCAGTATGTTCAACTATCGGTGGCATTCCAAGAGGATCTGCCAGCTCAGGACGGTGGACTGGCGAGTCATATTTACTCCTCTCATTGCTATTGATGCTGAGGCCGAAACATGCTCGTTCCGAAAGCAAGCACGAAACAGGGTCTGAAAAAATTCACATTTTGTCCCGCCTCAGGCAGTTGGGACATGATGGGTAAAATGCGTAAAATGGGCTGTGAGAGCCGCATCGGGGGGACGAGGCCATACCCAATGCCGGTTTGACAGGGCGGCAATAGCCCGGTTCCAACCTAGGAACATCGAGGCGCTCAGAGGCTTCTCGCCACGCACGACGCAAAAAGCACATCGTGGAATTAGGCGCCTGCACTGTACGTTCAATCAGTGGTTCAATGTTCAGTAGCTGAACTTCAAAATGTTGAACCAAGAATTTAACAGGTGATAGGGTAACTTCAGGCGGTGTTTAAACAATTGAACCAAATAAACTTCGAATCAAGGAGAGGGATGGGAGTATAGGGATCAAAAGCGATGGGGGAGTCCCGCATCAATTCCCACGGGAGATTTCGCCGGACGCAAAGATGTGCGCGGAAATGGCTCCAGCCACATGTCTCATGCGATGGCCGCACAGAGCAATCTACACCACCGAATGGCTGCAGCCAAACTCCTGTAGCGTTGTAACCCCATGCCAATCTCTGCGTGCATGCCCTCAGTGGAATCATGTGATCGCGAACGCGACGCGTTTGCATAAAGCGCGCGTTGTTTTGTTGACTTTGGGTGACTTTAACCTGTACCACCACATCCCTTGCTCACCGGGTCACCTGCAGTTGTGGTCCCCTGGCATGCAGACGTTCAGCCTTGTGCTAGACGATGCGAGCTTGCTCTGGGTAGTGGTATGCTTGTACTTGTTCTTGTCTTCCACACCAGCTTTATCAGGACCCGGGAAGCTAGCCCAAGGTAACTCCGGCAAAAGTCTGTCAAAGTGACCTCAAATCCCCTGACTTTTCCGGCTCTTCGGGCCTCAAATCCCCTAAATCGGAGTTGGATATCACGTGCATGTGATATTGCTAATAATGCCATTTTTAGCTATTTTTTTGCTTTTTTTGCTTTCCCTCCCGCCGCGGCGCCCGGGACCTTGATTTTGAGAGGCGGTAACACCTTCATGACGTCTCTGCGAGAAAGCGCCATTTGAGATTGATGGGCCTGCAATAATCACAAGTACAATAAATTGGGCCTGAAATCCCCTAAAACTTGGAGAAGGATTTGAAAATTTTGGCCTCAAATCCCCTAACTTCGGAGTTACCCTTAGGTGAGCTTCCCGGGTCCTGCTTTATCCCACAAATATTATTCCTGCTTAGGAGAATTCTCCTGCCCACTCTCGTCTCCCTCAAGCGTGTTCATGAAAACGTTTCGGTGAGTTTTTATCATTTCGCCGTGAGTGTGGTCGCGTTGTGTGCCCGTGTTTTTTTCTCATCACATCACCCTCTAGCTCTTGTCTTCCACGATCACGACCATTTCGTTGCCAGCCTCGTCTTCCGCCCCTCACAACAACAACCGCGATCCACCGGCCAGATTAGGATTACTTCAAGATCAGCACACACAGCGGGCAGGAAGGAGGCGGGGGACGGATTTAAAGGTGGGTATCATTTCTTTCTTTGATCGATTTTCTCTCTCTTTATTCCAGCGATGGCTAGACTCGTTACCAGTCTGCCTACAATTAGCAAAACCGTGGCGAGCACTTTGCCGTAGGCAGACTGGTACATCTCGGGGCTCGGCAAAGGGCTGGGCCCGGAGTTTGAAATTTAGTAGTTTCCCACACTAAATTCGCTTAAAATCGATGACACCATCGCTTCGGCAAGCGCGAAGCGAGTTCTCACGCTCAATCCCTTTCAAAACCACCTCCAATTTTGTGGGATTTCTGTGTCCCGAAATGACATTCTGAGGAGATAGACTTGAAGGGTTGTATTCATCGTTTTTATAAAGAGCTTGACCCAAAGAAACCGGTTCAAAATTGAATTGGGAATGATTGATCTTTCTAAAAGTTAGCGTGGGAAACTATTAAATTTCAAACTCCGGGCTCAGCCCTTTGCCGCGGACCGAGTTGTACCAGTCTGCCTATGGCAACCGTGCCCCGCCACAGTAGGTTGGTATCCCGTAGGCAGACTGGTCACGAGTCTAAGCAATGGCCGTATGGACGTATGCGGACGATGTCCGTGCGGGGACGCGCCTGCGGGGGAGGGAAGCCCGGTGATGTTTGTGAAGGGAGAGATGTGTGCGAAGCGGCACGCAGCGATCGCCACGCACGGACATGCGTTTACGGATAACAGCGAGACGAGACGAGTCGCCCGAGATAGGGTTTTACAATCTCGTCTGGATTCCGGTGTCCCTGGTGTTTTCGTTTCTTTGCTTACTCCTTTCTCCCTCCTCTAACTTCTTCCTCTTTCTTTAGAGACTTGTATAGCTGAAGGCAGCGGAATGCCGCAAGGGAATGAACATGCACCAGGTGCGTTTTGTTACAGGTTTCTTTCTTCCGTTTCAATTTTCTTTGCTTACTTGACTCTTTTAGTGCCTTGAATAGCTTCTTCAACAATCACCACCATTTCGTCATCGCCCTTCTTGTCCCAGAGCTGTGGACTCACTGGCCGGATACGAAAGGAGCGCGCGCGCGCAGCAGCTGAACGCAAGGTGCGCAACGTCTGTTTAAATGGTTCTTCAATTATTTTTCTTTTTTCATGTGCGAGGGGGAGGTGGTGGTGGTGGTGTGGCAAGCTGTGCGCATGCCGCTTTTAAGCCCCAGCCATGAAGGCGGGCCAAGAGTGAGGTGCTTGCGGCGACATCCATGCAGCGAGGGACGTGCGGGGACGTGCTTGCGTCGATGGACCTGCGGGAGGGTGCGTGCGGCGACGGACGTGCAAGGCGGCGAGTGCAGGCATACGCATGCGGAGATGTGCGTGCGGGGAAGGCCGTGCGGCGACATCCATGCAGGGTCACGAGCACAGGGAAGTGTGCACAGCGGCGTTCCTGCGGGGATGCGCATGTGAGGATGGACGCGCAGGGATATCCCTGCGCGGGGACGTGCATACGGGGAGATGCGTGCTCTGCTCGTGCCGACATACCTGCAGGGAGGTGCGGTGACGTGCGTGCACGGATGGCGCATCTGCACCCCACCACTGCATCCCCTCCCCATACGCAACACCCGCGCGCCGAGATGCACGCGGGGAGGTGTGTGTGTGCGTGGAGACCCGTGCGGCGACCTCCGTACGGGGTTTTACGTGCAGGCAGATGCGTGCAGGCAGATGCCTACAAGCAGGTGTGCGCAGGGAGATCCATGCGGCGACGTCTGTGCGGAGGTTTACGTGCTGCCCAATACGTGCAGCGCGATCCGTGCGGGGAGACACGTGCCAGGATGCGTGTGCGGGGGAGTACGTGCAGATGCTGAGGGGCAAGCACGGACGTGTGTGTGAGGATAGTGCGCTTGCTGACACGTCCGTGTGAGGGTGTTCATGCGGAGGAGTCCGTGCGGGGTGTGTGTGTGCTTGCAGAGGCAGCGGTGTCCCTGTGGGGTTGTGCGCGCCCGGGAAGTGTACGTGCAGAGAGGGGCGTGCAGGCGTCTGCGTGCGGGCATGTCCATGCAGATATATGTATGCGCAGATGCCCTTGCAAGAATGAGTGGCAGCAGCCAAAGTACGTGCGGGGGTGTGCGCGCGTGGATTTGCTTGCAGCGATGTCGGTGCTGGTAAGGGCGTGCGGGCATGTGCATTTGGCCATGTACGTCTGACCATGTATATACGGCAATGTGCGCGCGGAGAGGTGTGTGTTGCGGTGGATGGGTGGAGACCGGCCCGCGCAGAAGTGGATGCGGAAAAGTCCCCGGGGATATATGCAGGCGGTGCCCTGCGTGCGGGGAACTGCGCCCAGCGATCTGCTTACGGCGATGTCCGCGGGGGAGGGGCAAGCGGGGGCGTGCACGCGGGATGCACCACGAACTGTCCGTCACGTCGACAGGCTGTGGGTCGTTCCCTGTTTTGCCTTTTGTCGGATGTGACTCTACTATATTAAATCTTCCACACCAATAATTGGATAACTGGGGGTGGGTGTGAGGGGCGGTGTCCTTGCAGGGTTATCGGCGCGGAGGTACATATGCTGGGAGGGCCTGTCCTGTATTTAGATAGCATTAATTCATCTCGATGTGCTTGATGTGCTTGATATGGTTATGGCGCAACAGCTACAATCACTTTCTTGTCGCCACAAACTACATTCCAGTGTTTGACGCTCGCTATGCCTGTCCCTCACACTTGTCCACTTCGGTTGTGGATGCCGCAATTGCGGGAATACTTGGACAATACTAGGGTCTTTGAAGCGGATATCTTTGTGCATGCTTTCCAAGAATGTCTAACTGGTTGAGCTAGCCGTGCTCAGTGGGATGATGGACTCTTTCTGTTGGGCCACCTTCAAAACACTTTGGATAAAGAAAATGTCCTTAATTCTTTGTCTGGATCTGGACCACATTTAATTTTTAAGAACAGATGTGGGTACAGCTGGATGAATGGTTGACTTTCACCCCAGGTGCAGCCATTGTTGAGAATATCCCCCAAGATGCTCTGCAGGACTGCCAATTACTATTCCTCAGAGTTCTGTTCATACAGTACCTGCACCAAGGATCCTTTGAGGGCGATAAGATGGCATACAAACTTCTGAAGGAGGCTCAAATGTCAAACTATCGGCAATACTTCCATATCTATGTGAGCTCTGGGTCTCTGTCTCCACTTATCAGGTATATTTCAGGACGACCCAACCCCAGCTGACTGTGAGTCAAGCGGATGGCCCACTACCACTCCAGCGTTGAATGCTATACACAGTGAATGAGTAGAACATAGTCGATGTGGCTATGATTTCCGTCCACTTGTGTACAATAAATGGTTTATGTTGGTCAATACTACATAATGTTGAGTAGAATGTGTTCAATGTGGCTATGATCTCTGTCCACTTGTATGATATGAAATTTTATTTGAGAGAGTCATGCTAGAACAGCAGTACGGCTGGCGGCAAATTCATAGGAATCAGATAAAGATCAATTGGTGAAGCGTGACATCAAAAATAATATTATATTGGGATAAGCTGTAGAGATTGAGCTAAATGTGAACAGCTGCAGGGTTTTGGCTATATCAATGAGAGTGGAGTGCAGTCCATGCATCAAAATCCCTCCGGGCAATGACACTCAGTAAAAGGACTGGATGGAGATACGCACAGCGAAACGGCTGGATGGAAAAGTCCCGTGGGAATTGATGGGGGACTCCCGCGGACATTTGATCCCTATACTCTTGACCTTTTGGAATCAAGCAGCTGACTAGGAAAAGGTGAACCCAAGTGATCACAGGTCACATGAAATAGTACAGTATATAGAACGAAGGCCGACCATATGAGTGAAAATGTCCTTGCAAGCACCCACGAAAATCACATCTGCCCTGACTCTATTTCGTCCACCCACCTATCTATCTGTCGAATTTCCTTCTTTTGCAAGGACTTCTCAAACAGCGGACGAGCCGCTGTCCACAGCTCCACCGCTTTCCCTAGATCCCCTCGTTGTCTCGCAATATCACCGAGCCATAACATGCAGGCCCCTCGACTTCGATGAACGTCCATTGCGGTGAATCCTTCTAAGGCCACAGTAAGGAGGCTGTGTGCAGTATCGATATCTTGGGTGTCTTGGAGACGAAACATGTTTCCCAGACACCGCAAGGCGTCGTGTATCTCCAATTTGCTCTTCGATCGCAGCCCATGCACAAGGAATATAATCAACCAGCGTGCACTCCAGTCGATATCTTCTGGGCACCAAAGGGTTACATCGCCGAGTCGCTGCAAACAAATCGCCGTGTAATCGTCATTTTTTCCCCACGCCAAACTCAGACATTTCTCGAATTTCGACCTGGCGGACAAGGTGTTCCCGTCCCGAAGTTCAAGGTCGGCTTTGACAATTGCGGAACCCAAAATGCCCGTCGCAAAGCCCATGGTATTGAAAATCGCTGTTGCTTCGTCAAGTTTGGAAGATACGTCTTGCGAGGCCGCACCGATCATGACATCGATGTAGGCAACATTCTGCAGCGCAAGCGCATAATTGTACGGCGACCGCTCCACGGAAACATCCTGCATAATTTGCATATGAATCCGTCGTGCTTCCGCGTAGTCCGATTGATATACGTGGATCTCGGCTTCGGTGTTCATCAGGATATTGTGGGATTCGCTCTGAGAATGTCCACACAAATGGAGCAGGTTTCGTGCTCTGCGGCATAATTCGACACATTCCTGGAATTCACCTAGAGAGCTGCATGCGAGTGATTCGACACGCAGGGCTCGGGACTCTGCGTACATGTCGCCTGAAGCTGCCCCTAAGGCTTTAGCTTCCCGGCCATATCTGCGCGCGTCTTCATAGTGACCAAGCCTCCAGTGCGTCCAGGAGAGTTGACTCAGGACTTCGAACTGATCCCCACCATCGCTGGATATGTTTAGTGCGGTTTCGAGCGACTTGATTGCAAAAGGGAAATCATTGTGGTGCTCCATGTAATAGAATGAAGCTGCGACATAAAAGACCCCTGTAAGACATGTCAAATGTCAGAAATCTGGGCATCAAAGATGGTACAATACACTAACGCTTAGTGTCATTATCATCGAACTGCTGAAACAGGTCTTCGGCTGTTGCAAAAAGGCCAGCTGGATCCACTATGGGGCATTCTCTCCATAACTTCAACGTGTCCGCCAGAAACCTCAAATGCAGTCGGGCGTTCGGGATCGTGGACAACACCGAAGGAATATATTCCAAAACGATATTTCGGCCACGTCCACTGAAATGGCAGACTCTGGCGAAGAGCAGCGCACATTCGAGCACCTCTTCTGAATGCGAATCACTGGTTTCGAGTGCGAGGATGAGGAGGCTTTGCAAATTTCCGAGGTTAGCCACTATGCGGTCCAGTAATTGTGCATTGGAAAGAAATCCTCTGTATTTTTGGTACAGCTTCAGGAGACCGTGGAAGTGCTGGCGGACTGAGAGTACCACGCACGGTGCGGGCGGGTAGATGCTCTTTACGTATTCGCGTATCGGTGCCAGAACTTTGAGTTGTGCACCGTGATTCAGACTGATATACGCCAAGGATGTTCGGAGGAGAGCGGTCTTGGCTGCCAAGATGTCCGGAATGTCGGGAGCGCTCTGTAAGAGCTCGGTGTCTGTAATTCCATCAGGCAGCACAGAGAGCAGGCTTAGCAGAGCCTTGGTCCCAGACAAGGACAAAACACGAGGACTGTGCAGGGAGAGCATGATGGACACATCCAGGCTGGTTGTTTTAGTTTTATTGTGCCCCTCGGACAATAATCGAATTTTTTCTTTCTCCCAACGGAATAGTACTCGGGTGCAGCCCTCGTCGTCGACCAAGCGGGCAATGAGATCAACCGCGAGGGGCAGATTGTCCGTCAACAGAAGCAATTTGTCGACGTCCCGGTGATCGTGGATGTCGTCTGTGATGTCGAGGAAGATTTGTCTTGCAGCTTCTTGTGCCAAAGGTTGTAAAGGACGGAGGAAAGGCCGCGTCCATTGTACTTTGGCGGGCCTTTCGGCCCCGCGCATGGTGATCTGCCATTCTATCAATACATATAGATGCATTGCTGTTCAATAAGAAACATACCATCAACGCTAGATGCTGGACATCAGTAAGAAGAGAGAGAAACTCCTCAATATCCGCGCGCGACTCAGGCGGCTCCCAGGCCGTTTCTATGTTGTCCAGAACTACGAGGCAGGGAGGGCCACTGGTCAAGTGTTGGACGACTCGTTTTATCGCATTCCCGCCACTGCTTACTTGGAGCCCTAAATGAGTTGCAATGAGGGAAGCTAGATCGACGCTCGTTCCGACTGAATCGCAGGAGACGAATAATCGATTGTTCTGGTATTTTCCGATAGTTATCGGGTGGTGCAGAACCATCTTAGCAAGGCTTGTCTTTCCTATACTATTTCCAACCGCTTAGTGGGCCACCTAAGCACTTTGGGGCATATCAAAGAGGAACCGAGTAAAACACTGAGTGTTCGATGGTTTTAGGAGGAAGGCTAGCATAATGAGAGTGGAATGTAACAAGCGGCGACGGATTTGGTGATGTCTTGATGGCTCGGCAAATATTTTGCTGCGGCAAGTCCAAAAGGGGTGAAAACGAGACAGTGGGCCAGGCGTGGGAACCTTTCAATCAACCACCCTTCCTCGCCGATTTTCGCTCGCTGTTCGCTTCTGGCCAACCCGCAAATCCAACAAGGTACTTCGAGAAATAAACTGTGTCTCTAATTCGTACAAACTACTCACTGCTCCCATTCAGCGCTGCATTAATGAGCAATTTATGCTTGAATAAGCGCACTAGCTCATCAAATGATAACGGTGCGCCCGATAATTTTCCATCGCCGCGCACTTGTTGACTGAGGCTCTCGATGACGTATCGTGCCTTAATTTTGATTCTGAATAGTGATGGTAATCACTCGCTGCAGCGCGCCCAGCCAGTATTTTGATCTGAGCAGCAGCGACAGCGAGCTGAATACGCCGCTCGGTCGGGAGATGCTCGAGGTCCCCGTCGTTGTCATCAGCATCGACGGGCGACCTGGGGGGCTGGTCTAGAGGAGCTTTTATGGAGAATATAATATAGAAAGGACGAGGAAGTGCAAAGATGAGCTGAAATACAACGCAAAAGTGGGGGGTGGTGCCTTGGCTATATAGGACTGGAGAGCGCTCAAGGCGGCATGGAATGTCATTGGGGGATGTGAAAGATCATATTCCATAGGAAATTGACATGAGGAGATGGGTGAATAGATGTGGAGTTGCGATTGACAAATGTGGTGAAAATTGGCAGATAGCTTGTGATTGTGGGCACCTCTACGGCGGCAAAATGGGGCGCACATCCAAGATGAGCTAGAATCCACATTGGAAGAAGCAAATGAATGTACCTAAACCGCCAGTTTCATCACTGAAGTCGTCTAAGTCCCCCAAAAAATTCGAAGTGCTGGGTGTGGACAAAATGGTTGTTCGACATTATCAACAGCAGTGGCAACAGAATAAAATCGATAAAAAGATGTCAATACCGTTGAGGCAATATATTGGCCATTTAGACTCCCTGTACCGAGTTTGAGCATCGTAGCACGCCAATGAGCTGCGATAAACTGGTGGTAAGGCCGCGGTGTTTGGCGTTGGTAAACCCTACGTTGCTGGCACTACACCTTGTGACATTATGATCCCCAGATGTCGGAGAGGGTCCGAGGGTATAGCTAGACATCCGCCCTACAGAACGAGCGCCAGATGTCGTCGAAGGATGAAGAGGTCATGGAGATATGAGTGATTTTCTGAAGCGATGCCAAGCCAAAAATAAGAAAACACGTGTTCACCTTTTCCCATGTCGGCAAAAGCTGGCACACCATCACATCAAGTGGATCAAATTGCCCTAAATTTGGATCTTAGGGGCGCACATACATGTCCTCTGACATACCACTGAGACTTGGGCAGAAACTCGTGTCTATAGTCATCTACACTCCAAGTGGCCCACTGACTAGTTTGGCCCATTGGGCAGTCGGAGATAGTACCTCCCGCGCCGAGGATTGCTACGCGAGACAAGGGCTGGTTGAGAATGTCGAGCACTTGATTCAATTCTGTGTCGCGTCCGTGGAATATCTTCGGCTCTGCGGGCAGCATAGAAAAAGAGTTGGTGCTTGATAAAGGAATTACTTTTTGAACAGAAGAATCCAGCTGACACACCTGCTGTCCGAGCTAGCAAAACCGCCGTTCATCTGAGAACCAAAGTTGATACTATGGGACGATAACCAGTTGAAGAACACATACCGATGGTTCAGGGGTAGAACAGGCCGAAATCAACGCCAAGACTTCCTCATGTTTCTCCCGCATAACTTTCTGAATTTCATCCATGTTGCTCAAGAATTCGATTCCAGTTTGGACCTGCAATAGTTTGTCTCTTTCGGTCGAATATTGGATATGAAGAGTCACAGCCTCACCTCGAACGCAGCCAGTGCCTGCTGAAGCCCAGCCTCACATCCTTTCAACAGCGTCCTGGTAGCGCTCTGATGAGAAAAGTGCTTGATTCGGCCTGGATCCTGCTGAGCCTCCACATATGTGTGTATTTTTTGCAGAGTCCTATGGCGCAATGTCGAACAATGGTTCTTCATTAGTCGACGTCGGAAACGAACGGATATTAAACGCATACTCTGTGAAACTTGCGAGATGTTCCAACGTTGCAGGCGACAAGAGACTCCTGCTATCGGACATGACGTAGAGGTTGATAATTGCGCACAGGATCGGGTGGACTCGTTCCATGAGTCGAATACAGTCCTCTTTGTTTCTTTTGATGTTCTTTTCGACGCATTCGTCAGTGTGCGGGAAGGGAAAGAACCATACTGAGTTACCTCTGCCTCCGCCGTTAGAGACAACGTTATCGTTGAAACCGTTTTCAGAAGCGGGCTCCCAAATGTATCGCAAAGCTCGTCAAGCAAAGGCGTGACCAGAGAGAGATACTTCATGATGTTTTTCAATCGGATTTGGATCCCGCTGGGGTGTGAGGACATCTTGGAGAAAGGTGGGAAGACGACCAACTCATCTGAGTTTTATGAACCTACGAGGATGTGTTTCCCATTGGTTGTTATTCCGGGGACACCGATTGCCTTCCTGAGGTAACCTAAAGAATTCTGGTAAGCATTGTTCGAGATGTGATCAAGAAGCTCAGAAGAGAAAGGTGCCCTGCCCCTGGCAGATATCTGTCCGGATGAATATCACTTGTGCCTGTGGTAAAAGCCGTGGCCGGTGTGGGAAGTCTTGGCACATAGCTTTCGAGTCGGTGATTTCAATTCGAATGTGTTCGCCCAGACAGTTCACACATCTGTCTGAACGCAACTTGAACATTACCTCTGGATGACAGATTGGAGAGAGAACGCAACTGCTGCATGACTGAGAGTGTTGTGGCCGCCAGGAATTATTTTCAGATGAGATGAGCGTTGCGAATGGAAAGGTCCCTGGCACGATCGGCGTCAGCTCTCAGGAAATGCCGCACCAATACCGCTGCGGATCTTTGACTTGCATGGTGCAGGAGAGGACCAGGGACAGGTTGACTGCAGCTGACCAAGAGAGGGGTAAACCAAGACCGCTGCTTCACGATGCGGGGAATCTAGAAAAGTGCGCGTCCTGAGGGCCGAAAGGGTAGGAATAGAGCCCCGAGGTAGCTACCGGAAAACGAAGAAAAAAGATGTGCTCGTAGCCGGCCCAAATATTAGGCATTGGCGGATCTATCCAGATTGCAGCTCGCCTCCAGTCTGATGAGGCTGTTCATCGTAGACTCTCATGTGCAGGGGGGGAGTCACCTGTCGTTATTCCGGTTCGCCGATGAAGGACGAAAGGGGGAAAAGCGGCCAAAAAGCAAAAACAACGCACAACTGTCGCGGAGAAAACCGCAGAGATGGGGCAGTGAGCCTAAAGAACCACGAGAAGAAGATAAGAACAGGCACCAAGTAAGCCAGCTGCCACCAGGAGCTCAGATTCAACAAAGATGCCAACAGGAACCCAAAATTAAACCAAGATTTCGACCAAGTATCTGATTTTTGACTATGACCTTGAGAGATATCTAAAGCAGCGTCTGGACCACTACTGCACTTTTGACCAAAGCTTAAGCTGAGCTAGTTGGCGGCGATGATGGGAAGTAAAATAGTGAGCCGGTTATGAGAGATACCAGTGACGGTCGTGGAAGAAAGAAACCCACGCCTCTCTCCTATTATGGGCCGCATGTGGCCCCAGAGTTGCGGGAACGCCGAGAGAGGAGGGGCGAAATCGATCCCCGTCCAATGCCACTCCTTGGATACTTCAAATTGCAAGGGGCGCGGAAAGGAATGAGAGGGGAGCACCAGACGCGTCCCCGCCGGGGAACAAATGTCGAGGAGAGTGCTTGGACGAGGATTGAGATCCAAATGAGGGCCTAGTGGGGCGCTGAAAAATAAGTCGTTTTGGGAGGCAGGTGAATACAGGAGCGTAGCGAAAGGCAGAAGCGACGACTGTGGAGGTAGGTAGGTAGGGAATAAGGTGAGAAGCGAGATGTGATGTGGTATGAAGCGAGATGTGATGGAGTATGGAAGGAAGGAAGGAAGGAAGATTTATGAAAAGAGTTCCTGTCGGGGATCCCGGATACCGTGGCGCATAAACAGAAGGTTGGGGCCGCGCGGGCCATAGTTTACCCGAGGAAGAAGAACGGAAATTGAAGTGGGCGGAGAAGCGCATTACACCATCCTCGACGGTGACAAGTCTGGGGAATGGAGCGCGTGAAGCGGGAAATGGATGGCATATTCATGAGAAGTTCGGTGGTCATGAAAGGGGTCACAGTCAGGAGGAGGGGGAAAAGATGGATAGCGACGGCGGGCGCAAACGCGGAAGCGGAGCCCGGCGCGGTCCTAAAGGGAACAGCTTCGGGCACAAGTCAAAAGCGTCTCGAAGCGAACGAGTCATGGCACACGGACACGCTGAGGAAGTCAATCGCCGCCAATTCTACCGTTAAAGGTTGGGGCCTGAGGGTGCAAACGGTGCAAAGACGGGCGAAGAGTCACGTCATCGATGGGGGCCAAATCACCGCGACAACGAGAGGGGAGAAGGCGGCGACGAGCAGCCCAGAGAGCACGATGAAGATCGGTATTGCGAGGGAGGTGAATGTAGCAGGTTAACGGGAGTACGGGCGCCGGAGAGATGTATGAGCTGCGCGGCGTATGCCCGCGCACGACGTCGACGAGCAGGCCCGCCGCCACCTGGTCAGAGATAAGCGACAGAAAGAGGGACGTTCCCAGGTCAAGTACAGCTAGAGGTGGGCGGAGGAGTCAAACTCGAATTGCGTTCTGCTGGAGAGGAAGAGTAGGGATTGGGAGATCTAAGGGCGATATATTGAGCGTGGAGTCCAGGATAGCAGGTCCCGGGCGTGGAATCCCCGAGCTCTGCCGACGAGCGTGCCGCAGTATGCACGATGACACCAGGCTGGGAGGGGGTAATATGCGGCAGGCAGGGATCCCGAGGCTGCGGGAAGGGAATTGTGCGTACTGCCAGCACTGATGAATGGGTTTGCAGAGGACGTTCAAGTTGCAGAGTAGTAATATCAAGAGCAGTCGTGGGGGAGGAAATCAGCGAAGAGAGGACACCCATGAATTCGGTGCCCACGACTCGGGATGCGCAGAGAGCTGGCTCCGCCGGGATAAAGAAAGGGAGTAGTGGTTCCTGTGGCCAAAATACTAAATCGATACCGCAGTGCTGCTTGAGAATCAAAGACCTTCTCCGTCGCGGAAAGTCGGGGAAAGACCTCAAGAGAGTCGGGAGCCTATCAGCAAACTCAGGGTCCCTGCTGTAGCGAGGTACCCCCTTACGTACCTCTACGTAGCAATACGTACGGACAAGGCGATCGATACGTATTGCTGCGTAGAGGTACGTAAGGGGGTACCTCGCTACAGCAGGGACCCTGAGTTTGCTGATAGGCTGAGTGAGATACACCCCGAATCCACCCCTGTGGCTGACCTCGAGTATCGATATTTGAGGAGAAATTGGGGAAAGTTGGTGAGAGAGTCAAAAGAGCTGAGATTTAAAGTGCGCTGGCCCAGAGGAGGGTACTGAGACTGATGTGCACTGCGGTTATGGCACGAAAGGGTCAGTGGCTGTACGCACCGATCACCGACATCATGATTGTCATGGCGTAATCCACCCTGGTCCAACCCCGGTCTTTAAATTACGGGTGTGGCGAGTTCGCAGAATATAAAAGCGCAAGGGCGAGAAGCTTTTGCTCTAAACAGGCCCGGAGCTGGCCGTATAATCAAGACAGGATGTCCCGCACCCGTTTCACATTATGGAGTGGATGGTATACATACATGCGGGAGTTGCACCTGGGTTGCTCGTTCCACTTGAGTCTCCGGTGCGCTTGAGATCCATAATTTTTTTCAGACGTTAGGAGGCTCAAAGTTCATTTCGTTGCAGTTACTTTGTCTGGTGTCGCAAGCAGGGCGCTATTGAGAGCATAACGAGACTCAACGGCGGATGTCAGTCATGGCCCACGATCCTTGTCATTTTTTCTTTCTGTTCAGACGATCCGTGTGGTTAAAATTTGCAATAAAGTTGAATCATTCTGTCTTGTGATCTTATTTTTCAGTTGCTTTGGATGTCGAACTTACAGAAATTGTAGGCACATCTAATATTCTGTCTAGTCGCAGTCAGGTGCCTAGGTCGGCATAAAAGACCCATCTGGCGGATAGTCTGCACTCACAACCCATACTATTTGATTGTCTGACATCTGCGGGACGGCATTTAGAGGTACGGAATCGGTTATGTTACAGTTGAATTTAGTGGAGTTGAAAGTCACCTCACAATGAGTTTGACTCTTCCCTGAGTCAGAGACATCGTGTCTTGGCCAGGTGCATAGGTCAGGGTATGAAAGACCTAGAGGATAGTCCGCACCTGCTTTGCATCGATCACGATGCCGAAAGGTTCAAGTGGGAGTCGCTCGTTCGAATCGAGCCTGGGTTCATTCACTGGAGTCGATCTTTTTGAATTGCTCATCCTCCAAAGCTCCGTTCAGCCAACGCGCAATGAGGTTGAAGGTGAGGTTTGGAGCTCGAGGTCGCTCCATTTCATTCCACCGGGGATGTTGAGCTGGAGTCTAAAATGTAAGTCCGTCAGCAACGGAGGAAGAAAGACCCAGTCGGATACTCCGTACCCCACTTCATAATTTGTGCTGAGAAAACAGCACGCGGGATTCGCTCGTTCGAATGAGCCCTGGGACATCATGGATACTACCAGTTTTGAAAAATTCTAGCCTGACAGCCTGCAACTCAGTCAGTCCGCTCACATCGTCCAGTTTTGCCCGGTGCACTGAACGACGACGAGGTTCATCTTTTGTTCTTCATTCCCAGATCTCCGGCCCGACAAGATATCGTGCCAGTAATTCTGCCTCCTAGAAACTGGGTCCCAAGGTGGGGGGTTGCAACCAGACCCTGTTGCGGATGGTCCGCACCCGCTCATTCATAATGGCAACCAAAGCTCGATGATATATCGCCTGAGCACGTTCCCATTCAAGTACGGTACAGGCTGAGTAGTGTTCTGTACGCGCTGTGTGTAGTATTCACAACCCTTCCGTGTTCCCGATACTATCCCCTCGCACATCTGGTCTATCGGATGCATCGGGCAATCGGCTTTGGGGTTTAAAAGTGACGTTGACAAAAAAATAAATATTCTTAGCTATTGGGCCGTGTCTATTCTCAGACTTGCGCGTAAAGCGACCACGCATATATTTCGAGGGATATTGTTCTGCCCTTGAGCCGTGTGTGAGAGAATCGAACCAAATTTACATGTCCGAATCGCGATGGGTTTCGGATTATCTTCAACTTCCATTCAACCACCTGTCCAGCTAACTCAAGCTGCCCGTAGAGCGCCCCCAGAACATTAAGTCTCTTTACTGCGGAATAGCAGTACATTTCTGCAACACCACACGTGAGTAATAGTTCGGTGTAGACGAAGAACAAAATAGCGGGATACGCACCCCGATATCGGGGGAAGCGCCAAGGCACCTCAAGGGGAGGCAGCACTCGATGAGATTGGGGCTAACAACGAGAGCTTGGCAGGGATAACCCTCCGGCAGACAGCATTGCTCTGTCTGGCGTTCGAGGCTGAGGGCTGCTCCCTGCATCACAAACGCGAGGGCAAAGGTGGCGATTGCGGCAAGTTTCAACTGCATGGGTGTTTTTGGTTGGGGAGTTTGTTGGACGAGTTTGGAGAGCGCCGCCGTTTATATTGTCGGAATTCCGAGGCCGCCACTCGCCGTTATCGAGTTGCCGCTGTCACTGTTGACTTGGTACATTAAGGAACAAGATGCTATCTGCTCTCTCTTTACTTATTATTTCCTTGGATTAATTCTCTCCAGTTACTCTCCAGTCGGTTATATTTGCTCTCACCAGTTGTATATGTACGTAGTAAATCCGAATGAATGCCCCACGCGTCTGCGAGGGTCTTCTTCTAATCTCCCGAGTGACGACTGTGGACACCCTCACTTCAACATATATATCCGAGATATATCTCACGTCACCAGCCTGCCATTCGTCGGCAGGCTGGTGACGAGTCCAATCTTACATGTCGACATTCAGAAGTGATCTTGTGTGTAAAGGTCCCGAGACATACGCGGATATGGCTGAAAAACTGTCTTGGGTTCCTGAATAATCGTAAGCCCGTCATCGAAGGTTGTCAAAGTGAGCGCTCCGCCGTTCGCCTTCTAGCTTCAAGCCAGGCGTCTTCTCACGTAGACGTTTTGGATCCATTTTGTATGAACGGTCCGTGTGGTGCGGTTTACAAAATGTGTACATTCGTAGCTTGGAAAAATCCATAATTGAGCAGCAACAAGCTCAAATACGAACTCACGGAGGAGGGTAAATTGCCGGAACTCATACTAGTCCTGGTTAGCAGATCGCTGGCGTCAAGGGGTATCATTCGCGATCTGGCAGACATAAATCCGTGCCGTAAAAGTGGCGCACTCATAGCCGAGCCGCAAAGTGAGGACGCGACGCGAACATCGGGGGAAAATAGGTTTGTCACATCCGCGGCTGTTGTGGTGAAGAGGAAGACGAGCCGCCCAGCGAATGTTAGACTGAGGAAGCATTGAGATTAACTTGGGGGTACATGAGTGAATCGCGGAAGGAGAAAAACAATTCAAGACTGAACGGTCTACCGTAAATGAAATCGATGCAACCGCTCTCAAGCCGACGGCAGTCCATCTATCTCGGAGACTGTCCAAAATATCCACGGATGTTCCTTTTAGATATAGCGCGAGGATTTCCCAGTGAGACTCTGTAAATCGGCTCCATCGCAGAGTGTGCGGTGCAACTATGTGAGATACTGTAAGGGCAACCTCAGCTCGGCGCGTGAGCGCGGGAACTAGCGGGAGAATCCGAAGTAAACTCAATTCATGGTACTAAATACAGAGTTCTAGAATACGCACCTAGCGGGAGAATCCGAAGAGAAGAAAGGATAAGGATTCCCACGCTAGGCGAGGTTTTTATAGGTACTAGCCAGTAGCACGCGTCCGAAGTGATCGGCAGTGATCCCGAGCTTGATCGCATAGTACGTTCCAGTGCGAGCGGCCGGACGAAGGGGGATGAAGGGGAATGGAGTCCGGAGGGCCGGAGGACGACGTTCTGGGCGAGGGCGGACGTTTGGGTGACGCAGGACGGACGGGAGATGCCAGACGCGGAGTAGGCGTTGGACAAAGGATCGGACGAGGCCGCGGGGCAGTGCGATGGGCCGGAGCCGGGTGGACGGATGGACGGATGGACGGACGGGTGGTTCCCCTGACATCACCCCCCCTTGGAATGCGGCGTCTCGACGCATGAATCGGACGTGGGCGTCGCGCTTCCAGAACGAGAGCGAGTTGAATGCGGCTGAAGCGATCCGGCGCGGGGCGTTGGGGTAGCGGCGGTAATAGGCGTCGATGGCTTCTTTGGCGAAGACGTCAGAGTGCTTTACCCATTTATTGTGTTCCGGGCCGTAGCCTTTCCACCGCACCATGTACCAGAGGCTGCCATAACGGACCTTCGCTTCCAGGATCTCCTCGACCTCCCACTGAACGTCGCGGTCCGTCTGGAGGACGGGCGGGGGTTCGTCGTTCCGAGGACGTCCGGGAAACGGATCCGGTTCCGCGAGCTGAAGTTTCACCACCGGGAAGACCGGGTGGAGCTGGGAGTACCGCGGGGGAAGCTCGAGCTTGTATGCACCCTTTCCGACGGCCTTCACGACTTTGAAGGGGCCGAGGCGTTTGTCCGCGAATTTGACGGACGGACGGGTCGTCCGGATGTCGGAGGCGTCCAGCCAGACTCGGTCGCCTACTTTGATCTCTGGGGCGGGCGTGCGTCAGTGATCGTAGTACAGCTTGAACTCGTCCTTGGCTTTGACGAGCGCGGCTTTGGCTTCCGAGACTCCGGACGCGATCCGGTCTCGGAACTCGTTCGCGGATTCCACGGTCGAGCGCAATCCGTTGGGCTCGAACCCCATCCGGGGGAGCCTTCCGGTGTCCGTCATGAACGGAACTTGTTGCGTCGAAGAATGGACGTGGTTGTTGTACGCGAACTCCGCGGCCGGAAGGAGCTCGTCCCAGTCGTCCTGTTTGTAGTTCGTGAAGATCCGGACGAACTGTTCGAGCTCCTGATTGACGCGCTCAGTCTGGCCGTCGGTTTGTGGGTGGTAGGCTGTGGAGGTCGCTGGCTCTATCCCGATGAGGCGCCACAGTTCCGTGGTGAATTCCGCGACGAACTGCGGCCCGCAGTCGGAGATGTACTTCCGGGGGGTTCCGTGGTGTCTCCAGACGTTCCGGTAATAGAGCCGAGCGGCTCCAACCGCGCCAAGGCCGGTGTGGCACTCGTTGAAGTGGGCCCGCTTACCCAGGACGTCGACCACGACCATGACCGCGTCGAACCCGTGCGCGTCCGGGAGCTCGACGATGAAGTCCACCGAGACAGTGTCCCAGCGTTCTTCCGGAATCTCGGTCGGGTGGAGCTCTCCGTGGGGTAGCTTCCGAAGCGCCTTCGTCCGGTTGCACGGGTCGCAGGTCCGGACGTATTGGCCTACGTGACGGGACAGCTGGGGCCACCAGTAGTTCCGGGCGATGAGCGCGAGGGTTTTGAAGTGTCCGGCGTGCCCGGCGACCCGAGTGTCGTGGTGTAGGGCGATGATCCGGCGTCGGAGGTCCTTATTCCGCGGTACGATGATCTTACCGCGGTAGTGAAGGAGCCCTCCTGCGATGCGCCACTCGGTCGACCGGGGGGAGCGAACATTCCGGCTCTTGAGGAGTTCCCGTGCGACAAGCGCGACGGGGTCCTCAAGGTCCGGTTCACCCGCGAAGGCCTCTCGAACGTTGCGAAGGAGGGGAACCTCGGGCCCGGCGACCACGACGCCCTCGAGTGCGCAGGCGTGGAACAAGTCCGGACGGAGAAGGGTGACGTCTGTGTTGTCCGAACCTACTCCGTGGTCCGGGCGACGGGACAGCGCGTCCGGACGACCCATGAGGCGGCCGGGCTGGTGGTGGAGCGCGAAGTCAAACCGGGACAGGTACAGGGACCACCGCGCCTGCCTCCGGTTCAAGTTCTGCGCCTTCCGGAAATACTCCAGGTTTTTGTGGTCCGTCCAGATCTCGACCGGATGTTGCGTACCTTCGAGGAAATGTCGCCACTCCTCTAGGGCTCGGATGATCGCAAGCATTTCCTTGTCGTGGATCTCGTAGTTGCGCTGGACGTCACTCAGACTCTTGGAGTAGAACGCGACCGGATGCCACTTCCCGTTCGCGTCCGGCTGAGACAAGACGGCTTCGGTGGCGTAGTCGGAGCTGTCCGCCTCGACCCGGTACGGACGCGACTCGTCGGGTAGGACTAAGACGGGCTCCGCGGTCACCGCGTCCTTGAGAGCTTGGAAGGCGGCGGCTGCGGCAGCGGTCCAGGTCCACGCGATGCTCTTCTTTGTGAGGTCGAAGAGGGGCCGCGCGATGTCCGAGAACGCCCGGATGAACCTCCGGTAGAAGTTCGTGAAGCCGAGGAACTGCTGCACGTCCTTCTTGTTCTCCGGAGCGGGCCAGGCGGCGACTCCGGCGACCTTGACCGGGTCCATCTCGACGTGGTTGTGCGAGATGATGACACCGAGGTACTCGATCGACGACTTCTCGAACTCGCACTTCTCTGGCCGGAGGTAAAGCTTGTGCGCCCGGAGCCGCCGGAGGACTTCTCGGACGATCTCTCGGTGGCGCGCAAGATCGGAGTGAGCGATGAGGATGTCGTCAAGGTATACCATGACATCTCCGGACAGGATGAGGTCTTGGAAGATGTCGTTCATCATCGTCTGGAACGTGGCTGGAGAGTTGGTGAGGCCGAAGTACATCACCAGGGGCTCAAAGAGCCCTCGGTTGGTACGGAACGCGGCCTTCCACTCGTCGCCTCCCCGGATCCGGACGTTGTTGAAGCCCCACCGGACGTCGAGTTTTGTGAAGAACCGGGCTCCCTTAAGGCGGTTGATGAGATCGTTAATCAGCGGGAGCGGATACCGGTTCTTTACGGTCATCGCGTTGAGCGCCCGGTAGTCCTGGACGAACCAGAGGCTTCCGTCCTTCTTTTTGATGAAGAAGACTGGAGACGCCATCGGTGATTTGGACGGACGGATCCGGCCGGTGCTCAACCCATCCTCGATGAACGCGTCAAGTTCCTTCTGCTCGAGGGGGGAGATCGGGTAGACCTTGCAGTTGGCCGGTTTCGCGTCCGGGACGAGTTCGATGGCATGGTCCCATGTCCGGTGTTCCGGCAGCGTGTCGAACAATTCCTTGTCGAAAACGTCCGAGAAATCCTCGACCCAGGCCGGAACCGATGTCCCAGGCGGGGCCGAGTTCCGAGCGAAGGCCTCTGCGAGCCGTTGAGAGACGGTGCTACCTGCGCGGATCTCTTCGGTCGGAGCGAACGTGGTGTAGAGGATCCGGTCGCCTTCCTCGAGCTCGTGGTCATCATCATCATCGTCCGGGTCTGGAGTGAGGTCCGGAAAGTCGTCTCCGTCGTCGTCCGGATCGTACCCGTCGTCTCCGCACCACTCTTCCGAGTCGACGGCGCAGATAGACGGGACGGGGCCTTCGCGGAGCTGCCGGAGGATTGCGGCGGAGATCTTCGCGTTGCGACGGACAGCGCGGAGTTCATCTCGGCAAGTGCTGCAGCTGGTCGGGCAGCGGGTCATCCGGACTTCCTTGGTGTCCCAGTTGATCTCCGGATTGTGCTTCTGGAGCCAGGAGTAGCCGAGGATGACGTGCTGCTTTCCGAGCCGCGTTACCGCGAGTTGGATGTGTTCGGAGTGTCCCTTGTAGTTGACGACCATATCAACCACGCCGGAAATGCCTCCGGACGCATTGGGCGTACCGTCAACATTGAGGACCGGAATGGGCTGAGAGAGCTTCCGGACGGGAAGGTTACGGGAGATCACGTACTCCGAGTCGATGAAGTCTCCGGTCGCTCCGCAGTCGACCAGACCCTTCACGGACATCGTAGCCGCGGTCTCTACTGATTGCATCTCCAACGGAATGTGTAGGGAGTTCCGGCCCTCGACGGAGTCAATAACGTACCGCTGGGGTAGTTTGCGCTCCCACCTAGGGCGGCGGACGCGGGGAATGGAAGGGGTTTTTGCCTCCGGGGCGGGAATAGGGGGCTCCGGCTTGGGGACGGAAGCCGGAACAAGGGGTGCGTCTCGCGTTTCAACTGCTGATTTATTGGGTATATCTTTGTACAAGCAGGAGTAACGATTGGGGGACGCGACCGAGGGCGCACCGCTCACTCGACCGCGTCCGGAAAACCCTCTGGCTCCGCGTCTCTAGTTTCCGGCTCGGCCGGAAGCCCAGCAGAGGTGGAGAGGCGCGCGAAGAGTTCTCCGAGGAGGTCGTCACCTAGTTGACGGACGACCTCGTCTAGGACGTCCGCGTGCCGGACATCCGAGGGAGTCGGGCAGTCTCGGGCGAGGTGTCCGGCCGCACCGCAACGGAAGCAAGCATGGGGCGTGAAGCGCGCGCGAGTCCGGTCGACATCCATCGGGATGCCGGGCGGAAGGGCGGGCGTCGGCACAGCTTTGGGAGCGGGCGTGAAGGAGGGGACTGGGAGGAATGTCCCAGTGCGGGGGCGTGCGGCCAGAGCCGGGGTGCGAGTCGGGGGTACTCCCGTTCGGACACGAGCGAGGGCGTCGTCCTGGCGAAAAGCGCGGACACGCCATCCAGCGTAGTCCAGCAGCGCCGGAGCGGTTCTGGACGTGGTGATAGCCGCGTTAATCCGCGGGTCGAGCCCTGCACGGTACTTGGTGACACGGACGAGCGGGTCCGTGTATCCGGCTGTGGCTGCGAGCTCTTCGAAGTCGTCCGTGTACCGGTAGACATCGCGGGAGCCTTGGTAGTAGCTGTGAGTCTCCAGCCAGAGGAGAGCTTGGTCTTGCTCGTTTTCCTCTACGAACCGGAGCCGGAACTTGGACTCGAATTCCGCCCAGGACGGGAACGGGAATGGAACGATTGCTGACTGTCGCTCCGCCCACCGTCCGGCCGCGTCTCGCACCATAAAGGACATGGCGTACCGCACGAGTTTTTCCTCTATGACCTGTCCGTGGACCATGAAGGCTTCCGGAACCAATCGGAGGTACGTGAGGACGGAGTGGAGGAACATCCGTCCTTGCGTCCGGTCGCCATCGAAAACGACTGGAGGGTTCGGTCGGAGAACCGATTTTGCTGCTGGGGTGAGGGTGGTGAAGTCTGGACCCGCCGCCGGAGCCGGAGCGGCAGGGACGGGGGCAGTCGCGGGTGGATTTTGGCTATTATGTAAAACGCGGAGGAGTAGGGTTTCGATATTCACGAGAGAGTCTTCAACCGCAGTCAGCCGGGTCTCGGGGTCGGGAGCCGAGTCCGGGATGTGAACATCCGGGAGCTCGGGTTGCGCGGACCCGTTTCCGGGCGTCGGGGCGTCCATCGAGGAGGAGGGGTCGAGGTTGGAAGTGGGGGAGGCCGGAGCGCTAGCGTAGCGGTCCGAGTCTGAGTCTACACCGAACTTCGCAATCTTGACCAGTTGATCCCTTAGATCCTTTCTTCTGCTGTAAGGGCAACCTCAGCTCGGCATGTGAGCGCGGGAACTAGCGGGAGAATCCGAAGTAAACTCAATTCATGGTACTAAATACAGAGTTCTAGAATACGCACCTAGCGGGAGAATCCGAAGAGAAGAAAGGATAAGGATTCCCACGCTAGGCGAGGTTTTTATAGGTACTAGCCAGTAGCACGTGTCCGAAGTGATTGGCAGTGATCCCGAGCTTGATCGCATAGTACGTTCCAGTGCGAGCGGCCGGACGAAGGGGGATGAAGGGGAATGGAGTCCGGAGGGCCGGAGGACGACGTTCCGGGCGAGGGCGGACGTTCGGGTGACGCAGGACGGACGGGAGATGCCGGACGCGGAGTAGGCGTTGGACAAAGGATCGGACGAGGCCGCGGGGCAGTGCGATGGGCCGGAGCCGGGTGGACGGATGGACGGACGGACGGGCGGTTCCCCTGACAGCTACTACCTTCAAGATTGGATTCAAATGGCTGAGGGACGGTCCACAGTGTATTTTCCTAATGTTACATCGGCACAAACAGCTAACATGCCCATCGAACTGTACTCCACAACGCACCTGAGAAGAATTTAATTAAAAAAAACAATTTAGCCCAAACTTAACCACTTGATTCAACGGGTCTCGGCTAGTCTGTGCAGCCCCGCACATCAAGATATTAGTGGGCCAGCCACTGAATAATCCGTTCCATTTTTTTTTTTTTTTTTGGGAACTGGGGGTATGTTGCCCCTCATCCATCCCACAGATCAAGCTCTCTACCCTAATAACTCTATTCCGTAGGAAAAATTTCCCTACACCGCCAGAAATGGGTCCAATTTTTGAAACACTACCGGACGAGGCCTCAGACGAACTCCCCCCAAAAAAAACTCCCTTTGGGTTGCCTTGGGTTTTGTGTGTATTGCCATAATTACCTACCTCATAAGGTGCCGATCCACAAGTTTCAAGTTAAACGAACTGATATCCAAGGCTCTGCACCCCCGGGCCCCAACATGGCTGGGTTGTCTGAAATTTCCAGAAAAATCAGACTTGTGCTGATATTGCTCACATCAAAGATCAAATCTGCCGGAGATTGACATGATGTTTTTCGCGCCATTCTAACCTACCCGCCCATATATAAATCATAATTTTGGGTGGTGGACTTACCATGAATTATTTGGTGGCGGCAGAGGTGAGAGAAGTCATCAAAAACGGTCCAAGCGTTCAATCGCGTGGGCGGTCCCAAGACTTTTTTGTGTGGATTACGTGTGACACGAAATCAACAACCACCCACACCTTTTCCCATATCTCGCCTACATCCAGCCGGTGCCGGGAAAGACCTCACCTTCAGACCGCCCACTTCCGCCCACACCACGACGTCACATCCGGGACTACCAAGTTTCAGAGCACGCAAAGTGCAATCCTAGGCCAGCCTAAACGAGTCCACCCATTGGCTCGGCATTCCCCAGGCCTAGGAAAATTAGCGGACTGATTTCGAATTGCACTTCGACTGCACTGAAATTTGGATTTTCCCGGTGTGCGTCCCACACTACCCACCTCCGGCCCATCCCGCCCCACCGTCTTTGAACGACCCACACCCGATCCACCTCGCAATCTTGGGATGATGCCGCCCAATGGGCTCCCACTTCCGGCCACTCTCGATGAATCCTGTAGCCCACAGCATTCCCACGCGCCCTCCCCTACCAACGCCGCGGCCTTTTTCCGTGTGCCGGCCCATTTTCCTGCGCTTTCCGCGCCTCCCGATCTCTTCCGGGGTCCACTACGCGTCGACGCGCTTGTCTTTGGCCATCGCCCTGAATCCTCCGCGCCACAGTTCTCAATTACGCTGCGGCCATCCCGCCTGTCGGCTCCGAGCCCGACAAGATATTGTGCGAGTCATTCTGCCTCCTAGTCACCGGGTCCCCCGGTGGGTATACTACCAGACCCAGTTGCTGATGGTCCGCACCCGCTCATTCATAATGACAACCGAAGCTCGTGTATGTGGGTGTCGCTCGTTTGAATCGGGCCTAGGTCCTGCATCCCTAGCAATGCGTCTTCTTTTTCTGCCTTTGAACTTGAATGCCCATGCGATTTCCGTTTGGCAGCGATTCCTCGTCAGAAGAATACATATATATATAATTAATTGATTCGGCGAGACCATCGCCCTTCGCACCCGGATTTCGTTCGGCCATGCCGCACCAGCGTCGTTTTGGATCTGAGTGAGGAGCCAGCGTCAAGTACGTCAAAAACAAATGATCAACGCCGGATAGCGTTGTGCCTGAGTCGGGAGCAGGGGCCAACAGTCAATTCAACCAATAAGGTCAGTCAGAGTAACTATTTTACATCGTTTCTGGGTCGTTTCTGACATCGTTTCTGACAGTCAATTAATCGTGGGAGAAACGGCAAAAACCAGAAACGACTCGAAATGTAGAAACGCCTCTGGAGCTGTTTCTACAGTCGTTTCTGCAGTCGTTTTTGCACTCTTAATTTGACGATGGCTTGCCTATCGCATTCTCTATGATTGCAGCTGACGAATCACCGCCCTTTGTTCGTCGGCCTTTCTCTTGCGCCCTGCCGTCGGCCCTCTCACGGTACCTGTCGATGGCAAATGGATGTCATGGCAGGAAATTATTAAGGGGAGCTCGGCAGGCAGCACGTCGGCGTAGTAGAGCACAATGTTGGCACCCCTTGCTGTGGATCCAGGATGAATTTAAAAGACTTCAAGAGTTTCTTCGCAGGCTCACTGCGTCGAGTGGCGGCGGGCATGGCAAGGTCGGAAATCCAACTTGAAAATCCGAAACTTGAATTTGAGGCTGCGCAATTTGTGATTGCCGACTGCTACTACTTATTACCACAATGATCTGGCCAGTGAATTGCCAGTCCCAGGGATGCCCGGAAGGCCCTCATGAATAGTTACTCTGACTGACCCTAATTTCAACCGTTGAACTCACTTGAAGAATAACTCCGCAAGAAGAACCCCAGTCATTCATTCAACAATGGCATTCAAGGATCGATGTGCCGACGCCATTTGCAGCCGGTGAAATATTGTCTCCGAAGCAGGTGCGCTAATAAGAGCATAATGAGACCCAAATTGCCTCAAAGAAGGGTATCAGCAAAAGCGGGAGAAATATACATAGTCTTGTAATGCCTGGCAAAGGTCCGAATTTCAATAAAATCTGCGGAAAGGCACGTCTGCTTTTTGTCGGTCAAAGGCTTTTTTTTTCCGATGGGAACTTGTGTTCAGATATCTTACCTCCTAAGCCAGTGCGCTCGTAGGAGAGTACAATAAGGCCTGCAGCGGTTGGTCTGCAACCGCCTCGCATGGCCGTTCAAACCCACATGGGCGGGAGTCGCTCGTTCGAATCGAGCCTGGGCATTTGGTTTACGTCATGGTCTTTTGGATTTGCCGCATTCAAAAGTTCCCCGTTTGAATTTCGGGGTAAAATCAACATCAAGAATAATGACGGAGCTCCGATTCTTCGTGTTGCAATTGAGCGTGTTTTTTTTTGGTCTGGAATAATCTTTGGACCTGAGTGGTATTTAGCGGGCGTTCCGCATTCCGACGTGGGTCCCGCCGTGAGACGTTGCATACATGTGGGAATTGTTCGGTTGGATCCATGTGTTTGGCATCAATTGCAGCTAGTACTGTCTAATATGGCAGCGTTCGGAGCCCCATGCCAGTTCGCCGTTAGGTATTTGTATCTCAAGTAAATGTCCCAGTAAGAGCGTATACATCAAGGCTTAGTTGCGGTCGGCACCTACGATACCTGAAACCTCTTCTTGTGCTATTATGTGGATTTGCTCGTTCGAACCGAGCTCGGCTTATAACAATGCCGCGTCGATTCCTTTTTTACATCCCCTACATTCGACCTAGCCTCCAGTTTATCTTTGTCTCAATCCGGCCCAATATTGAGATCTTGAGATTCAATGAACTTTTCGTTGAAATCGGGGAACGGGGGAGGCCTGTCGCCGTAGATTAATCATCGCGCGGTGCGCGGAAAGTATTCTGTCGAAGGACTAACCGGTCTGGACCGTCTGGTATGTTTCGTATGTTGACATATGCTCTGTTCCGTCCCAGCCGGTGAGCAACCCTGTGCCACTCATTGACTCGAACAAGCCGAAACTCCAAGCTAACATCCAGTGTTGGAAATTAAACGCCGGCGCGCGGGACTGTGCCGATCTGTACCGATCGAACTTGAAGCAAAAAAAAGTATTGAGAGAGATTCACGTTCGGAGACCGACATGCGTCCATAAATCCAGATTTTCCTGCACAAAATCCGTCAATGTCTTCTTCCCGATGATCTTTGTCTCTGTAGCATAAACAGCTTCTTCTCCGCCCGCCGCAGTTATTTCTTCGACGAACCCCATGAGCCTGATGAAATCATCGGGAAGCCCAAACCAAAGTTCCTTCTGTGCTGCAACAGAAATCGATTCGTGTGTGATTGGACGGCCGAGAACGTGCGAGAAGCACTGGGTAACCTGGAAGAACCACAAATCAAAGTCTGATAAGAAACATACAGGAAATGGCGGTAACCCTGTCGAATGACAGAAGCTCAGGCCCAACGATCATATGCTCCGCGCAATGCGGTGCGTCTGTCTGCAAACAATCGACTGCAACTCGTGCAACATCTTCACAGGAGACAAAGCCGATAGCTGCGGTACCAGTCGCACTGACGATCATGTCATGGTCGCGAACGCTCTCCGGCATTTCTGAGAAGTTCTCTGAAGACGTATCCATATTGATGAGATGAGCAGCAGCAAATTCAGAGAATCGCACCGAAGAACCTCGACGGCCGAAGGACACAGAACGGAATACCCGTATTCCGAAGGTGCGCCCGTATTGGACCCTGGATGGGATCTCCAGGAATATCCAGTGAGCCGCTCATCAAGACGAAGCGTTTGACGCCCTTTGATACCGCCAGATCAATGAATTCATAGACATTTCGCGTCGGAATATGTACTGGAATTATCAAATGTACGGACAAGATGGTATCCCGCGCTGCCTCGAATGGGAGGATGTACGTGGCGGGATCTTCCCAGTCAAAGTGGGCCGAGTATCCGGGCTGGCGAGAAACGGTGATAACGGAGCAATCACGCAAAAGGTTGACGATGCAGCGGCCGGTCTTGCCCGTAGAGCCTGTGACAAGGATGCTCATGGCACACAGAAGAAAGCGATGTGGCGATGCACGCCGCATCATCAAACACGATTCGGTCCGTGATCCGCATCGCGTTTCTTGCTTTTCACCATAGGCTTCACTGCTGTACGCCTTCCAGGCGATTTCCTATCCGGGATCCTTATTTCCTCCAGTCCCAGAAAGCGTCCTCTCTCTGTGACTCATATCATTGTCGTCCCCATCATGATTGTCATCTCCACTGCTTCTGCGCAGTGCGGTTGGCTGCAAATTGGTTGAGGTATGAAACTCATGATCGGTTTCTGACGCGGCTCGAGATTTTCCCCCATCTCAAGCTGCGCTGTCTGGTCCCACAGCGAAGGCGCTGCAGTCACATGCCGCTCTCTTAACGACTTCTTCCTTCCGCTCACCACCTATCGCATCTCCCTTCCCTTCAACTTCACTGGACCGGCTATCGGGAATGTCTTATTTCGACGTGCGTCCCCAAATTTCTCGAGGAAAACGATTAATTGAGAATTTAAATGGGTACACCTTCAAGGGGGCACCTACAGCAGTAGCAACACAATTAAAGCTCAAATGTGGCGGATCTTCAGGCTCTCAGTATTATCGTTGGACAGCTGTCAAGCTCATACTTTGCCTCCTCTGACCGGCGTGCACGACCTGGACTTCCATGAAAACCACTGCACTGTCTGATCCTAGTCTTCAACGTTCTCAATCGCGTTCGCTTGCCAAGCCCTTCTCTCGTCTGATCTGGATCATAATCTCTGTAAGGCGCATCGGCTGAGGCCGTGAGGCATTTCCTCCTGTGGAAAGCCCCCATCGCGGAAGTTAAAACCTGCACAGACCGAATTCGCACATTCTAAACTCCTGCACGGCTTTTAAACGTCCCCTGCAAAGCTGTCAATTCGGCTTGCACCTCAGGCCTCAGGCCTCAAACCGCGTCCTCTACTCTGCATGATACTTTCTCCGTGCTTCACACTCTACTTCTCTCTCCGGTAATGATCGCTTTGACAGGAAGTACAGTACCACCCCAGATCCTTTTAACCTGGGCAACGACGGTCATCCTTTCTTCTGTTTGCAAACTGCACAACGGCGTTGACGGCGATCCTGCCTTTATTCTACCCCGAGCGCTCAACTACACACCTGGCTTCCGTGGTTCTCGTCGATCCTCCAAAACGAAAGTTTTCACTTACCTTAATACCATGTTGAAGAAAGTGGATGATCAATACAGAAGAGTATCTCTCACTTGCTCGCAATTGGATTCAGTCTGTCACACTGGTATCTCTTCGGTCGCCCACTTTGCAGGCTACGCAAGCTAGTCACTCTCGCGGTGCTTGAGATCTGCTGCGCGCCGAAGACGACGCGCCTTGTTTTGGGCGTGGATGCGTGACCTTGCAACGTAGAAGTCGGCGGACGGAAGAGAGCCAGTCACCGACTGGTCCTCGCCAGTGTAAACGAGAACGCAAGTTGAATAGGTCGGCAGACTCGAAATAAATTCACCTATCGCAGAGAAGGTTTGTCTGGAGCCCCACGTCCGAAACAGTGAATATGTATGTGTTTGGAATGTTCTCGTCAGCTAAGATAGGCCGCCTCCATGTTCAGCTCAGGGGTAATGTCACATGAAAGCTGATTTTCTGAATCGACGACGTCGAAATCATATACCCTCCATTGTGAGCAGAAGGTCCTGGTTGTTTGACTGGATATTTCGAGGATGATTTCGCAGAGATCACCGGGACAAAATATTTATGTTTGATTTCGATGTGGTTGGATTACTAACGAGTTCAACGGTCTGCCATCGACGCGGCCTATCTTATCGCGTGCAAGTGTATCGGTCTTCTTCCACCACATCCCGTGCTCCTTCACTGTAACGTAGGGTAGTCAAGTATAAGTCGTCTGTCTACGAGAGAAATGGTCCATTACTGGATAATTTCGATCAATTCGTCACCAAGTTCCAATTTTTGATGTAATTAAAATCCAAAAGAAATCCCATAAATTGAGAAAAAATTATTGCCGCAACAGAAAAACTGGACGTGACGCATGACCGACGAATTAAACGAAATCAAATAGTATCTCTACAGCACGACGACCAAAGCTCATTTGTTTTTTAGCCGGTTTCCGTTCCGCAAGTGAGATCGTTTAGCTGCCCCTCGCGCATATAATAGGGTCAGTCAGAGTAACTATTTTACATCGTTTCTAGGGTCGTTTCTGACATCGTTTCTGAAGGCGTTTCTGATTTAATTAATCGTGGGAGAAACGATAAAATCCAGAAACGACTCGATATGTAGAAACGGCTCTGGAGCTGTTTCTGCAGTCGTTTCTGCAGTCGTTTCTGCACTCTTTATTTGTCAATGGTCTAACTAACTTGACCTATGTCATTATTATTTATTCTCTACTGTTGTGGCTGACCAATCCCCACCCTTTGTTCGTCTGCCTCTCCCTTGCGCCCTGCCGTCGGCCTCTGTGGCAAAACATTAACAAGGCGAGCTCGGTGGATAGCACATCGGCGTAATAGACCACGACGTTGGCGCCCCTTGTTGTTACGGATGAAAAATTTCAAGAGCTTCGTTGCATACTTGGCACTCAGGTTGCGTCGAGTGGCAGCGGACAAAGTCTGGACAGCCACAAGTGATCAGAGTGAAAGGGCATACATTAAATAAGAATAACATAATTGAACTAACTAGCCCGGGCCCGTACTTTTTATTTGCAGAAACGACACCAGAAACGATTCCAGAATGGGTCGGTCAAAACTGAGGTCGTTTCTCCCACGTTTCTGACAAAATCATTTTACAGAAACAATGTCAGAAACAATGTCAGAAACGACCCCAGAAACGACGTAAAATAGTTACTCTGACTGACCCTAATCATAGCGACCGCTCCCTTACATCAGCGCGTTATCCTTCTATCAACTTTTTCACGTTTTTGCGCACAATGCGGGACAATTCGGCTCTTGGGCGGCATGTAATGGAGGTTTGTGGACCTGGAATAAGCGCAGATCTTCGTACTAGAAGGCAAGTAGTTCAAATCGACTGTGGGTCAAGTGCATCGCCAGAAGAAGGGTTTTTTCCCTACACAAAACACAAGGCATTGTTTTTTTTTCTGAGGCGCCGGTAGTCAGGGGCACGTCGAATGAGGGAAGCACCAAGGTTCGGGCATCTCGGGGATACGGTATATCTGCCACCACTGTTTCTTGAACAGATTCCTGGAGCGTCATAACTGCGCCTTCCGGATGAACCAGCTTCCCGTCAAGCCCGAACCGTCCGAGCGCTCGAGCCGGAATCCGGGATCAATTTCTGATCGTTCATCCCATTGGCTCGTTTTGAACTCTATCCGCTTCGCAGGCCAAGTAAGTCCACCGCGTCCGTAGTTCGGGGTAGCTTGCATTTCAAGTCGGTTGAAACTCCAATAACTATATCCAAAATGTGGCCAATGAGGAAAATACCACAAAGCACTGCATTCAGGGCCGGGGTAGACCCGGCCTGCCGCGGTTGGCCACCTATCGGTGAGGTCCGTGATGCGCGGAGACAGAGTCTGCCGACACACGTGCACGGTGTGCCGCGGTTGGGCACCATCTGGCACGGTGAGGTCTACTGACCTCTTCATCCAACTTCGACAGCCCTCGCCGACCTCGACTACCTTTCTTTCTACATTATTGCTCGTGTTGTGTGGTATGGCCTTCATTTCAACGTGTGCCTTGGCAACGGCAGATGTTTAAAACCTACCCTGGGCTCTAGCGCTGTCGTGCCAAGGCTCAAGAGGGAATGGCCCTCGTCCTCTCCTTCGGTCTCTGCAACACGCTGGCGCGAGGTCGACAGATCCAATGCAGGATCCACTACACTACTCTGCTACCCAAGATGCCAGCTCGGAACCTCTGCGAAACAACGCCAGCGAGAATTGATAGGAGCAAGCAAGGCAAAATATCGTGGCATTTGATGTCACACGACGTTCGGGTATTCACGGCAGGTTTTGTTCTCGATAATTGAGTCACGAAAATGGGTCTTGGACCAATTCTGGATGTAGGCACAGCCAAACACTACACTCTTCTTCCTTTCCCTGCATCCTCTTATTCGCTCACTGCTGTTTCCCCGCTCTCTAGCCTCTGAAACCTTTGATTCCAAGCACCTATCATCCACCTAACCTATTCCCGCTCATCTCTGTTGTGCGTTCTCTTTCCCTTTCATTGTTTCACCTGATGACCACTTTTGCTTTTTTGTAGTGCAACCGCGGGCCTTAGTCCTTGATGAGATTTAGGAACATATCAGTGTTGCGGGCATGAACTTGGGTGAGCCCACCACGTTCTGGACTTCTGCGTGCTTTCATTAACGTCGGGGCAGAACGACATTTATCCCCCATCGCCTTCAAGCTCCGGCTCTCTCATATCCGCTCCTATGACAACGCTGTCATCCGGCATCATACCCCTTGGCCCTACTGTCTCAACTCTGCTTCCTCCCCGTCATCGACACTTCTCTCAAGCCTCATCGCAACATGTGTCCAGTTTATCCCCTCAAACCCTTTCTTCCTCTCTCCGTCTTTCCTGGGATACGCGCCCGCAATCGTCATCGAAAGCTGTCAAAACTCGCTGCCTGCTCACACGCCTTCCAATAAATGTTCACACGCCGCCGCCCAAACGACACACGCTGCCAAAAACCACACCTCGTCGTCGTCGTGCAGTTCCCCGCAAGCAGCGAACTACCAAGTTCCAACACCTTAAATCCCAAGCCTTTCATCCCCAGACACGCAGATAAGTACTCTTCAACACGATGCCGCGCCGTCACAACGACACACCATCAAATCTTGAACAACGCCCGTCGCACTCTCGCCCTTCCCCGCAAGCAGCGGAGCATCAATCTCCATGCGGTCAAATCCGGTCAAATGCTCCATTCGTATCATTCCCGCCATACAAACCACAAGGCCTTGCAATTGTCCATCAAGACACACGTTCCACAATGCATCCCCCTCTCTGCGATGTCGATTCATAGTCTTTCCTTATTACCTAGCAATCATTATACTATCCTTAGCTCATTATACTATCCTTAGCCTATACCTTCCCCTGTATCAGTCTCCCAATCCATACCTGTGTTTCTCCAAGGAATCTGTCGGATAACCTGAACAAGAATGAACCGAAAGCAACCGAAAGCTGTAGAAGGTCCGTCAAATGTGCCGCATATCTGGGGAACCAGGGGTAAATTTCCCCTAAATTACTTTGAGAGTCCAATAAAAACAAATGAACCTAAGACGGAAAATTCGGTCGGATTAACCCAAAGTTTGGGCTAATCCGACCGAATTCCCAAAGGAGGTGTTTCCTGATGAGGTTGACCAAGCTCCACAGACTCTGCTGACCTCGGGTCTGCCGTGCTCTGGCTACCCATGGTAGACAGACGTCTGTATGACGTTCCGTGTGTCACATTAATGATTTCGCAAAAACAAACTCGAGGCTTCAAAAAACAAACTGCTCGAAAATTAGAATGGCTTAATATTGCATACATGCATGCTATGTCAATGTTAAATGCTCAATCTCGAAGGAATTGGGCTAAATCCAAGCAGAACACGACCACAATACCATTTCGGCTTATCTCGGGTCAGGCGGCCGATGGTGTATAGCCACCTGTTATATTGCTTTCCTCTCATTCACTGCAATTTCGAGTCAAGCAGGATTTTGCCTGCCCCGCAACTTGAATACATCAGAATTTTGAGGAACCCGAGGCAGAAAACGCTATTGACCCACACACTGGAAAACTGGAATTTTCCCCTCGGCTGACATTGTTGCCGAAAGCAATGGTTTCAGCTGCAAGGAAAATTGGGTGGAAAATGTGTTTGAAACTGACTTTTACAGACGAGCTGAATGTGTTACCGAAAGTGTTAGATTAAGTTGTAATTTAAGGGCCGCTGAATGAAGTGCCTTCAGCTAATTTTTCTTTTGGTTCGAAAGTGCAGCTGAAAGTGGTCATTTCGGGAACTATTTCACTCAAGCTGGAATTCATAATTTCGGGTCGACTGAAGGTGTAGTTGGAAACAATAGTTTCAGTTGCCGTCCGGCTGTTGCCGAAAGCGCGGCCGAGTCTTATTGTTTCGGCAGCTCTCAGCTGAAAACAATATTTTCGGCTGCACTTTCGGCCAGGAACCACCGAAATAATAAGATTCAGCTTCGCTTTTGACTGGTCCGAAGGTACAGCTGAAATTATTGTTTTCAACCGTGCTTTCGGCCGATCTGGAACTACCACTTTCGGCCATGCTGAGTTTGCCGCTGAAATGACAACTCTCGGCATCGGTTTCGGAGGAAAGAAGAATGTAGCTGAAATTGCTACATTCAGGAACGATGAAAATGTAACGTAATCTACAAGTTTCGGTAACTGATTCAGCTTTGCTAGAGCTATCATTTTCAAACACATTTTCAGCCCAGTGTTATATGCAGCCGAAATGAAGACTTTCGGCAATGTTATCAGCAGTGGGGAAAATTATGAGTTTCCGGTGTGCCAACGCTGTCACACAAACACGTGACTCGGTGATGGCCGTGTCAGCGTTTTGCGTGCAGCGACAAGTCCTTCCCCGTCGTTGGCGACGCTTGCGGCGCATTTCTTACAGTGTGAAAAATACCAGATAGTGAATAAAATACTATTTTGAGACTTATTTAAAGGTATGATGACGCAAAATACTCTAATATATACTGCTGAACCTGCTTCGCGGGCTCGGGAGAGTGAGGATACCATGTGGGCGACGAAATTGGTCAGATGACGCGTCCAAAGCGCGCGATGGGCATGCTGCGCTCCTCTGGAAACCTGTGAGCAGCGACAACGACGGAGAAGGACTTGGCGCGCGCGCAAAACTGACACCGGCCATCACCGAGTCATGTGTTTGCGCGACAGCGTCGGAACGCTCAGCGTTTTATCACCGTCGGCTGTTTGAGCCGAAATAGACCGAAATGGTGTTGTACTCGTGTTCTGCCTGGATTTAGCCCGATTCCTTGGAGATTGAGCATTTAGGATCCATACAGTATGTATCTATGCAATATCAAGCCATTCTAAATTTTGAGGAGTTTGTTTTTTGAAGCCTCGAGTTTATTTTTGGGAAATCATTAATGTGACACACGGAACGTCATACGTCTGCCTACCAAGCCTCTGAATGCAGTGAAGAAATGCATTCTGGTGTCGAGATTGGCCAGCCCCCAGGGCCTCCCACGATGTGCGCAGTATTCGCCCTCTAGCTCGCAGACCATTCAAGCTGCCTGCTAATCACCTGTTTCTCGGGCGCTTATCTATCACCAGCGACAGCTTAGCGATAGGTTCTGACATTCAGATCGGTTCCTTGTTCTCCGCCGAAAAACATGATTGGCCCGGGTTTAATGTGGGTCCGACTTATTCGCCTAACCAGGAAGCGCTCAATTCGGTTCCTTATAAAGCCCGCCCCTCACTGTTGTCCTAAGTCCACCCACAACACCCAAGCTATACTGGTTATGGATCTCGAATCCCATGAAACCGGACCTCAACATCTTCAAACAATCAATTATATCCACGGTGGGAGAAGATTATTCGGAATTTGGCCCACCTTGTTATTTACTCTTCCCAGGTGGTGTAGGCGGCCGTGGAGGACTGGGCCTCAACCAGGGTACCGGTGGCGGTGGAGGTACTGGGGAGGGTCCCACTGTCAATTATCATACCACGACCAAACACTTGACGATGATCAATATGTATGTCCCGCCTCACTTTCTGCAGCTGCTTCCATGATGCACTGATCTTATGTACCTCAGGGAATTTGCGCAGCAAACTCGAAGCTTTGAAATGAGTGGGTGGAATGTCTGCTCTCTCTGTAAATTCATGAACCTCTGGTAGATGGGGAGCGCGGAGAAATAATGCAGAGCCTGGCACCAATCAATTTCTTTCAGAATCATGCCAATGTCTCCCGCACCAGAGAACATGGAACTGGCCAGTGGCTGCTTGAAGATCCCCATTTCCTGGAATGGAAGTATAGTACAGGGAGGACTCTTTGGTGTCGTGGAATTCGTGCGTGCGTCCCATTCTATCATGGTCATGTGCTAATTTTCCCCCAATCAATAGCGGGTGCAGGAAAGACTGTTCTTGCGTATGGGTATTATTTCGTGGCTCAGTACCAGCTAACCATCCTCATCCTAGATCCATGGTTGTCGACAAGTTCAGTGAAGAATTCCTGGACAAAAATATTCGTGTGGCTTGTATTTATCTGAACCACAAGGAAACAGACAAGCAAACTCCTGCTAACTTGCTGGCTGGACTCTGGAGGCAACTAGTTTTTGGCAAAGATGTTGGTGCCCTCGCAAAGAAGCTATATCAACAACACCGCGAGAAACAGACCTCACCCTCAACGAGCGAGGCCTTCCGCATGCTGTGCCAAGCCATCACACAGTTTTCAAAGGTTTACATTGTTATTGATGGCATGGATGAATATCCAGAGGACCAACAAAATATTCTGCAAAAGTATCTCTCTCAGATGACACCAAGAGTCAACTTGATGGTAACATCTCGATTCAACATTGCTGCGGATCTTGACTCACCCAATTGCGATGTTCTTGACATTCGTGCAAGTGAGGAGGATGTCCGAACCTATGTGGATGCCCAAATCCAGAAGTCCCCCGCCTCCGCAAACTTGTTCAAAATGCAGCCAATTTAACAGATGAAATCCAATCAAAGATTGCTGAAACTGTTGATGGAATGTGAGTGAATGCGAATTTTGCAATTGGCATCAGCAAACTGGAAGTAATCTCCAATCAGGTTCTTACTTGCCAAGCTTCACATGGATGATCTCACATCCCGGCGCACTGTGAAAGGAATCCGGGAATCCCTGAAAGTCCTGCCAAAGAGCCTTGATCACAGCTACGAGAATGTCATGAAGCGAATTGAAGGACAGACTGAGGAAGACAAGCAAATTGCCTATCAGACTCTTACTTGGGTTGCAAATGCCAAGAGACCATCAACAGCTGTGGAATTACAAACAGCTCTAGCTATTGAACCTAATGCCAAATCACTGGATAAAGAAAATATCTTGGACATTGACCTCATTCTTGAAGTTTGTGCTGGCCTTGTTATCATGGATGAAATGCTGTCCTCAGTGCAACTTGTGCACTACACTACACAGGAATACTTTAACAAGATTCAGGTTGAGAAATTTCCTGATGCCCAAACACAAATAGCATGTACCCTCTTCACATACCTGGCTTTCGATGAATTCTCCGATGCTGAACAGTCATATATCATTGGCGGGCCTCTATTTAGGTATGCTCAATATTGTCTGGCCCATGCTGCAGGTGCACCAGAGGCTGTGTTAAGAAACATGATCCTGGAGTTTCTGGCTTGGCCCCCTCTCTATACAGAAGTTGTAAAGGAGAGATGGCGGTTCCCGCCATGGGATTGTTTACCCTGGCCATCGCAGCCGGGGGCTTTGTGGGTTTCTGTGGCGGCAAATCTTGTCGAAACTGCAAAATTTCTTCTCAAACTCAAAGGAGCCCCATTTATGCCATATTCAGACAGTCCAGAAATTATTGTAGCATCATATTATGGTCATCTCCAAATGGTGCAATTGCTTGTTGAGTATGGTGCTGATGTAAATGTGCAAGGTGGAAAGTACCACACTGCATTGCAGGCAGCAGCATCCAGTGGACAGTTCAACATCACCAAGTGGCTTCTGCACCATGGTGCTGATATCAATGCGCAGGGTGGACAGGATGGCAATGCAGTGCAGGCCGCCTCATATTGGGGGTATGAACACATTGTACGGTTGCTCATTGAGCACAGAGCCGATATGAAGGTGCAGGAAGGATTCCATGGGGGTGTATTGCAAGTTGCTTCAGCTGGTGGACATGTTGAGATTGTCAAGTTGCTAATTCAAAATGGTGTTGATGTGAATACTCAGGATCAACGTTATGGCACTGCATTGCATGCTGCCTCATCTGCAATGTATATTTCTACGCACACCCACATTGCAAAGCTCCTCATCGAGTGTGGGGCAGATGTGAATGCCAAGAGTGGGCCATATGGCAGCTCATTGCAGGCAGCATCAGCTAATGGGCACATTGACATAGCACAGTTGCTCATTGAGCATGATGCAGACGTGAATTTGGATGCTGGGCCCTATGGCAGTCCCTTGCATTTAGCATTCTCAACAGGCAACTTTGACATTTTGGAGGTGCTCCTCGAGCATGGTGCTAATGTGCGTGCTGAGCCATATAGTATATTACATGCCGCATTATCAAATGGGCACTGTGACATTTTCAAGTTGCTTGTCGAGAATGGAGCTGATGTGAATGTGCGGGCTAAAAACCATGGCACATGCTTGCGGACAGCCTGCACACAGGGAAACTCCGAAATTGTCCAGTTGCTCATCAAGTATGGTGCAGATGTGAATGCAGATGTTGTGCCATATAGTGGCCTACTGCATGAGACATTCTCAAAAGGGCACTTGGACATTTTCAACTTGCTTGTTGAGCATGGAGCTGATGTTAATGTGCGGGATGAAGACTATGGCACATGCTTGGGGAGAGTCTGTGTGCATGGAAACCTGGAAATGGCCCAGTTGCTCATTGGGCATGGTGCTGATGTAAATGCAGATACTAGGCCATATAATAGCCTACTGCATGAAACATTCTTGAGAGGTCACCTTGACATTTTCAGGTTTCTGGTTGAGCATGGGGCAAATGTGAATGTACAGGATCAAGACTATGGTACATGCCTGCGGACAGTCTGTGTGCATGGAAACTGCGAAATTGCTCAGTTGCTCATTGAGCATGGTGCCGACGTAAATGCGGATACCAGGCCATATAATAGTCTATTGCATGAAGTATTCTTAAGAGGACATCTTGGTATTTTCAAATTGCTTGTTGAGCACGGAGCAAATGTTAATGTGGGGGATGAAGACTATGGCACATGCCTGGGAGCAATTTCTGTGCGCGGAAACCTTGAAATGACTAAGTTGCTTCTTGAACATGGTGCTGATGTAAATGCAGACACTGTGCGATATGGCAGTCTATTGCATGCAGTGTTTGAAAGAAGGCACCTTGAGATTTTCAAGTTGCTTCTTAAGCACGGAGCTAATGTGAATGTGCAGCAAGAGAACTACGGCTCCTGCTTGCGGATGGTCTGTATGGGTGGGAACTTTGAAATTGCCCAGTTGCTCATTGATTGTGGTGCTGATGTGAATGTGGACACCACGCACCATGGCAGTTTATTGCATGCAGTGTTTGCTCGAAGGCACCTTGACATTTTCAAGTTGCTTGTCAAGCATGGGGCTGATGTGAATGTGCAGCATAGAGAACAGGGTACATGCTTGCAGGTGGCCTCTGTGTGTGGGAATCTCGACATTGTCCAGTTCCTCATCCATCACGGCGCCAATGTAAATGCCCAGGGTGGCCAATACAGCAATGCCTTACATGCTGCATTTGTTCTTGGCCGTGACAATATTGCTAGTGTCCTTCTTGAGCATGGTGCCCAAAAGATCACAAACAAGGGTCTTTTTGGGGACATATTTGATGAGAGAGACCTTTCTAAGCATGGTGACCAGAACATTACAGATGAGGGGCTGCTCGGGGGCACATCCAATGTACTGTCAAATTGGGGGACCATCAATAACAGTGAAGATGGTGTTCAAGATGCAAATATGGAACTCTGTGGGGACACAGTAGATCTAGCATCATTAGATGGGAGGGGCACCAATGCTCTTCAATTGTCCTTTGACTGCAGTGAAGATGTTATTCAAGATATGAACAGTGTGCTCTCTGGGGACACATCGGATGTGGCCTCAGATAGGTGGGGTGACATTGTTCAGTTTCCCCTCAACAACGATCAAGATATTATTCCCCATACAAATTGGGAGATATCTGGGGACCCATTGGATCTAGCATCAGATGGGCAGGGCAACAGCAGCATTCAGTTGCCTCTGGACCACAGTGAGGATGTTATTGTAGCTGAAAACCGAGGACTCATTGAGGACACATCAGATGTGCCATCAGTTGAGAATAGCATTGTTCAGCTACCTCTCAACCACGTTGTGGATAGTGACGTGCCAGCTGAGCCTGGTGAGCAAGTTCTGAGTTTGATGTTGAAATCTGCGGGCCAAAGCTGCCAGCAAAGATTGAGGTCGCCTCAGCATTGGCTTACCCCCCGGTTGTCAGACTCTGACCATTTAATTGCATCTATCACACACAATAGACCTTTAATCTTATCGCTCATAGATAATATCAAGTGGAAGATGAAGGATAGGGCTGAGTCTGAAGTCGATTAGATACAGTTAGACATGCTCACAATGGGACTCAGAACATGGTGGAAAACACGTGTAGTAGGTTAGACCTATAAAATACTTCATGGACTCTTCTTAATAGAGCGAAAGAAAAAGGTTATAGTAAAATTGAGGGGAAAAACTGTCTATTCGACCAGAATACATGCCAGTATTTATACCTCTCTGGAGAACAATAAATACTTTGAACAATAAATAACTAAACTGTGCGGAGTTCAAACTCTCTGACTTGAAGAATAATGTGTGGCACGTTGCCCCGCGTCTCGACGCATCTCAGGTCCGTGGCAGTTGTCTTGGCGTGCGTCAGCGACACACACATTCCATGTTGTGTGCCTATGTGGCTCTGGTAGTCTCTCGTAGACAGACTCTTTATATGAACACTTGTACCTCGCTATATAAATGGCTCTGGCGGGCTGAAATGTTGCCTCTCCGATTCCAACAAAGTTATAAGTAGTGAGGAAGGTGAGTAAATAAGTGTGAGCAAACACCCAGCGAGGAGCTACTGGATTGATAGATTAAAAGCGGATAATACTACAGAATTTTATTCAATTCGGCAGGGGTTGTGGCCGGTGACACGAAATATCGATTCGGCACCTCGGCAGGGAGGTGCCGGGGTTGTGACACCCGCACAAAATTCGGCACCCACCCAAATAGCTCCTGCGAAGCCAGCGCGATCCATGTAAGGGATGTGGAATGAATTGAGGAGGATGGACTTACGGCAATGGCAGAAACTAAGCTGCGGTTGAAAATCAGGAAGCAATGGAAACACATAGAAAATATTACCGAGGACTTATGGTGTGGTACGAGGCCTTCTGGCGCCACGAAGATGATCAAGAGTCAAATGTTGAGGAGTTTTTGGAACCTTTGAGCTATGTAGGCTAACCCTAACAATATTGGGGGAAGTGTACAAGTACTTATCATACATTGTTTATAGTCATGGTCCATTTTGGACACAAAAGTAAATGTCAGTCCTCAAAAGTACGCCAGTCTTAGACTCGTAACCAGTCTGCTTACAATGAGCAAAATTGTGGCGAGCACTTTGCTGTAAGCAGACTGGTACATCTCGGGCCAAACAAAAGGGCTGGGCCCGGAGTTTCAAATTTATCCAGTGCCGATTGTCGGCATCACTGGCTTATTTGCTTCCCTCACCGTACACGCCATATCTCTCTTCCCTCTGCCTCGTTTCGCTTCAAATCTTGCACACACCACCTTCGATATCATCGGCGAGTATTCGACGCCTTAACGGCCTAAATGGATCTGTCTTTGACCCCGAGAAAGCGAGTACGGTGTGCGGAAGGCCAGGGGGATCGGGATTAAAAAATCAGATCTAGGGAGGGGGTCCAGATCAGGCTGAAAGAAACTTTTTGGTACATAAAGTTTAGGAGCTCAAAACAGCTAATAGAGTATGAGAGAGGTGTTAATTGGTTGTAAGAATGACATAAGTGTCCAGGGAGCGTATACAGAGATTTATCACTCTGAGCCCATACCTTCCGCGATCCAAGGCAGAGTGAAGCCAAGTGTAGTTGATTCTTGGGTCAGAAATCATTGAACTGTTGGAGTGCAGAGTGTTCAGATTTATCACTGACACTCATTAGATGGTAGAAAAAATTATGATTCATTTTAAGGAGGTGGTTGGAGGTGAGTTGAAGAGCGGCGGCTGGACGCAGGAAAAGCGGCCCGGCCTATGGGGTGGGAAACTCCTTCCCTATAAGGCAGGGGGGGGGGGGGGGTCAGCTTGGGGCTGAAAAAAACTTTTCAACCCTATATCCGATTTTCGAATCCCGACTTCCCCTTGACGGAAGGTGGATAAAAGTTATCAGGCGGGATTTTGGAGTTTACAGCAAAGTGCTCACCACAATTTTGCTCATTGTAAGCAGACGGGTTACGAGTCTATGCCAGCCTGGTGAGGCACTATTCTGCGTCATTTGTAATGAGCGCTGTCATTAATATTTTAGCCACAACAAGGCCCAGACGCGCATGATGTGCCCCATATCCAATCTCTCGTGTTCAACCAGATCATTCAAAGGGCCCTCTGGGCATCACTGGGACTGGGGTCATCTGGCTGAAAGCATCTTGCTGGTACCTATATCCCAACCATTGCAATAAGAACTGGAAAGATTCAACTAAACACTGGGAGCTCAACTGTCTGAAATTCAATTCCGCAATTGCTGAAAATTTTCCCTATTCATATGCTTTCCTCACTCTCCTGGAGACTGTAGGCTACCCACAGAGTGTGAGGGACTGAGAATAGCTCCCGGAACCCAAGGAGGGGAGACTGAAATTCTGTCCTGTAACCCATTGACCGAGCCTCAAGTCAATATTCAAAAGGACTGCAAGTCATAAGCGTTGAAGGAAGGTTGGCGAAGAGTGGCCACCCATTTACAGGTGACTGGATATGATTTATCTGACATGAAAATGTTGCAAACAATTCTGCAGAGGGGGCAGATAGTTAAAACCAGGATGTACAAGGGAGCCTGGGATGAAAGGTTCGACACCATTCTCCCATGGAAGTCACGCTGTGCGAGCCTAGTGACAATGGCCATTGGCACCACAAGTGGGGGAGGAGAACCCATCGCACACACGCTTACAGCGCTGTGACCCAGCTGGTCAGAAGTGGACGAGATAACTATTGAGCCATGCAGGAAGCAGAGAACTCAAGCCAAGGAATCCCGGAAGAAGGGAAATATTGTCCTCGTGATATCGAATTCCCGATGTACTTCATGTGAGTTCTCCTAGGAACTCGATCATGGTGCCCTGAGGAACTTGTTCCAAGACTCTGCTACTAGAGTACATACTGCATTTGAGTTCTTGAAGAGCTCAAGCCGAGCCCCAGACCCTCCCCTTATTCCAGCCAATATGTGCTGAATTCCATACATGTGCTACTGCAACATATCTGAGATGTATACATACACTGGGAATATCCGCGCTGGAAGCAGGTTTCGCAGAAATGCCACACAAGGCAAATACACGTTGAGATCTATTTTTTCAAGTTGGGCAGCAGATATGAAGCAACTTGGAATGGTCGCAACTCGCCTTGAGATTTCCTGCTCGATTCGTGCACATTGAGATCGTGAGATCGTGCAAAAAAAAGAGACACGCGCAGAATATGGAAAGCTTCCAACTTATTACAATCAAATTCACTAGAAGGCAGACTGTTAATTATAAAATATACCAAATAATTACCTTTGTTGTACCTAGAATAAATAATGAATACCAAAGTCAATGTGTTGCCAATGCGCGCAACTCATACCCAAACATTGCATGGATCTGCATTTACGGAAGTGAAGAATTTCGGAGATGCGTTTGGATCTTGCTGGGCAGGCATTAACTCTGCGACAAGGAGAATTTTGTAATTTTCAGGAAGAATAAATCGATTCTGGAGGAAGGTAGGAATACAAGAAGACACTGTACAGTGTACAAAAAAAAAAGGTGGGAGAAAAGCATCAATGCAAAGGTTGCACAAAGAACTTTACCAAGTCGGCCAACTAAGTGAACGCAGTCCCACAAGTTTGGCCGCTCGATTTTTCGGACGCCGACCCTGGCCTTGTGCATGCAAAAGATCTGGGCAGACTCAGTCTTAGTCCTGTACACCAGCAGAGAAGAAAATCCTTGAAACAAGCAATCTCATCCAGGGACCAGTTCCTCTCCCAGTCCATTGGAACCAAAGAAAATCAGAGTTATACTGCATTTAGAGTGTGGAATTACCGGAAACATGTGTTATGGTGAAGCATACTACAGAAGATCCAGTTAAGGGTGCAGAATAAAAAGGTAGGAGAACCTGGACACCATTTGTATGAATTTTAACTAGTAAAAAGTCCACCCAGCCGCGGAAGCCAATCACGGGTAAGCGAATGAGCTCCACAGGAAGAACAAAAGCTAAGCAGAGGTGAGACGAAAACTAGAGCAGCCGCATGACTGGAGGAAGAGAAAGGGTGCGACTGTTTGCCAAGAGTACGTGTTGCCCAACTTGCACGCACATGGGAAGTCTGACCAATTCTGATTGCAGACAACACGCACGATGACGAAAGGCGATCGGAATGTGGTAGTGCGCGATCAAAGAGGAGATCGAAACACACAGAAACACTGTTTTTTGACCTCCGCGGGATCAAACCCGGAGATCACCGAGATCAGTCATCAGTGGCGTGGCGAGATCGAGAAGGCACAGAAAGGCTGTCGGGAGACCTGGTCTGTTCCAGTCCCAGGAATAGCAGCTGGGTGATAGCTCGTTCGACTTGAGCCTGGGCTATAGGCAGAGGATTGAGGTTGGTTTCTTTTGCTTCCTCTTTGTCATTGCTACTGTGTGTTAATTTTCGTCCAAAGCTACGCGTGGGAGGAGCTCTGGGAGCGAGGATCCAGCAGCGTCAAGCGGGGTGGTGGAAGAATCGTATCGCAGTATACTCTACAAGCATCCCGTTCTTGATGTTTCCAGCTCTTCAGTGAGTAATTCGAGTACTGGTGCGTGAGTTTAAAGCATAAGAAGGCCAAGACGCGCAGGATGTGCACCTCCATTCGGTGCCGCTATTTCCTCTGCAATTAAATACATAAGTAGCTCGTTCGACTCGAGCCTGTGCCGTGCAAAGTTTGTGTTTTTTTCCCCCCCTCTTCTTCGTTGCCATTCCGCGCGCCACTTTCGTCTGAAGCCACACGTGGGAGGAGCTCTGGAAGCGAGGAAATAGCGCTAAGGATGGTTGTGGAAGACTCTGGGGTGCAGCAAAGCGGAATGGCGAAAGAATGCGCGCATCGCAGTGTACTCTGCACTGATTTCTCTGACTCTTCGGCGAGTAAATTGAATTCGAATACGATCATGCAATATGCGGATGAGGTCGAACTACGACAAGGCCAAGACGCGCATGGTGCGCCCCCACATCTAGTCGCTCGCCTTGCAAAGAGACTATAACCGCTGGGGTAATAGCTGGTTCGATTCGAGCCTGGGCCATAAAGGATTGGATTTGGCCGTTTCTTTTTCTTCCTCTTCTTCGTTGCTAATATTCTATGTGTGATTTTCGTCCAAAGTTACGCGTGGGAGGTGCTCTGGGAGCCAGGACCCAGCGCTAAGCGAGGTGGTAATCGCAGTGTAGCCTAGTAGTCTGCACGCATCCCGTGCATGATGTTTGCGGCTCTTCGACGAGTAATTCGAATACTGGGGCGTGAGTCCAAAGCATAATAAGGCCCAGAGCGCATGGTGCGTCCCCACATCTAGCTTCCCATCAGACTATAACAGCCGGGGTAATAACTCGTTCGACTCGAGCCTGGGCCATTGTTCACCAGTTCCTTTTTCTTCCTCATTATTCTGCTCGCTACTTGAAGACTTTCGTCTGAAGCTATGCGGGGAGGAGCTCTGGGAGCGACCTAGCGCTCAGCGGGGTGGTGGAAGAATTTTATCGGTCTAATGTACTCTATCTGCACTGATGTGTCTGTCTCTCTGCCAAACAAAAATTCGAATACGATCAGGCAAAATGCGGTCGGAATACAACAATTTCAAGGCCCAGACGCGCATGGTGCGCCCCCGCATCGAGTCGCTCGCGTCCAACCAGGCTATAACAGCCAGGTGATCGTTCGTTCGAATCGAGCCTGGGCCATACAGCAATCAATGACGCTGTCCATTTCTTTTTCTTCCTCATCTTCGTTGTTACTCTGTGTGATTTTCGTCTGAAGCCACGCGTGGGAAGAGGAGCTCTGGGGGGCGAGAGCCTAGAGCAAAGCGGGAGAGCGAGAAAATTGTGGAAGAATCCGGGTATCGCAGTGTACACACTCTACACGCATCCCGTTTTTTATATTTCTAAATCCAGCTCTCTGGCGAGTAAAAATTCGAATTTGATCATGCAATATGTACGGCGCTTGAGTTCAAAGAATAACAAGGCCCAGACACGCATGGTGCGCCCCCGCATCCGGTCGCTTGCCCCTCAGCCAGAGCATCACAGCCGGGGTAATAGCTCGTTCGACTCGAGCCTAGGCCATAAGGATCAATTCTCCATTTTTTCCCGCTCGACTGTACATTTCCTCCGAAGATACACAAGCCATTCGATTTTCATGCACAGTACATACAGGGTACAGTACATACATACACACAGATTCTGGTTCGATTCGATTTGGTATCACAGGGGGGTAACGAGAACGGACGGACAAGTAAAGAAAAGAAAAAGAAACAGGGCATCGTACATTCGTACATTGACTTCCGCTCCGCGCCTCAAGGAGGAGACAGGCCAAGCGTTCAAGGCAGACTCAACACCGTCTCCATGAACCCCTCGTACCCGATCTGGATCCACCCGTCGCGGTCCGTGTCGAGGCGGCCGAAGGCCTGGGGGGACAAAATGAAATGAGCACAAAATGAAACAAAGAATAGGGGGAGAGGGGACGGGGGAAGGACAAGGAAGCCGTCTTGACGCGCATCTACGCCAGATGTGTGATATCACCGCACATGATATCCAGCGGTGAAGCCGGCGCGAGTCGCGTCTTGGGGCCTAGGCGCCCGCGTCGACACGTACAAGGCACAAATTACGCGTCGATTCAAGGCGACGCAGTCTCGATCAAGCGCGCCCAGCCCATGCGGAGAGAAAATAAAACCCGACGCGCCCGACATATATATATGCACGCGGAGATGCGTATCCCCGCCCCAAAACATAATCCAAGCGCCGAAAAAAGTGCACGCACCTCATGCAACTGCTTCACAACCACACACGCGCGCACGAAGCGGTCGAAGGTGATCCCGGGGGCGGGTTGGCCGCGCTGGCCTTCGCGGCCGCGCGCAGGGCCGGCTTGGGGATCTAGTGAGTAGGGTGTCATTGTACGGGCGAAAAGGGAGGAAAGAAAGAGAAGAGGGGGAAGAGGGCTGAACGAAAAGGATCCATCGAGAAGGGTTTATCGAAATCGAACAAACACGGAACGCACGACTCACCATACTTCCTTTCCACAAGCATCAGCAAATTGGGACTCAGGTTGAACCCAAACTGCGCGAGGGCGTCGCGCAGCTCGTTTTGTTCGATGGAGCCAGAGCGGTCGCGGTCAAAGTGGCGGAAGACGCCCTGCCAGTCTTTGATGTACTTCCAGAGGCCGGCGAATTCGGCGAAGGTGATGGTGCCGCTGCGGTCGGTGTCAAAGATAGTCATGAGCAGCTTGACGGTGTCGAGGTCGAAGGGGGTCCAGTCGCCGTTGATCAGCGCGCGTTCTGCGCCGCGCGGGGAATTAATCAAAAGATTCGTGATAGTATCCATTAAAGCACGCACGCAGCTCCTCGGCGGTGATCGAGCCCGATCTGTCCATGTCGACGGATTGGAACCAGCCCCACAGTCTACCCAAATACCGAATCAGCGCCCGCGTTCCCTCGTACACGGAGTGTGAATGAATAAGCGTACTGCGGATCAGCGCCATGGGGCATCCCATGCCCGCCTGGGGGCGCGAAGCCTCCACCGGGCGGCGCGCCGGGCGGGGGGCCATATCCGGATCCTGCTTGGCCCGGGGGCCCGCCGGGTGGGGGTCGGTATCCCGATCCTGCGTGGCCTGGGGGCCCGCCTGCGGGAGGTGCGTAGCCGCCTGTGTGATCCAATCAGCATTGATCCCGAAGAGATACAAGTGAGATGGGGAGGGTAATGAAGCAGAAAAGCCGGGGAAAGAAAAAGGATGTATGAATCCACATTGGATTCAAGAAAAGATAGCGAAAAAATGGGAAGAAGTACATACCTTGAGGAGGTGGTCCACCCGCCGGTGGACGATACCCGCCACCAGCTCCTGCACCACCGTATCCGGGAGGTCCACCCGCTGGGGGACCGTAGTTATGTTGCTGCTGCTGTACCCAAATTCTCGATTAGTTTCCTCCACTGATTTCTAGAGAGATTGAAAGGAAGTGGGAGAGATTTGGAGGCAGAGACAAGGTGGGCATTATAAGAGTTTTGAAGGACTCACACCAGGGTAAGCCATGGATGCTCGTTTCTTGAGAGTGAACTTGTTGGAGGGCAAGGAGATGGGAGGAAGAAGGAAGAAGCACTTAAACGCTCTGACAAGCGAGGCGGTGCGCACAGCCACGTACCCATCACGTCATGTCGCGCCACAGCGATGGCAGGCGGTACCGCCAAGCGCTTGGGACTTGGCGCGCGAACATACGCGACTTTTGGGCGGCAAAATGAAGGAAAAGTTGGAGAGGAGGGAGAGATTGATTTCGCGTATGAACTACAGAAGGGGTTTTTGTTTTTAGGAACAGACTTTAGACGAGGAGAAGAGACCGATCAACATGATTGACAACAGCTTTTGACACCGCTGCAACCGCTGCGGAGTTCCGATCCAGGCACTGCTCACACTGCACTCCTGGCTTGGACATTTTGAATGACCAGCATACCTCCTTTTTATAGCAAGTTCAAATTTTCAACTGCTGAAGCTGGTTGATCTGTCTCTTGAGCTTTATGTTTGGGATGCTGAGCCTTCCGCACCCGGTTCTCAACCTTGTTGGTATTCCACCCAGTCTTTCTCTCGACTCCAGGGCGGGAGGATCTCGAACTCAATCCGAGTGCGCTAGATTAATCATCGTAATTATTTACCTATATGCGTGCAAAGCGGCACTTTTGCAATCAGTCCAACTCCCGCACGGATAAATAATGGAGGAACAAAAAAGCATATTTCACCACTCACAAACTACAACCCAGGCTCGAGTCGAACGAGCGAACCCCACAGATATGTCCTTAGCTGTACAGCGCATACATCGTGGGTGCGGACCATCCGCCGCTAGGTCTGGTTGTTCTCTTACTTGCGCACCTGGCTAGATGATATATACATCAGAAGACAGAATCCCTCTAGTTCTGAGTCTCAGCCGCAATCGTCAAACCAAATTTAAAAAAATTTCAAAGCAATCGTTAAAAGAATAAATCGGTCCTCCTCAGTGCGCGGTTGAACCATAGCCTCTTGGAGCCTGGAGAGACCGGGAAATTCAAAAAAGATGAACACATTCCTCCCATGACCCAGGCTCGATTCGAACGAGCGACTCCCCCATATAGGTATCAGCATCCGACATATTTAAAGGCGGGTGCGGACCTCCTGCCACTGGGTCTTATTAGTGAGCCGAGCTGCAGGTACCTAAATAGGATGGATTATTCAGACTGGGATTTACTTATTTATGGCATGACTCCATTCGAACATTACAGGGAAATTGTATGAGACGGGCTTCAGCCCAAATAGAAAAACCACGGGCTCATGGCAAGGAACTTGACCGTGAACCCAAGTGAGCCTGCGAAGGCTTAAAAAAACAAAGATAAGTCGACGCGTGAAACACTTATGACCCTGGCCCGATTCCAACGAGCGACTCCCGCATAGTGCGTGTCTCACATTACATATACAGCAGGGGCGGACCACCCGCCACTAGGTCTTGTTTTAGTTACTGAGCACCTGAATAGGATGGATCATTTCCGACTCGGGATTTACTTACACCCCCCGTAACAAAAGAGGATATTTCTAAATTCCGACTCCATTCGAATGTCACGGGGAAATTAAATGAGATGAGCTCGAGGCCACACAGAAAGACCAACGAGCGCATGGCAGGGAAATTTACTGTGCACCAAAATGAACCTGCGAAGGCAGCCATGACAAAAACCGAGTGCCGAAGAGTATATGACCCAGGCTCGATTCGAACGAGCAACTCCCATGCAGTTTTAATCTCAGATGGTTTATGAAAAGCGGGTGCGAGCCTCTCGCCACTGGGTCTTGTTATTGAACTGAGCGGCGGGCATCTGAATAGGATGATCATTGACTCGGGATTTACTGATGGCTCCTCAGTCATGCAAAGAGGATATTTCTCGCTTCATCTGAATGTCACGGGAAATTGAATGTGACATATTCGAGCCCAGACAGAAAAGCCACGGAAAGGAACTTGACTGTGAGCCTAGTTGAGCCTGCGAACTTCGAAGGCAGCCACTAAAAAAAAATTGAGTCACTATCACGGCGATTCGGCGAATGACCCAGGCTCGATTCGAACGAGCGACTCCCGCGTGCAGTGCTGCTACAATGGCATATACACGGCAGGTGCGGACCTCCCGCCACTGGATCTCATTATATATACCCGAGCGCCGTGATAGGATGGATTATTTCGGCCTCGGGATTGACTTGCTTACATCCCCTGTAAAAGAGGATAAATATCTCTGACTCCATTTGGATAAATGAGACGGGCTCGAGCCAAAACCGAAAACCCACGAGCTCATTGCAAGGAACTTGACTGTAAACTCAAGCCTGGGAGGGCAGCCGTTGAAAAAAAAAGGGGGCATTGTCTACATGGTACACACAGGACCCAAGCTCTGTTCGTATGCCCAACTCCCGCATGCAGTTTCCTTTTTGCATCGGTTTATGTAAAGTGGGTACGAACCTCCCGCCACTGGGTCTTTTTATGACACTAAGCTGGGGGCAGCTGAACAGGCTGAAGTATTTCGGACTCGGGATTTACTTACATCTGTAAAAGAGGATATTTCTGACACCATTTGGGAAATTGTAATATTATATGAGACGAGCTCCAGCCCAAACAGAAACACTCAAGTGCTCCTCATTATTCCAAGAAACTTGAGTGAGCTGAATTGAGTCTGCAAACATTACAATAAAAAAGCCACTCTAGAATGGATGATGACCCAGGCCCGACTCGAACGAGCGACTCCCTCACAGCTTGTCTCAAACCCTTAACTAATAGGGGGTACGGAGCTACCGCCACTCGGTCTTATTATACTCTGGCGTGAGCACCCAGATAGGATGGGTTATTTCGAATTCAGGATTTACATGCCCTGTAGAAGAAAATATTTCTGACTCCATTTGAAAAGCCCACGGAAATTAACTAGGACGGGCTCGAGCCAGGACGCAAAAATCACGAGCCCATTGCAAGGAACTTGAATGTGAACCGAACTGATCCTGCGAAGGCACCATTGCAACAAAATTGTCAGGACTGAACAAGGTTTAACTTTGAGCTCATTGCAAAAAAACTTGACTATCAACTGAACTGACCCTGCATGTAGTATGGCCCCCACTTACAGATGTGGACCCTCCACCGGGCTACGTTTCTCAGATGACATGATACTCATGTGCGCACCACATGAGAATGTCCGCTTGCAGATCGGAGATAGGCTTGCTCCGAAGCTACCACTAGGCCTTGTTATCTAAACTTATGAAAATTGTAATGCCTTTGTATGAATTCATACACCCCTCATTCCTACGATTTTCTCAATCACTGCATACAATTTGTGAATGTTTCGTACTCCGGGTAAGCGTTCTCGGTGATGGAGCGCGTTTCCAAGCTACCCTTGTTTGGCCCGAGTTGGCATCAATCACATCTTGTTCTCTCCAACCACACCCACTTCGACAAAGAGTCCCTGTAGTGGCACCCATGTTCAATGTCCTCCCTGCTTCAAATAGGTTGTTCAAGAGCATTCAAGACCTCCAGTCTTGTCTAGTTCTCATGGGACTCTCCAAGACATCAAGATGTTCTTGCCCCCAATCTTCAAATCCAAGAGCATCCAAGAGTCAAGAGTCAAGACTCTAAGAAGCAAGATGGTCTCAGGAGCCTCCAGGCAATTCAAGACTTCAAGATTCAGGACAATGTTGCTGGGACCTTTTCAAGTGTTACTCGCTGCTGGACTGGTTTTGCTGCTTACTCGCTGCTGGACTAGAGCTTGGGATGTCGTCTTGTGGATCTTATTTCTGACTTTCTGCTTGAACAACCCCTGTACTGTAATAGGACTGAATATATAATTTATTTCTTTTCTATTTTCTGCTTGTCATAGAAGGGAAGGGAAGGAGGGGAAATGGGAGGGCAGGCAACCGCCACAAGCATGGTTGGTATCAGCACGTGCCAAACACGTGCATGATGTCTTACTATTTTCGTACAAGAACCTTGTCGAATCGTATGCCCATCAATCGTATGCAGACGTAGCTTGCTGATGGACGAAATTTGGTATGATCTTCGTAACAACATCGTAACACCCTGCTTATCATAATTGTGCACTAAGTATCCGCTACTCTGTTATAACTGCGAACAAGCCAACATGGTTTATTATTTTTCCCTTCACCGTAGCATTGAAATATATTTTACAACCTTACCTTCTATCATTTGAATTGCCATAGTCAAATACATGAATAGGAAGGGGGCGGGGTGCAGCTTTTCTGCTGGCAATGTCGGAGACATGTCCCGAAGGGGCACATCAATTCTTAACAAGTCTTGGGAAATCTCAACCGATCTCCGTTTTCGGTTTCAAATGTGCCGAAACTTGAGAAAGCACTAATTTAATGGTGCAGCCGTGTAGGATTGATTTTTTCGCTGACTATAGGCGCGGTGCTGAGAGTCAATCAATCAGGCATGAGAATGCATGGCAAGGTGTTGATGCATATTAGAGAAGTAGGCTCGTGACCAGCTTGCAGCAACAAGTGCGGCGAGCGCTTTGCCGTAGGCAGGCTGGTACTTCTCGGATTGTGCTAGGGCTGAGCGCGGAGTTTGAAAATTTTCTGATTTTCTCATTCTGAGCTCAAATCAAGGTATTTCAATAAATTTCAAATGTGAGTGCCATTTGTATTCAACCTTTCTCCAATCCTGTCTCTTCAAAGATTTTCACAGGTGCGAGGCGGGGGTATACTGAACAGTCAAATTTGACCAAGAATTGATGGTATGCATAGCCACAGTGATGCCGGTGATCGGCTCCCGCCAAAAAATTCAAACTCCGTGCTCAGCCCTTTGGCACAGCCCGGGAATGTACCAGTCTGCCTGTTGCTTGCCACCTGTGTTGCTCATCGCAGGCAGACTGGTGACGAGTCTACTAGAGAAGGTATTTTGACAGTGCCTTACGGAAGGGAGTGATCCCCGCGTTACTACATGTCAAGGGTTCAAGTACGACACCATGGCAAGAACTCTCCGTGATTAACCAGACCCTGAGCCGAAAACGATTGCAGCTCTTGGCGACCCGAGTTTCTCGTAAAGGAATCCCAACCCCGATCAATTATGTAACCAACTTTGAAGGGGAGGCAGGGAGACCGCGGGTCACTCTCAATCGGCAGAAAAATGAACGTATCCTTTAGCGTGAACGTCATGAGTCAGAACCACATCCACAGCCATAGTGAGTAAAAGAAAAATACAATATATGCGCCGCTGAGAATTGCTCCACTAATGGAGACTCGATGGCCGCAGAAGTGCCATTCTGGGTTTAGGGCAGTCGACGACCTCGAGTGGGTTGACGTCGGCGGACCACTTCCCCGAGTCCATGAATTGAGCTAAGGATCTGAGAGGGTGGATTTTTTTTGGTGGCTGATTTTTTGATGGCTGATATTGTGGACTCGATTTTAGTCTTTCTGCATAACGGGGGCCCCAATGAAACCCCCACAATTGGACCAACCAGTGCTGTCAGATATAGGATTACCTAAATTAAATACTGGCAAGACGAGCCAGAACCACATTCTCGGGCAGGTTCCTCCCGAGCCGCGGTTCCGAGGATAACAATCTCAATAATAGTATTACAGTTGAATACAGAGAGAATGAGTTAGCGGCAAAATTAGATTGCGTGATGGTGTGACATATGTGACTTCAAAGTTGGAGGTTATCCTCTCCGTGTCTCTCTGTATCCAACTGTAATACTACTATTGAGATTGTTATCCTCGGAACCGCAGCTAAGGAGGAACCTGGTTCTCGGGTAAAAATTTAGGGTCAAAATTTTTGTCTGCGGACTGCCCTTAGTCGCCGGTCAAGAGGCCGGGGCACTCTTGCCGAGCAATCGATTCCCCGTGGGTATCGGGACGGGTCGCAAAACTTGGCCGTTATGAAAAAAAAATGACGTCAGGGTTTTTTTTGTCGGATTCGAACCCCCTTGCGAAAAACAACCGTCTTCTTCAAGTTGACGGGTAAAACGGCGACATTGACGATTGCTCATGAACAGCTGTATGTGGAAAAGACCTGAAACGGGCTTTAATCTTCAGAGCGCGGTACATATAACGATGCTCGGACCCCGTCAGCAGTGGCACCTGCATCGCAACCCGCTATGGAGTTAATTTGCCTGTAGTAGGAATGACAGACTGAATTTTTAGCTGACCGAGCTTCCGGCGCTTCACATTCCGAGTATGGTCGCCGTCAAATCGCCGTCATCATGCCGTCCTTGACTTGATTTAGTACACAACTTATTTCCGAATTCAGGGTTTGGCAGCCAGACATTACCGAGCAGCGGCACTGGCGAAGCTACAGAAGCTCTGCAGGAATATTTTGTGGTACGGCTTTAAATTGCTGACTCCCCCTTCCCGCCACTTATTTTACTTTTACCCGACCACCATTCCCTCCGCGTTCTCTCTGGCGATGGCCCCGTACATCTCTGCGGACAAAGCAGGGCTTCTTTCTACGCTTCTCGAAGGAGTTCTTTATGGTCGGTCATATTACTGCATTGAATCTGAGTGGCTGAAGATCCTACATAACACCTTCACCGACAGGTTTCTCTGTGCTCATGTTCATTGCCGCTCTCTGGATATTTCTGCATCGTCGTGGGGCCATGCCAATCAACTATCCCATGATTACCGTCGCCTGTCTCCTTTTCGCTTTGAGCACGATCGTATGTGTTCAGCTTCGAATTTCCAAATGCACGGTCTAATGTTTCACTTGCAGCATCTTAGTGTCGATTTCAACCGGCTAGTGGTCGCTTTCGTCACCTTGCGCGACTCATATCCAGGCGGTCCCTCGGCATGGTTTGCGAACCCGAGCCAACGCTCCTTTATCATAAAGAACGCTGTATATACCTTCCAGACTGTTCTCGGAGATGGGGTTGTGGTAGAGGCTCTGCTGCTATCCCATTTTTCTGGGGTTCATTAACGATTGGTCAGATCTACAGATGCTACATGGTTTGGCGGTCTTTTTGGATCATTGTTGTGCCCTCGGTACTGTGGGTAGCTGTTGCTGGTAAGTTTGTTACCTAGGCTTCTCGATTTTCGATCTTAAGCTCCTGGCAGTTGCTGGAGCGGGAAGTGTTTACAGCTGCACACTGCCAACAACGGAGTCGAACGACATTTACGCTCGGGAACTGGGTAAATGGATAAAGGCGTTCTACTGCATGACTTTAAGCTGCAACCTTCTCGCAACTGGTGTGTTGCATATCGTCTGACTTTTCCATATACCTCTGATCTAACTGATCCGATTTCTAGCTCTTCTCGCGTTCCGACTTTGGACAGTTGACCGCAGAGCCAAACAAACGCGTCTAAGCAAAGGTATCGTGATGCCGGTGCTCATGATCGTCATGGACGCCGGTGCGCTGTACTCCTTCACCGTGATCGCCGCCGTTGTCTGCTTCACCGTTGAATCTAACGGGCAATACGTCGTCCTCGATATGGTCACACCCATCATCTCGATCGCATTTTACATGGTTATCCTCCGTATTGGTATCGCTCAGAGGTTCCTCCATGGAAGCACGATCAGCACTTTCACCGCAACCATTCCGCGCCTGCCTCTGTCGCGACGGGACGCTGGACTACAAGCGATGCATGTGAGCATCGAGGTTCAGCAAGCCGCATCATACTGCAATCAACAGCCTCAGGGGATGAAAGCAGAGGAGTTTGATGATCAGCGGGCGAAATTCAGTCGCGTATGAGAGCTTAGCCATTGTTATTGAATATTGAGTAATAGTGTTTTACCGTACTATTTGCCTATCACGTTTTGTAGCACAGCTAAAATATCCATTCTTTACTTTGATCACCCCTCCGCTAATAGAGTATAACTTCGTTCAAATAGACATGAGGAGGTGACCCTTCGTTCAAATAGAAATGAGGAGGTGACCTGGTTCAACCTAAGTATTCGGCATTTCGACACCTGTCGAAATTTCGCGTGACACGCCCCCAAAACACATGTTGAAGAAAGAGCTGGAAGCTCTGCAATTTCATGAGCCTTCTATTTTCTCTGTTCATAAAGACATTTCATATTTTTGGTGTACAAGTTGACCTTGCAGCTACAGCAAGCCTTTTTCCACAGTTCTAGACTTTGTCCTTCCGCCAATTCACTCAGGTTTAACCGCAGTTCGACTGGCTCTGCGGCATTCTTGGCCACGGACTTATGGACTACATTTTGGTTTCATATACCTGCAATGAGCAGAGGATCAGGAAATCCGGGTAGATTTTTCATTCGTATTCTTTTGTTCTGTTCAGATTTACCGGGCTGACAGGGGCCCAACCGGTGAATTGTACAGAAAGTTAATCGTTTGTCTGGTTAAGTGGTCAGCACGCAGCTTTCAATAGTTCGACATGTTAATTCTCAGTGTCATGATTGATCTACAGTGAGACCTCAAACTCGTCAAAAAAATGGGCTGCCCCTGGCACATTCTGGGCCATTTCGATGAGAACAGTTGAGTTTTGACTGAAACGGCTGTCTGGTCTCTGTAATTCTCATCTCACCTGTTGGATGAGGCCCCCACATTGCGTGGCGTGACTCGTACTTCACAGATCTTTTTTTTTCATTTACCAATGTATTATGTTACTATGGTCCGCTGTAGGTATTCGAGAGCAAATTTGTGGGTCCCATCGGCACATTGCTTAAATCAGAGTCACTTTCTGTCATGATCCTAAGTTCTATTAAGTTGTGTGCATTGCGACCACAACTACTGCAGAAAATAATGGCCGTCAATATACTAAAAACCACCGGAGAAATTTGCCGGATCACACCCTCACACCGGAAAGTGAAAAAAATCACCTACAGTGAATTTGTATATTAATTTTTAAGATTCACACCTACAGTGAAACTGTTACTAAAATTTTAACTTTCATATATAATGTCATGTGACTTGAATCTGTTACTGAAATTCAAAGTTTCAGACACAGCTTCAAACTATATGAATGTTAAAATTTCAGTTACAATTTCAGTGAATGTTAAAAATCAACATAAAAACTCACTGTGGATGAAATCATTTCTCTCTGTATGTCTTGTTCTGGTGTGGTTTCACTGTGGTGGAGATTTCCCGTGCACAAATGGGAAAATTCACCCACAGCTAATTTGTATATTAATTTTTAAGATTCACTCTTGCACTAAAATTGTAACTGAAATTTTAACATTCATAGTTTGAAACTGTGTCTGAAACTTTGAATTTCAGTAATGGATTCAAGTCACGTGACATCGTACATGAAAGTTAAAATTTCACTAACAATTTCACTGTAGGTGTGAATCTCAAAAATTAATATACCAAAAGTTTGCTTTAGATGATTTTTTTCACTTTCCGGTGGGCCTGTCGTTTAATCCCCGTCATCAAAAATCAGAATACTCGGCATGTCATAATGCCGAACCTTTCTCCGCTTCTTTGGCCTCATGACTTGACACTTATTTCCTCTCTTGCTTCCCGCCACCACCCACATACCAAGTCTATTCCAATGCTACGACTGAACGTATCTCGTATCACAAGCTAATTGTTGAGCCTTCTGAACCGTCTTCTAGAAGATGTGTTCTTTTTAAAATCACAGCCAAAACCCAGATCCGAAAAAAAAAAAGTTGACCCCCTGTTGTATGGCTATGGCATTTCAAACGTCACATTATTCATTTTGGGAAATTTTTTTTTGGGCGGTGAAATTTTTTTTTGGCCAAGTCTCAGATCACCTTTATACTACATACCTACATACTAGGGGAGTATAGTATGCTCAATCTCACAGGAATAGAGTGTCAAGTGCGTGGATCAGGCTCAGAAAGCAACTTAGGCCCAACTGGCCGACCGGCTGACCTTGCACAGCCACTTGGTCCTGTCCGAAACCTCTTTTGCTCTTAACTCAACACCCTCTCAGCTGCACTGCTTAGGCAGGTAGATGCAAGTAGGAGGGAGGACCAGAGATCAATATTAACACCCATAGATAAAGATGAGCCACTGTGGCTTTTTTTTTTCTTTTTTTTTTTGGTGGTACATATATCAACAACTGCAGACCTTAAGGCTGACAATAGCAGCGAAATATACATCATCCCCAATACTAAACTTGAGCATTTCTGTAAGTGTCAGAAATCCAATAAGATAGGAGTGTCAACGGTGGTCTGTTTTTGACCACGTACAGTCACACCCCATGTGCTGTGACAGTGACACTCCTATCGTATAGGATTTGGGCTTAGGCTTCATCTGCCTCCTGTTACTCTGGATCTCATGTTTGGGCAAAACAATGAATCCTTCCAAATTCAAGGACACCACCAGTCTTTGGAATCTCATTCACAACATGACAGGACATCAAAGTGTTCCTCAACAACAAGAGGATCACAAATATCAAGACTTTCTAGGAATAAATCTGCTGTACCTCACCTCAACTGTGCAGAATGCCAGCCCCCAAGAGACCACCGTTCATCAACAAAAGTTTCTGTTGGGTTTCGGACAGGACCGAGTGGCTGTGCACAGTCAGCCGGTTGGCCAGTTGGGCCGAAGTTGCTTTCTGAGCCTGATCCACGCACTTGACACTCTATTCCTGTGAGATTGAGCATACTGTACTCCCCTAGTATGTAGGTATGTAGTATAAAGGTGATCTGAGACTTGGCCAAAAAAAAATTTCACCTCCCAAAAAAAATTCCCAAAATGAATAATGTGATGTTTGAAATGCCATATATGGCCGTGAGAGGTAATTTCAAAAGTTCAAGAGTGCAAGGGTACAATATATAGTCTGTAATTTACCCTCAAATATTTCCACAATTTTTGTTGAAGCCGCCGGATCGCGTGCCTTTACTTATTTGGCCGAATTCCAAGATGGACCTAAATCCGAAAAAATCCGATGATGTCACGATGAGCCGATCTTCGCCGACTCCGATGCCATCGGATAATGCTCAGAAAAATTGAGATATTACTCCAGCCCATAATACTTGCTCTACAAAACATTGTAGATATGAATGATCATGTTTTTAATCTGAAGTGGTTGGCTCTTATCTGCAACTGATAAAAATTGGCCATTTTTGGCAATTCTTCGATTTTTTGTGCTCGAAAACCAGTGGGGTGGACCCGGTTTTTTTTACCCCAGATTATTTCTAGTTCTCGCAGGTATACTACAAAAAAAAACCCAGCTGGGAGGCCCCACAGATATGCTGTTCCAAACATCACATCATTCCCTTTAGGAATTTTTTTTTTGGGAGGTGAAAATTTTTTTGGGTCAAGTCTCAGATCACCTTTATACTACATACCTACATACTAGGGGAGTACAGTATGCTCAATCTCACAGGAATTGAGTGTCTAGTGCATGGATCAGGCTCAGAAAGTAACTTCAGCCCAACCGGCTGACTGTGCACAGCCACTTGGTCCTGTCTGAAACCTCTTTTGCTCTCAATTCAACACCCTTTTAGTTGCCCTGCTCAGACAGGTAGATGCAAGTAGGAGGGAGGACCAGAGATTAATATTAACACCTATAGACAAAGATGAGAGCCACTGTGGCTTTTTCTTCTTTGCTTTTGTGGTAGTACATACATCAACAACTAAGAGGAAAAAGGCAAAGAACTGAGGGCAGAACAGCTGTTCTATTAGAAAATTCTCAGAAAAGTCACCAAAAATCTGATTTCAGGGCCCAAGGAGCACATTTACATGGAAGATGGGAAATCCGAGGAGACCATTGTGTGCGCATTTTAAATGCGCTTTGAACGAGCCTTTACCCAAGGAAAAATGCGAAGAACGGAGGGCAGAACAGCTGTTCTATTACAAGATTCTCAGAAAAGTCACCAAAAATCCGATTTCAGGGCCTAAGAAGCACATTTACATGCAAAATGGGAAGTCTGAGGGGACTATTGTGTGCGCATTGAAAATGGGCTTCGAACGAGCCTATGGGAAAGGCAAGCAGATGAGAATCGGGGCCGAAACAAGTGTCCTGGTCACGGGGACTACAAAATGCCCAAAAAAGAAGAAACCGTCCGCACCTATTGTACTGCAAAGAGCTGTAAGGAACGACGACCCGTGCGGCATGCCAAATTGAATGAAATTGTGCAGTATGTCACAAGCAGATGGACAAAGCTGTCGCTCCAGAGGAGTGTTCTACAGAACAGAGTCTCGCCGTGGAGAGAGTTACCTTACCTTGTCAAGTTACACGGGCCCGGCTGCCCAACTAGTAGCTATCAGACCACATAAGAAGAGACGGTTATCCGGAAGACGGCGAGAAATGAAGGCCAGGTACCAGGCACAAAAATTGAGGCCGTTGCATCATGCTTGAATGCGTCAACTCGAATGCGTCTTGGTGTCTCTTGATGGCGTGCTTGATCATATAACCTTGAAAACATCTTGGACTTGAAAACATCTTAGATTTTGTTTGAAGGTTCGGAGACACCGACTCTTGTGTTTTGAAGTGCAGACGGAGAAAATCTTGAAGAGATCTCTTCGCTTGAAGGTCTGGATGAAGTAATGGGCAAGTGCGATGGCCCTGTGGAAGCACAGCCGGGATCGGTAATGGCACCGAGGTCAGTAGAAGAACCCATAATGCAAGGAAGTTGTCCAGGGATCTGCGACAGTCGCGTCAAAGTTTGAAGGGATGACGGTGTTGCAGTTGTCTGTAGCGAGCCCAAATGGACATCCTGCACAAATAAATCACGAATATCCGCGCCGTCAAAATTCAAAGAAGAATATGTAGAAACATCTGACTTGAAATCACCTAGAAAATCAAATGTTGAGTCGATTGCGAGTCCCGAGAGAGAAAACCTGATTTAGCGCATCAGAATACCTGTCCAGACTCGGCAGCAACGACGCACATAGTTCCGGAATTCAATCAGAAGACGTGCCGACAGGCTGTAAAGGTATTCTTGGCCTGCCGGCGTATGTTTTGATCCTGCGCCCACTTCAGGGGCCATTTTAACGCGCCCTCGACGTGTCGGGGGCGGGTTGGGTGAGTAGTGGGTGGCATGAGAAAAAAAGAAAAAGGTGGCGGACCGAACAGAGCTATGGTGACAGTGCTCGGTACATTCCAAAATGGTAAGTGCCCTCTTTCCTGTCAAAGGAGGCACATCAAGTGGAATGTGCCCTTGTTTGACGTCAATGTGCCTCCTTCTTGAATGTACCTGCCTGCCGCCTTTTGTATATCCTTATCAAATGTCTATCAAATGTCCATCAAATTTTGCGGCATCTGTCCATCATTCTGCTCCCTGCCAGTCTCGATTTACGTCGGAACCAATACAAGCCTAGTTTTGTACGTATACTTTCCCATTACTTAACCCTTCCCGCAGAGTATCGGCTTTCGACCCGCCGGCAATTGTAACGCATATATCAAGTCGACTCTCGCTACAGCAAGGCTCATACACAGAGTATCCTCCAGGTGGGAGTAATGCGGTAACAGCGGTTCTTATTGTCACCGGCGTGCCTGGAGGAGGGTTCTCGAGTATCACCCAGCTTCTAACTCGGGCACAGTACCAGCACGGCTGAAATTACATTTCCCTCCCTCGCTGATCAGCGTGCATCTTGTGCCTTTCGATGATGCTTCCAATATCGTATTTAAAGGGCTACTACGCTCGACTTACCTTAGGCTTAGGGTACCCGCTCCTCCTCTCCTCTCAGTGCAGCACCCTTTAAACATGCATACAACCCATCTCAAAATTGCCGCCGGCCTTCTGGTACGTGCACAGACGCTTCGCGGCTCACTGTTGTACCCATCGTGACCTAGGCTACGATCGGCTGCTCTCTTGCCGCGGGGCCCGCACCAGTTGTCTTGGGAAGTGCAAAAACCTTCGCCATACTGACAAATACCCAAGTCTTCAACACTCCGACGTCCGCCATCAGTGCGTATAATCTTATATACCTATTTCTCAAATCTGACCGGCAACGCCATCCAGTCGGCGACGTCGGCGTCGCCTCCGGGAACGCCAGCTCCCTTTCCAATTTCGGCTTAGTGCGGGACGCGAGCCAGCAGTTCTCGACCTCGGCGCAGGTGAACGGTCGGGTGATGGTCGGCACCGATGAGGCCCCAACTCCGCAGCTGTTGGCCGGCGCGGCGGTGGATATGCAAGCTGCTTTCACGGATGCGATGGGTGGGTTGACTTTCATTCGTCTTATGGAGACTTATATAGTTATACAAAATAGGTAGACCGGGCGCTGATTTCGTGGGGTTGCAAAACGGTGAGACTTTCGATGTTTTCTTGGTTCTTCCGTGCCGAACCAAGGGATCCGACCTGTATTTAAGGCCGCATCGTTGGCGCGAACCTCGTTCCTGGGATATACAAGTGGACAACCGCAGTCACCATCGCGGGAGATATTACACTTACGGGGAGTTCCACCGATAGTACGTCCCCTTCAACCTCGCGACAAACAATCTGATGTATAATATACGAACGCCAGCTTGGATCTTCCAAATCTCTGGCTCCTTCAACCAAGAGACCAACATGCGCATCACGCTTGCCGGGGGTGCCCTTCCGCAGAACGTCGTCTGGGCCATCGCGGGGATCGTCACCATCGGCGCGAACACCCTCCTACAAGGCAACATCCTCGCAACAGGCAATGTCGAAGTCGGCGCAAACGCCGTCCACAACGGGTGCATCTACGGGCTCACGACCGTTGAACTGAACATGGCGACCATCTCTTGTCCGGGGGCCGTTGTGGTGCCTCCCCCGCCGACGACGACATTCGCACCGGGGTGTGTCGCGACTTCGACTCCAACTCCGTCTGCGGCCGCGTGTGCGACTGTCGCGTTCGAAAATCTGAATGCTTCGATTCACGGAGATGACTTCCTAACCTTCACGCTCACCGAGACCGTGGAAGGTGAGCATGAAAACACTTACCGGCTTGCTTATTAACAATCCCCAGAGTGCCTTGATTTCTGCGCTTGCCTCCCCGGAGGCCAGTGCGGGTTCGCAAACCGTATGATTAAATCTTATGTTATCTTTCTTTTATCGCACTGAAAAATTCTCCTCATCTTTCAGCGAACTTTGACAATGCTAAGGTACGTTTTCCCCTCCCAAGGCTTTTTAACGAAGGAACGAACGATTAATCTTGGTCAAACACAGAACACGACGATGCTGACATGCGCAGTTTACGCTGGCTGCCACACCGTTGCTGATGCGACGAACACTGGCGGGCAGTCTCTACCTGGCGGGGGAGTATCGACGATAACTAACAGTAGCGGATTTTGTTTGAAGGGGTGTACGCCGCGTCGTTAGTAGGAGAAGTTGAATTAGGTTTCGTGTTGCACCGAAATTCAAGAAAGGAGCACCTTTTGTGTTATTTCCTTTGAGCTGGCATGTATCGGGTGCAATGTCTGATTCATCTCACCTGAATCTGTAGCTCCAGCGTTGAACAAGGCAACCTGGTTATCTGTCCGTTCACACTAGGGTTCAAAACCGGACTCTTTGCATTGAGAATCATAGATCATAATGTTCCTATTTTACCATATATCACACAATGTCAATAGGACTGCGAGAGATGATGAATGAATCAGGCTTCTTTGAACTAATTCATGACCGGGATGTTGAACCAGCTGCAGCGGGCGTTGCAGATATATTGTTGAGGGAGTTCTCGAAAACACTACCCACATCCCTACCACCAAAAATGTCTTTTTCCGTCTGCGATTTTCCTTGAAACTGGATCAGAAAGATTGTTGCGGAGAGAAAAATACTCGTACGGGGACGTCATGTTTTGAGGATCGGTAAGGAACATGTCTCCTCATGGAGTTCTGAACGATGTCTACAAACATCGGAGTGACTATGGTGTGCTGGACTTCAAGGTAGTTAATCCATCCACCCAGATATTTACTCCTCTCTTACCTGATGTGCAGATCACAAAGGCCGTCAAGATGCTATTGACACAGTTTGCAACCTCTACGCTCCAAAAGACCATGAAGTATTCCAGCTGGTTCCCCAGACTTTGCAGCAATTGTCTCGCAGATGTATGTTGAAATAGGAGAACCCCCAGCTACACGGCAGAGGTGTTGTGATATATATCTCCAGCTCCTCAACTGCTTCCACACACTTGACAACATATACAACGTCCCAACAGACATCAATACAAATGGGGCTATGCACTCACCTTAGTGCGCAATGACTATGCCAAAGAAATTGAACTGTTGCCAAACCCGCGACCACTGCGTAATGGTGACTCGGTGATCAGCCCAGTCGCATTTCATTATATGGGCGGCATGAATAATGGCAATGGACTTGGTGAGTTCTCGGCGCTTCTAGTTGTTTCCCAGTCACAAATTTGTCTTAGATCCACAACAATGTGCCCGCCTGGATGAGATGTCGAATAACAACGAACCTCAAGTAGAAAATGGGGATGATCCCCCGATTTTTTGCTTACTTCTCTGATGAAGAGTTCACAGGGCTGGACGAATCGATGAGTGGTAGTTGAAGTTGGCTGTAGTTTTGAAGGGTACAGGTGACCAGTGTGGGACTCGACCTCTTGCGTTCCGCCATGACACAGCGTGTACATCTTCTTCACTACTCCTACCCGCTAGATCCTTTGAAATATCACTTCGGACTCACATTACTTGGTGTACCCCAAGTTTTAACTCAACTGCGGCCAAATTTGCCCCTCCTGGACTGTTTCCAATCCGAATGCCAAGTCTAGCTTAAATGCTCGCAGGAATGACCCCACCGACTCCCGGCCAGTGGCTATTTTTTTGCTCTCCCTACACCGGTCGCCATTGACAACCTGTAGAACTCCTATCATCTGTGTAGGCGCAATGACCGGCATCCAGGATCCTGTTGCAGGTGCCGTTGGTTCAGAAGTGATTGTTTTTTCGCAGCACCAAAATGTACGTCTTTGGAGCGAACTAGAATTGCGCTCATCGAAAACCACGCATCCAGATACTGGAGAATTAAATTAAATTCATCGGGCACGGGTCACGGCCCCCCTGTCGAAGACGAAGTTTGAACCCATGTCACAGGTCACGGCGCGAAGTGTTGAATTGGTTTCATGGTTCAGGAATGCTCATAAACAGTTCTAGATCCACCACAAGGTGTACAAACCTGCTCAATGTGCTGAAGTAAACAACAGAAATCCACAAACCACGAGTCGCGATTTGGCTGGCTCTTCGATCTGTTGAACCACTGGTTCAATTGTCAAGGCCATGATTGGCTAGGTAAAGTCCCTCAGAAGCGAAATAGGCTACATGACAAGAAATTAGTGGCAGAATCCAAGTAGCAAGTAGTAGTTTCCTGAAGCCTTAGGAACTCATTGTCAACAGTTTGACAGGTGTCCAAATTTTCGGTCATGTCACGGTCCCATCCAGAACTTGTCAAAGTGTTGAAATGGTTTTTTGGGTCACAGGTCACACCCTCTGTCAAATTGAATTAAATAATCCAGTACCCGCACCCCCACCGCCGCTGTGGTCTGTGGTCTTTGCAACGGCAGTGCTCGCCTCAAACCACGATCCGAGTTTGGCCAAGAGCACATGCACGGTCGATTACGAGAGACCAGCTTGGTGTGCCCCGTCCTTGCGCGATCAGAGATGCCCAGCGAGCATGCCAGGTAGCTCCGAGGGTGATGCACAGCTCGCGTTCGCTTCCCCGGCAGCGGATGTGTGCGTGGATTAAACTGGTATGTGTCTGATTGTTCCCTTTCGTTTACGCTCACTGACGCACAAGCCCACATGCAATCTTTACTGACCAGGGCATGGCCCGACGCGCAGGATGAGAACAACGTTGGCGTTTTGAAGAGCCAGATTCAAAGTAGATGACGCCGACGTCTGGTGCATGCGTGCTATCTTGCATTGCAAATGTCCTCTAACCCATCCCATGTCGTAGTTTCCTTCCTCCCTTTCCGAACTCTCATGTCATTGCCAGCACTTCGCGTCGATGAGCAGCAGCCTCACGCAGCGAGAGCGATGTAGAGAGCTTTGCTGGGTCATATTATCACCTTGGTGTCGCATCAGCCGCTGGTAGATATTCTTGTCGTAGTAGATCTTGAATAAATCAATGTCTTTCGTAAATTGTGTAAGTGCCAAGCCAGAAATAAGGAGCAAAAAAAAGGCCAGGTTAATATTCAGCTAATACTCAGCACAATATTCGACCAATATTTAGCCAATGGGTGACTTTCCATAAGCAATAAATAAATGCTTTCGAATATTTTGAGCTCTATAACCGTTGAATCACCGCAATGACAGGACAGCTGCCAGGACCCATCGGCCTCAGATCTCGGTTAGAATATCATTGACCCTCTTTCAAACCTCAATTTATTATAATCTGGAGGAGGGGTCCCTACCCCCTCTACAGATTATTCTAGCGTTGAATAAACCGTTTTGGGTGAATGCGTACGGCAAGCTGTATGACAGTCTGCTTCCCACGTCACCTTTTTGGGTCTTGCCGTCTCGGCGCCACTGCACCTGGCCTCTGCTCCGATCCTCAACGCGTCGATGATGACGAGAACAGTGAGTTTAACTTCAAGTTACATATGGTGACTTGCTCAAGTTCAATCTCTGCAACAACCCAGACATGACACATCCTCAGGCCAACCACCAGAGGTTACTGCTCCCAAGAATCCGTTGACATGCTACCAAAAATTAACGGACATGTCGTCTATCCTCTATTGACATCTCTGCATGTCTGAGGCATTGTTTGGTATGTGTAGGGGCACGTTGAGACGTGTCGAACACGTGGTTCATATGACCCATGACGTTCAGGTGCCATTCACTATGTTCAACCCCCACCTGGACAGAGTTTTAACACAGGTCACTACGCAGAGCTAGACACAGGTCTCTGTGGAGGTGACAGACCCTGTGTAGCTCTGGCCAGCTCTGGTCAGCTCTGGCTAGCTCTGGCTAGCTCTGTGTAGCTGTGTGTAGTTCAGTCCAGCTCAGGGTAGCTCTGTACAGTCAGCTGCACAGAGCAAATATCAGTTGAATATTGGGACTGACACACAAAATATCGACCGAAGTGCCTCATTTAGAAAGGCAGGAGCACAATCACATCACGGATCAGTGTCTTAAGGCAAGATTTTATCTCTCTCTCGACAGGTCTCACCTTTAGCATGTAAATCTTGGGTATTAGTGATACAATGAATCCGGTGCAGTAGTTTATTTGGAATTACTTTGAGGATCTCACAAACGCATACTAATGAGCTGTCGATGCTAATCAGACGTCATAAAGTATTACCTGAACACGATCTTCGGTGACGGCATTCAAGTTCTGCCAGTCGCCAATACACAGGAAATGAACCTAAGATCCGTCTAACTCACTCCAGGTGCCTATGCTGACCTATGCACACCTCAACTCACCTAGCATCAGCTAAACAGAGTTTGTCTAGGTGCTCAAAGGTGCCTGAACACAGCCAGACATGGTACCTGAAGAGCTGGACAGAGCTAGACCAAGCTGGGCATAGCAGTCTGTGTAGCCAGCTACAAAGGGTCTTTCTGGTCAACTAGGCAGACCTCCACAAAGCTGGCCAGACCTTGCCATACTCTGGATCAGCTGGCCAAAACTCTGTCCAGGTCGGGGTTGAACGTAATGATTCCAAACCAAATAATTGTTGCGCATATATTCTATTGCTTATGGGAACCTGAGATGATTAAAATGATTGAAGTAACCTGGATGACAGCATCGTTGGCACTGCTCAAATAAGCTCAAAGAAATGATAATGCTTATGGAAAATCGCCCAATACAACACCTTTTGGCCATATATTAGTCCGGCCTTTTTTGCCAAATATTCATCAAATATCCACCCAATACAACCTGTATTGGCCGAATAGCGGCCGCTGCGAATTTACCTCAAACTCCGGTGAATCTTTCGGCCCAGTGCGAGGACCTCAACAATGACACAGAAACTTGCGACATCACCGGGTGATCCGAGCCAAGGTTTTTGGGTATTCTTCAATGATGAGGGCATATTTCTGAATGTCAGACGGTTCAACAAATGCGCACACTTCTGAGACTCGTTCGTTTCGCGATGCGGCGCTTATACGGCAGGGTCCAGAGAAATATCTCGCAAAGGACCTCCTGGCGGGGATCTGGCGCACAGCGGACAGAGGTCTGGTGTAGTTTTTGATCCTCGCTTCTGTGTCCTCCAAGTCCCGGAGGCACCGCTCGGTCGCAACTTTGAGCTCTGTGATGTCGTTTGGTAGGAGCAGCGCCCGACTGCGTTCAGCGGTTATGGCATGCTCGACACCTCAATCCGCAAGGCGGGGCGTTGGAGCCTGAGAGTCGCGCAGCTCGCACTGGTGATTCCAGTTCAGGCGATGTGAATATATTTTGCCAAGTGGGGTGCACTACGTCCTTTGAGGATAGTCGGGATGTTAGCAGCGCAGAGAGACGGAGGCGAGGGGCTCGCCTCGAGGACATGGTGGGTAAGGCCAGGGAGGGATGACGCCTGATGGGCGCCGCTGTTCCGTGGCATCGATTACTCACCAAATATCGATAAATTTCGGAGTTTCGGGTAGAACGCCCGTACTTTCAATATTAATTCCGGGGGCAGCCACCCCGAGATTAAGCAGCTTACATAGCGCGCGGGGGCGGGCAAATTGCAAGAGATATGAGCTCGAGATACTTATCGCGATGCGTCACTGCGAGTGGGTTGAGAGATAATTTTACCATTGCCTTTCTTCAAATGGTGCCGCCAGACGAAGGTACAGAAAAGTATGCAATTGAATTTCGAGGAATAGATCAGAAGCACGGACAACATATTTGTAGGGACAGGAAGAAGTCGGGCCCGCGTCAACGTTCTTGCGCAATTTGGACGACCCAAGTTCGAGCAGCGCGCGAGCCTGATGGAGAGCACATTGTAGATCGTCCTGTGGGCCGTGGACATCGGTACACGAGAACAGAGCCACCTCATTGAGGGAGGCGCTACGTAGGTGTTTGATGAGGAGTCCGCATGAGATTGTCGCCAATAGATCAAAACGGCACCCCCATTGAAGCTTCGAAACAAAGGGAGTCCCAGATAATACCGCGCCACCAATCAGACGTCGAGGAGATACAGGTTTATTTGCGGATGGAGCCTGACCCCGAGCAGACGCATCGGGTGTCCTTGACAATGAAGGGGCACTCAACGGGCGCCCTTATGCAGCCAGAGGCGGCGGGCAAAATATTGTCAGAGTGTCGCTAGATAAGTCAAGGGAAAGGACACAGAGCGCCCGCAGCACATAGGCGGTCGCGGTCGGTGCTGGAAATAGAATCATTCCCAGGCGTTGAGCGTAGTCTGGGAACGGAGGAGTCGAAGATGGTCTTGAGGAGCTAGACGATGCCGAGGCTGAAGGAGGTCCAGTCGCCATTGATGACAACGCGCTCTACGAGGCGGGGGGCGTCAGACATCGCACAAACCGATACACAGAAGGAATGAGGAATTCGAAGAGGAATCAGCTCTTGGGCAGTAATCGAGCTCGGTGTTATGTCGACGGACTAGCGGCGGTATCCCATGCGCCCGGGGCGTAGCCTGCGTGTGCGTGGCTCGGAGGCGCGCTGCGTGGGGGGCCGTAACCGTGTGGTGTCGGGGCCGAATACAGCTCACCTGCATTCAAAGATGTGGGAGACGGACCAAAGACAGCCCGCCCCGTGGAAACGGCCCACTCCTCAGGCTGCACGATGGCCCCATCACCAGATCCGCCTGCCGCACGGGGGTTCCACAGTTGTGCTGCTGCACTTTCCTTCAAGTCGAGATATTCGAAAGGGAGGAGATGCCCGTACAACACCGCAAGACCGTCCTTGGGTGCACTCGTTGCTTTGAGAAAGAGGAGAGAAGCCGTGACAGGCTGACAGCCACGTGCACCTGCCATCACCCAATCACACACAACCACGGGCGAGTTGAACGGACGGGTGAACTAGGTATTTATGTAGACTCGATCACGACCGGTTCCCGGATTGTCACATTCATTCCAGCGACCCAAACAACTCCATCCGAGTGAAATCAATAACTACTCCGCTTCAAGTCATTGCCACAAAGAAAAATCGCATCAGCTGCCTCTGTGCTTTGGCGGCAATTGGGGCTTATGCACGTGCACGCAAGCTTCAGTTCAACTTGCGTGGGAATGAAAGAAAAAGCCAATGTCCGGATCAAGCGACAACCCAGGCTCGATTCGAACGAGCGACCCCCACGTAATACTTATCCATCTGGGCAGATTTATACATAGTGGGTGCAGACCATCTGCGACCGGATTTGTTTCCTCTCTTATCCGCGAACCTGCCTAGATAATGTAGAGGACAGACTGACTCGGCCGCAATCATCAAAGCGAAATTAAAATGACATAACTTGGAGCACGCTCGGAGACGAGACTGAACCGTGAAAGCCAGGGTTTGTCCAAAAATCATTGGTTTCCACATTATGACCCAGGCTCGATTCGACCGAGCGGTTCCCACGGAATTCTGCGGTGAGCAATGGAGCGTTGGTGCGGACGGCTTCGCCGCTGAGTCTCATTAGACTGTTAGGTACCGGCGTGGACCTAGCCACAATGGGATATTTTGGAGTCGAATTCTATGCTGGCTGGAATGAAATGAGTTCAACATAGACTTCCAACCTTTCGGTCTCGATTGCATGAACCATAGGCTTGACTGCGAACCTTCTTGGAACCATGCCAAAAAAAAATACAAACCTAGTGCAACCCAGGTTCGATTCGAACGAATAAATGTTTCTCTCCGACTATGCAGGACGAGTGCGGAACATCTAAGTACCGCCAGGGCGCCTTAGATACCCTTCGCAGCGGATCTTATGAGGAAGATATTTCAGTGTGGAGCTCAAATGAAATAGGTAGCGACTTCCAAAAGTTCTCCACATCAGCCTACGACCCAGGCTCGATTCGAACGAGCTGCTCCCGCACACATACTTTCAATTTTCGGGACATGCTTGGCGAAGTGTGGACCATTCACCACCGGGTCTTCTCATAATCTTGCCTGGCACGCTGCGTCCTGCTAATACAGAATGGCGTACTGAGGTCCGAAATCCGTAACAACTGGTCTTTTAAACGAATCCCATGCTTTCCAGCTGGAATGAACGGAAATAGCTCTAAAGTTTTGAGCTCAATCTAAGTTTAAACTCCGCTAAACTTCTGAACTGCCATGGAGCCTCTGGACGACGTTGCAGATGCAACTGGGACTTGTTAAACTTTTACCTGAACACCTAGATATAATCCCACTTAGGATCTTATGTCCTCTGAAGTTTGAACTGTCAAGGAAAATGCAAGGAACTCAGGACAAAATAACGAATAAATTTGCAACCTCATACCAAGAGCCAAATGCGATGGCTTTTGCCTCCGGTGCCATGTACCATAAAAAAAAGCACATGATTGCAGAGTGGAGACCCAGGCACAACTCGAACGAGCGATTCCCGGACTAAGTAATTGGGTACGGAGAGCGCGCGGACCACCAAGGTGCCACCAAGAGACGTTAATATTCATTGTTTATTAGATAGCTTTTGATACCCAGGACTTCATCGTATGTAATCGTCCACAACAGCAATCTCGGCGTTCCAGAAACCGCCGCGGTTGGAGGTCCATAGCTTGACCAAACGGAGGCGATCAAAGGTAATCCCACCAGGTCCCAGGAGAAGAGCCTTGGGATCGTGGAGATTACAGTGTTCGCCGTAAAGCTGTAGTTGATTTAAGACCAAGAATATTGAACACAAGTTGAACGGTACATACCTCCGAAAACCCAAAAAAGTATTCCGCTACTTGCCGGGCCACCTCCGCCAAGGTGACAGATCCATCCAGATATAAGGGTCGTTTGATGTTCAGCGGGAGAAACCCATCGCGTTCATGGAAAGATTCATCCAGAAAATGGTAGCCCGGCCACTGCGGACGGAGGGATAAGCCAGTAGCAAGATGATCATGAATCGGACCACATACTCGGATAGAAAGCATCGGGTGCGTGTCATTAAAAAGGGACGGATGAACCCATTTCCTGAGTGGCGTCTGACCATGTAGCATCCCAATCCCCAGACGGGCCTGCTTCATCGAAATCCCTTGCACGCAGCGACCATGGTCTGGAAAGAAGAGAATGCTGTCGCCAGACCACAGATCGCCCGTGCCGTTTATGACCCTGATGCGAGAGTCATCGTGCCACCAGTCGGATGGGAGATTGGGGATTTCGGGGCTAGGGAAACACATGACGGTGGGCGCAGGTCGTGGGAGGGGCTGCAGGAGGAAATTAGATGTGCCCTACGAGTTGAGAGTGGCTCGATCATTATATCGACATTACATTCTCCTGCGCAATGGAATTGCGTCGATGCAGCTTGTTGTACTGGGTGTGTGGCATCGTCCTAAGTAACAGGGCGGAGGCCGGAGGATTGCAATAGGGAGAGAAAATAGTACTATGTTCGTTCCACAATCATTGTGGGCTTTATAAAAGCCGGTGCATCAAAGCAGCAACGAAGGGTTGGTGATGCGCTTTGATCAACGGCATTGTTCTCCGATTTTGCAAATCAATCAAAGAGAGAATGGCTTGGACCAGTCGATCCAACAAAGAGCCTCCGGTGTCTGCGCCTCTTGGCAACTGCTTTGGTCGCTTTGATAAACCGAAAAAGAAAAGAAAATGGCAGATAAGGACGTTGTCGCCGTCCCGGGAGGAAGATAGAAGTGTCTTCCACTGGATCCCGCCATATACGGAACGTGGAAGTCAATGAGCTCAAGCTTCAGGTACACATATGGCAAAATTACCTATATCCATAAATCGCCAGTGTGATCCAACGGAAATTCGTGTGCCTTACTCAATGTCCTTCACTGTAAACTGGAAGATGGTGTAGGGCGGGGATCGGTGGGCGTCATTTCACGCATCGCATGGAAAGCGCTGATATAAAGTAAACCAGCTTGCTTACCTGCATCAGGAGAGCCTGGTCTCCGAGTGCGAATTAGAAATACAGATCTGAAGCTGATAGCCTTCGCTGCATTAAATTATCGGTACGGCTATGCGAATTGGCGGCAATAGAATACTATATAAAGTACTGTTGTTTGCGCGGCTCTTGATTCCGCAAAGCAATACGAAGCTCGAGGAAGCAGAAATAAAATGAATGTTGAGTAAGCTGGCAAAAGGGCCTGGTATCCACTGGAAACTATTGAAAACCGGTGAAACTTTCAGTAAGAACCAGGGAAATTCATCCGAATCCTTCGGTACCCAATGGAATCTGTTGGCGGGACAAGTCCAAAGCTTCCATTAAAGTCAGTGGAATGCAGTGGAATTCGGTGGGAAGGAGCAAATTTTGTGGTCATTGGTTTCCACTCGAAGCCAGCACGGACAGAGACCGCCATTGGACTCCATTGGTTTGGGTGCGACCCCATCGTACGAATTGACCCTTTCGTAACGGTCCCCTTTAGGGAATTTGATCCGCCGGCAGAGCTCGGCATTCCTCGGCAAGCTCGGCTAAGCCCAAAATTGCCTCTGCGACTCAGTGACTTACGAAAATTTTCGTAGACTTTTGGCCGTGACGCGTGAATTAACCGTTCTTTAAGCAAATGGCTCCTCGGCAGTGCAAATGTCCCCATATATCCTTGCTCCTTCCCTCTTCCTCTGCTCCTCATCCTTTGTTTAACCCCTTCTGTCATCCATTTCCGGTGCTCTTCGCCACTGCCTTTTCATTTGCAGGTGAGCAGCTGACACACACGCAGCCTGTTTTGAAAGGACGCAGTTCACCGCAGTGTTCCTTGGCAGGACTCGGACAGTACGCAGTTCAGCGCAGTTGTTGCAGCCTACGGCGCAGCCTGTCGCGCCGGGGCCACGTATGGCGATCCTCGAGATATAAAACACCGCTCCTGTCGTTTGGAATGGCAATCCTCCTCCATTTTTCCGTCCTCACATTATTGAATGTCGACCTGATAAACCTCGACGCTGCTGTTGACTACTGCCGTAGTTTTTCCTCTGGACACTATGGTACAAGATCTACGTCATTCCCATGCCACCGCTAGCAGGATCAATTCTTCAACTACCCAAAATTTTATCCCTCTGTCCCTGTGGTTCTTGCTGTTTCCTCCCAATGTGCTTGCCGGACCTCGCTACTTCTCGCTGACCTCAACTTCATCAAGTGATCAATTTCGTCCGCTGCCCCACAATCAAATCAATCGGTGCTCGGATCCGTTATCCATTTCACGGCGCCAATTCCTCTCAAAATAACCACCAAACTTTCTTTTCGCAACGTTGGTTTCGCTCGCCGACCGGATTCATAAAGCTACGGATTCATAAAGCTACAGTGGTTCGTCCATTAGTGACATACTTCTCGCGTGCAGAATAAATCTATCCTCCCTCATCTTACAATAATCCTTTGTCGTTACCTCAGTCCTTTGGTGATGAAAGCCACAGGTGACATAAATTTTTATGCCATGAATAGATTGTTCTGAAAAATAAATGTTCAGGGCTTGCACTCCTACGTCGGAGCGAAGCAGAGGTCCACCCACTTTAAATGAAATGTTCCTCTGTTCACCATCTACTTTTTCACTATTCGACTGCCTGTGATTTATTTCGCATGTCGAATGATGCTTCCTCCTTCGTTCCGCAATAATTCTGTCTTAGCTTTTATTTCGGGGTAAGAAACCGAGGGAGTCGAATTTCCTCGTTGAAAAAGAACAGCATATTAATTGCATTTGTCTTGGGTTTCGGATTACCGAAGCGAAGCGGAGGTCCGTCTTGTACAAATTGAACGAAATACTTGACATCGTCCTATTTGAGCGGGGTGCGGCCATCAGGTGGCGATGCATGGGCACATGACCCGGAGGAACGGTCCGGCGCTACCCGTCTATCCGTGGGAAGCTCCTATACATCCGTTATTCGAATCCCGAGTGCCCCTTGACGCGTCTCATACAATGATCAGTCTGTTTTCTCTTCCAGTGCGATACAATACAGTAGCCTGCGGAATGATTCTCTTGGAGACAGGAACAGAATGAACTCGGCCGTACATGACCAGAAGTATTGAGCTCGTTCGCAGCTTTTGAAAACCTCGCTTCCACTGAAGCGCCAACTTTCTGTGCAAGTATCGGCCATCATCGGGCGAGGTTCTGTTACTGATTGTTTCGGAGCGGTGATCGGTGTGACAGGGACTTTTCTCCTGACTTTGATGTCTTTGTCTCACCATGTATAAATTCGGGGGGTCTCTTAACACTACCATGGAGCCAGGCTTGAAATACAACTTCATTGAACTGCTAGACGAAATTGTGAGCTTTCCAACCGTCGACGCCGCTCTTTATCCCCTCAGAGTCCGCTTACCTGAGTGCAGGTTCCGCAGGAGGACATGGAACCGCGAAAGAGAAAAGTCCGGGAGCCCCCTGGTCTGTGAATCAAATGGCGGCCTCGAATCCAATATCTGACTGTCGTTCAGCCTTCATTATCCGACCCTATCACTTCTCCATGGGTTCGATCCAAGGACCACTTTTCAGAGATGAATTCGGGGTTGGGGTCGACCACTCTATCGTGAACCTGAATTTTGGTGAACAGGTAGACATTCTTATTCGTATCAACCGTTCCGCTTGAACTTACAAATGCAGACACTCTTCTTCAGGATACCATTCGACGACGCACCGTTCGACTGGCCAGGTGCGTGTTGACCCGCGAAAACCTCCACATCAGTTGATGCCAGCCTTGAAATGGGGTCCAGTTCTGCAGGCGACTTCCTCTATCGACGACCTGCAATCGATGCGCCTCTTTAAGGAGTCGCAGAATACGGCAAGATTAACAATGACACTACGCCGTCCTCCTCGCCTGGAAGCCGATTTTCGCCGCATGCAAGAACCAATCGAGGGCCTGAGCATACGCCGTGCAACTGAAATCGACTGGTCCCCGGACCATGTGGAGGAGAGCCGCTCCGGTGCACCAGCGACTCTACCCCATGGGTGGCGGGTGTTCACCCCAATGAAGGTGCGTGTGCTCGCCATTCTCAACAATGCATTTTACCAACGAAAATGGGGTAGTTTGGGTTATGGTTGACCTATAGCTTCCAGTTCTCCTGTCGACCATCGGAACTCAAGCGAGTCACAGTGGCGCTTTCACGGTTGAGGACACTCGACCGTCCTGGAACGGAAGAAATTGCCGTAGATCCCGACGCGCTCCCAGATACTATACTACCACTTCCCAGAGGACCCAACCCTTATATTGGCACGGATTTGTGCAATGTTGATAAAGTGTTAACTGACGCTAAATATGCCTTTGACGCGCGCTATCTAGTTGTTGGGCTGGTTTCTCAGGGACTTGTACTTCCCAGCGAGGGTCCGTTGCCGTTGGAAACCTTTTCTTTCTTTGTTCAAACCAGTCCCCACAGTTGCGGATCTCCTTCACCACCTCTGGTTCGACCCGCCAATTACTCGAGTCACTGTCTTGCGCGCTCTCTTCCGGCTGGAGCGCAGCGCACTCGTCGGCACTGGCGCGCGCAAACAGATTCATGATTTGAAGCGGTACATGCCCGCTCCTCGCACACGGGAGCTCTCGTTGCCGGCGGACCGAGTCTCCATGCGCCGAGCAGTGGTGACGCCCACCCGCGTGCTGCTCTTTCCTGAGGTGATTTATTTTCTTCTTTGCATCCATGGTTATTCACCCCGTTTCTGCGTCCTTAAGGAGATTGAGACCAGTAATCGTGTACTCCGGGCGTGGCCAGCAGAGATGCGGGCCGGCCGCTTTATCCGTGTGGGGTTCGCGGATGAGGACGGGCGTCTCCGGATAACAAAACGGATTGTAGACGCGGAGGTATGTGTTTACGCCGCCTCAGGTGGCGTGTCACGTAGTTACCCGGACCCCGTAGGATGTTGATCCCGAGGGTGGGATCCTTGCGCGCATCGCCAATGTTCTCCGCCATGGAGTCTACATCGCTGGGAGACAGTATACGTACGAGCTTCCCGCCCCATCGCAATACCCTCCATTTCATTCAACACAGATTCCTCGCGGCGGGAGAGTCGCAATTAAAGGATCACTCGTGTTGGATGGTGTGCGAGATGGGCGATTTCACGGCCGACCGCGTGCGACAACAGATGGGAGATTTTTCCGGAGAACACGTCGGTGCGTGGATATCCGTCGGCTACAATCACATCCAGAATTTGTTCCCCAGTGGCAAAATATGCGGCGCGCATGGGACTTTGTTTCAGTGCCACCCGACATGTCATCGACCTCGTAAAGCAAGACATTGAAACGCTACCCGATATCAAGCATGGTACACAGTGCGTTTTCTGTCGCTTTTTACTCCCTTGTTGCACTGAAGCATTCATTGCACAGCAATTACACTGACGGCGTAGGGAACTGCAGTCAGGAGTTGGCAACGATGTGCGCAAGAACGCTGAGAAGTGACCAGAAAACTCCGTCGGCGGTTCAAATCCGCATGGGCGGGTAAGCTTCCTTCCATTTGTCATTGCCCTTGTTAAGCCACGATTCATGCGTAGGTGGAAGGGCGTCCTTTGCGTGCATCCACATCTGGAAGGAAATCAAGTTTGCCTCCGCGACTCGATGAAGAAGTTCCAGTCGCCTCTCATGGGTCTCGGTGTCATGAAGGTCTCGCGCTTCGCACCGGCGCACCTGAATCGCCAAGCTATCTGTATCATGTCTGCGCTCGGAATGAACACGCACGCGTTGCTAGGAAGGTTCACCCAACAAATCCATCACGCGCAGAACCTCGAGCTCGAGCTGCAAGTGCTAGACACGAGTCGCCATCCGGCGAAGCACATCTACAAGAACGCGTTCATTCCGGTGACCAAAATGATCAAGGCCGGGCTCGTGGACCAGCAATTGTTGAAGAACGTGCTCAAATGCATCAAGTGTCAGCTCTTGCGTGATCTCAAGTACAAAGCGGTGAGTGGAATTGGGTTTGTGCACGTTGAGATTTGTGTTGAAACATAGATTAGCGGGTCATGGTAGCGGATGGAGCATATCTCATGGGTATGCACAACCTTTCAGTTACCTATCTTCTGACCGTCCAACCAGGCGTAGCCGATGAATATGAGTACGCTATTCTCACCTTCGGTGACTGGATTGGCTGACGGTATGCCAGGATTTTGGAAGAGGGGCAAATATATTGCGCCGTTACTCCGACGGGGGCGAATTCCCGCCAAGTCATAACTGGACAGGTGTGGATATCTGAATTCTAACAACATCGCCTCAAGTTTCCTATTCGCAGTGCACGATCTTCCGTTCCCCCTGCATTCACCCTGGTGACGCGCGCCTCGTAACGGCCGTTGATCACCCGGTGTTCCAGGAACTTCCACTGACGAACGTGATTGTCTTCAGCACCAAAAAGGCACCAAGAGATCTTCCTTCCATGTGCGTTTCCTAATCCTTCACGTTTCTTTTTGTGCTGACGGTTTGGCTTCTTTAACCCTTCTCGGTGAGTGTGTTTGACCTCCAAGGGGCCTCAGAGCTGATTTTACCGAAGATAATTTCGCAGGCTTGGTGGTACGCTGCAAGATTCTTCCGTCGTCTTTTGACTCTACTTGACTCTTCGCTCCACAGGAGGGGATTTAGACGGTCTATGAGGCGCTCTCCATCGTTGCTCCATCTCACGCACTTTGTCTAGGGGATTTTTATACCGTGGTTTATGACAAGGAGCTGCAGTGCGTCGAGCGTTATCCGTTCTCAATTGATTCCAAACATGTGTTTAGAGTCACCCGCGTGCATGCACCCATGGATTATTCCCCGGTTAAACCAATACAGAAGGCCAAGGTCGAGATTGCTGACATCCGTGGCTTCGTCGTCGGTACGATGTCCTATTTTAGATTAGTTTTGCTTTCTGCTTGACTCACGGACTTTACCCAGACTTCATCAGGAGCGATATTCTAGGACTGGTGGCATCCGACCATATGGCGCTCGCCGATCGGTTTGGTCCAGAACATCCAGACTGCCTCGAACTCGCCAAGCTCCATTCTGACGCGGTCGATTTCCCTAAGTCGGGTGTTCCCGTTCACCTTCCGCCGCAGTTCGTTGTTTGCTACACCGAGTTTTTGCACGCTTATGGGATCATACAGTCTGCGTCCCGTTCGGTATCCCGACTTCATGGGTAGGGATCCAGATATCAGCTATCCCAGCGCGCGGGTGCTTGGTATGATGTACAGGATGATTGAGCCCGCGCCGGAGTACCAGCCGTCATCCGAAATCAGCATCGATACGCGGCTTACGTCAAGGCTCGTTTCCCTGAAGTATCTTAAGGAGGCGGGGATGATGAAGGAAAATGTTGGGTTTGGTTCATTTACATCATATTATCGGTATGCTCACTTCAACTTGGTGTCCAGTATGACGTTGCGTTAGAAGGCATCATGAGACAGTACGTTCATAACCTAATTTTGCCTTCCTCAACAGCTAACTCGCTTCTAGGCACTCTCTCTGCGAAGCAGAAATTATCGCTGGGATTTCTGTCATGAGTGACCAAAAAACGCGACGTGCGGCCGACGACGCAATTCGAGTAAGTCCTCGATTTCATGTCTATGCCTGGTTAAATTTCGCTCCCTATAGGGTCCTGTGAGGGAAGCGACAGAATCCCTGTTCGCCCGGCATCGTAGGGACGCGCGCCGCTTCGTTAAGGATAATCCGAGTGGTATCGGGATGGAAAACTGGGCAATTGCTTGTTACCAGGTCACACACGTCCAGGAACATCGGTCTCGTTGGGTCGACGCCCTGAACCCTAGTCGGCGGGGCTCCACCGCGGTGTCCGATGATGGAACTGAGGATGGAGAAATTTATTCAGAGGTGACGAGACGGGAACTGATATCATTCCCATGGTTATGGGCGCATGGTCTGTTCGTCGTTTTCCGAAGGCTCATCTCTTATTCACTTGTTTCCCCATCGATTTTGTTTCCAGATATCTGCCATGCGCTGGAAGATGCGATTATCAAAGAGGAAGACGATGAAGAACCGGGTTGGAGTCGTCGATGGGATCATGAATCGGACGACGAAGAGGAGGAGGACACCACCAGCCTAAATTCACCTCATTAATCGTTCAAAAGTTCCATTTACCATCTAGATAGCATTTTCTTTGAGTGCACCATAATCTGTGCTCACCTTCCCGTGAAACCATAGAGTAGTTTTTGATACAGTGTCTCGAAAACTACTGGGTCATTGACATGATTGTAACTCGTGTTTCTAATCTGCAGTTCATTCAACCCGTTGTCACGCATTTCCGAAACCTTCAACATGGAGTAACACACTCGGCCCACCGCGCAACACGTCCATAAACCGCGTTATCCCACCTCTCAGGGCATAGCGCACGCTCTGTGCCAGTTCCGTCGTTCCGCAAACTACACGAACGAGGGATTTTCGTGGACCCGCAGTGCAATTCAAGTATGGTACGTACCATTGATACTGACAGCCCCACGAGCCTCTGCGATCACCCTGTCGAGAATACCCTTGATCTCCGGACGACCGTAGATGAGGCTGACTCCCTGGAGAGCAAACAGACGTTCCTTCGCGGTGGGGTCGATCTTTTCGGCGCGTGCGATGGTAGGGTTAGGATCGGTGCCTGTTACGGTACCAGCGGTCGCTTCGGCATCAGTGCTAACAGACGAACGTCCCTCAAGCGACTGGGCATCCTCGGCCGCGGTTGTGACATGAAGTCGGACATCGATGACCGGGGCGTTTTCAGTTGAAGCAATGCTGGAAAGAGCCCGCGTGACCACCTGGGCAATCCAGTTGATTTGATCTGATGAAAAGTAGAGACCAATGAGTATGGTCTTGACTCGCTAAACTCGGCTGAAACGCGACATACCGGGATCCCGAATCGCCCATACGAGTACTACACGCTGGCAACAGGGATTCGCGCGGACTCGGACGGCACTATGAATATGGATATGTAACGTTGAATCCCAAGGTAAGTTGAGGGATTAGCCGAACTCACTACAGAAGATCCAGGAAGAGAGGGAGTGCGAAGGAAATGCCCGAGCCACCTGATAATGCGTGGTAAGATTGACCATCGCTAGGCAGAGTGGCGAACGAATCTTTCGGTTCAACATGAGAACTTACCACAGATAAACACGACCGTCTCGAAACCTCGTACGATGGGCGGTGAGCTGTATGGTCCGTCAATGAATGCCTTGCACGATTTGCTGACACCGTTGCTATTGGGATTGGCGAGCACCGAGTCAGCTAGTCGCCTCGTGAATCCCTCGCGGACGCGCAGAATAAACATCAACTGGCGGGATGGAGTGGCTGGTTTGTCACGACCGGATCCCCTTTCCCGACTAGCGTCGGTGGTCTCCTCGTTTGAACTCCCCTTTTCAGATGCGCCTTCATCCTTCGACGCAGATGCATCAAGATCATGCTGTGGCCCGTTTGCAATCGTGAACGGGTGAGCCTCAGTGAGCGAGGTCGGATCTACGCCAGAAATAGTGAGGTAGGCGCTCTGCCCTGGGCGCCACAGAAAATACGCAGGCGAATCAACGAGGATGCGCAGGAAGTGGGGAGATAGGACGGTGACGGTGGCGTCCGACGCGACGTGTGGGTTACTCGCTTTGAATAGTTGCGAGTTCACGAGCGAGATACGCACGAGGCGGAGGAAGCGGTCGAGGCCCCAGAGAAACAGCGCGGGCCAGATGTAGACCTGGTATCTGCATGGATGGTCATCAAACAGGCTGAGACAGAAGTTCAGCGGTAGCGGAAGGACTTGCCCAAATTCACCAGCGTGTATATATGCGCCGGCGAGGGTGATGACGCCCAGCGTTAGGTGAATGTACAGGAAGAGCTCGTAGTTCCGTGAGCGGAGAGGGCGGATGGACAAAAAGCAGAGGATAGTAAGGGCAGAGGCACCTGTGACGCCGATTCTGAACCAGTACGCTGTCGGTTCTATGTCAGATGATGAGCTAGGCTGGGGTGAGACTAAGCTTCTGTGTGGATAGAGCGAATATGTACCCGAGGGCAACCTAAAAGTTCGTAAAGATAAAACTGGTAATGAAAATGCCTCGGAACTCACCCGACCAAAGGCATGAACCCACAGCATGACACAGATGACCCGAGCTACCACGCGGTGCAAATGCTCGAGCTGGGTGGATGTTTAAAAAACTGACAAATCGCAAAGCCAAGTCCCTCGCCTTGTCGAAGCTTACACCAGTGAGAACTACGGAGTAGAGTTAGCTCAAGCTTTCTTGTCTTGAATGGTTTGAACGCACACGACAAGAAATTGTTTTTCATGCCAAGAGCCGTCATCAAGGGCAACTGCGATCCGGCAATATGGGCACAACGATTCGCCCAATATTTCGGATCGTACTTCATGCCGAGAGTATTTTTCGCTGGGCGTTAAAGCGTGAGCGGAAAGAAGCCATCGCCGAATGTGTGTACGTACAGTTTATGAAGGTCCACGTAAACACGACGGCGCAGTACATTCCGGCAAGGAGAAAGTCGGCGACGTTGAGCGTGTACGATCCCGCTATCACGATTGACCACCGGAAAGTGATTGTGCGGAAGAGGTTGAGAATGGCCAAGGGAAGGCGGTTCAAGGACACTCCGTGCCTCAAGGGTGCGTCCAGTATAGGTGGGCCCCGTTTACACGTCAAGTACGCATAGAGGGTGGAGACGGCATGGCACGCAGAGACGAGCACAATGAACGTGGCCAGAAAGTACCATACTTGCTTTGGGTACAGATTGGCCAGAGTGACGCGAGGGATGCGGTCGGGGTCGACTTTTTGCAGGAGGGAGGGAGTAGGATCCATGAGGCTGCGTGAAGGGAGGGCCGAGGAAGCGAACCTGCGGAAGCATGCTCTTATACCGCGGCAAAACGCAAGAATTTTTCGAAATCGGTAGATATGGGGTGCCAAGGTGGGGCGAGGGAAGAATCCGCCAAATGCGTCTACTTGTCATCCGACTTGTTATCAGATTATGCACCGTGGCGGACTTCCATTCCTTTTATTTCTTGTGTGTTATCAGTGCAGTTGTAAAATCCTTGTCAGTGGGAAGTAAGGATTATGTTGAATCCAGGGATTATCTGAACCGAATTTGGCGATTTGGCGGCCGAGATCGAAATAATCCTCATCGTAAGCGGGTAGTCCTCCGTTATCTGATTGTGAAGATGTGAGATAAGACATCGGGAACAGATAAGATCCGATAAGATAAGATACTTCTTTGCCATCGCATAAATTGCCAAGAGCATGCAAGTTGACGGTGCCCGGAACCCCGAGGAAAAGCTGGAAAGCGTCGTTTTCCAATGGAGTGCATGAGAAATCCGGAGAATTGTGCATTTAGTTCGAACGACGCACAAAAACCCCACGGTTTAAAGCTGGCGCAATGATAATGACAAAACCGGCGGCAGACGCGAGTGAGGATGGAGTAGCGTTTCATGCGTGGAAGTAACCTCGGGATTTTTGAAGTTTGTGCGCCTTAACTAGCCTCGACCTGACAGAAAGATCGAAAAGTCTCAATCAAAATTTCTCAGATGAATGATTTAAAGGAGGACAACGGGCCTGATTACGCCTGATTTGAACGCGCGGCACCTTGTATATAATTTCATTTTTTTCATTCCATTCCCTGCATACCTCTCGATATCAAGTTCATCATGGGCAAGACCTCAAAAAAGTTGGGTTATTTGTTCTGGGCGACCAAAACAAACAGGATTCAGAGGCGCGTGGTGCGCACCTGAATTCCGTAAGTAAAACAAGCGGAGTGTTCGATTCGGGCCTGGGTCATGTTCCACATGTGCGCATCTGCAATTCATTTTTTTCACCCTACTCTTGCCACATGTTTCAACAGGCTTACTCATGGTGCGGAATTCCGCGGGGTTCTTGGTTCGATTCCACCAAAGGCGGCCCATGTCCAATGACATGGATTAAGGACGATATGCAGTACTTGTATTACAGCCGCGGCGCCATCATTCGGTTCGGCAATCTCGCTGGATTAACTTCATACTGACAGCTGTCGTGTAATTGCCTCCGCGAATCATGATGATCAGGCAACAAATCGCCGCCGTGCGTGTTTCCCAGTGCCTCTTCGACCTTGCCAGCAATGGCGGCGGTGGGGTTTCTCTACACCCTGCTTACACTGTATGCCGCCCACGCAGCCGTCCCAACTCTCACGACATCCTCGTACGTCCCCGACCCCATTGTTTCGAATTCGTCTGATCGAAATTAGTGCCAGTGCTACCAGCTCACCGTCCTCGATGTCAGTGCGGCGTTCTTTCATATTCTGTTTGCCTCATGTCCCCCAGAGTCCCGACCTTCCCCAATTCCTCCAGCTCCCACTTAGACAACGTTGGCCCTAGCGCTGAAGTCATCGGAATCGTTGTTGTGGTGGCCGTTGTCGGCGCACTGCTTCTGCTCGGCATCATGCAGGGAATACGCAAGCGACGGCGGAAACGAGCTGCCACATCCGCGGCCATCGGAGATGAACCCACGTCTGCACCTGGCGAGCCCTCAGCGCTCACCGCCGTGCAACCGTCTAGGGACCAGGCGGGTTCGCTGGCTGATGTGACCCCCGGGAATGCAGGCGAGGAAACTTGTGCGTCCTCAACTCATCTCTTTAGTTATCATTCCCGCGCTATTTTTTCCCTTTTCATTTTTTGCCTCCCCTTATTTCTTCGCATTCGCTGCTCACCACCACCAATCGTAGCCAACGTCTCCTGGCTCAACCCAGCATCGACTCTGCCCGCAACACATCCCACTTCCGTCTACTCCTCTCAATCTTTGAACGACCCCACCAAGACCGTGGCCGAACCCGCTATTACGGTTGAATACCGCTGATACGCACCCTCATGACTTCTCCTGCGAGAGAAACGTGAACGACGACGTGATCAGGATCGACACAATCCGAGCTCAGATATTTTGTCGGTCGTGCAAATGTCAAGCGAATTTACCTGATGCGTGACATCGATAAAGTAGGAGGTTCATAATTTGTCAGGTAAATTTGACACAAGACGTGTTGTGACTTGAGAATTTCAAGTCCAGGTATCTGTCATACTCCAGGATCTTACAAGATACACGTCTCAGGTTGCCTTTGAATAAAGAAAAATAAGCTCAAATGCCACGTATGGCGTGCACCTCCACTCAACCCCAGTCAATAGACTGCAGCAGGCACCCCGCCCGGGCGCATGTACCGGGTGAGCGCGTCTGACGCACGCGTCCCTCCCCGCCTACTTCTTTGTCTGACGCATGCGTCAAACGCACTCCCCCGATGCGTGCACTCGCTTTTGCCTCCGGTGTCAACAGTATAAGATGGTTGGCGTGGAAGTACCCAGAACAAGCCTCGGATGCAGATGGTGCGTGCCTATATTCACTGCCAGTTCTGCGGTCGAGTAAATATCCTCGTTCGATTCGGGGCCGGGCATGTCGTGGACGACTCTATCTTTTTCACTCTCTTTCCCTGAAACGCCAGCGTATGAGAAGGTTGGTGGGCGCTGAAGCGGAATAGGAGCCGAACGTGCATGTTTGCCCCTGGATTTGCTGTGTGCAGACACCCTTGAATAGCTGGTAATTTGTTTGGCCCGAGTCATGGAATCCGAGTGAATTGAAAGGGGGGAATTTGTTTTTGCATTTGGAAATACGGACTAAATTACATAGATACCGTGGAGCATGCAGTTGAGTTCAAATTACAGCGGCATGCCTTCCGCCTGCGTGCGATGCAGAGGTCAACTTAGCAAGGAGCATAAGTAATTCAGCGTGTGCATTTTTCGTTGACCTTTTGGCAGATGAGGAATTTCTTGGAATTCGCCGGCACAGGTAGTGTGTTTATCCATACGTATTCTTGCTATATTCAGAAACTTGAATTCGATGGCCTTGATGGAAATCGGAAGATCTCGACGATCATGGACGACTGGCACTGGTTTTCCGCGAACGCGCCGCAGGTGTACTGAGTGATCGGGGATTCGGTCCGTCAAGCCAAAGTGCAACCAAAGCGCGCTTCTCCACTCCGATGCGAACGCATCACTATACCAAGACTCGCCTTCAAACTTCAAAGAAGGCACCAGCGTTGAAGTTGATTTTCTCGGCGTCGAACGTTAACATCCGCCCGCGCAATTTTCTTGGGGTCAATTTATTCCATCTATTTCGCATTCTCTATATTCAGAATAGGTGAGTACCCTTCGAAAGGAGCTCAACCCAAACCGGTAGCTAGCGCCGCGGCTTCTGAAGGTGATCAGCAGGTGTCGACTCACATCTCACGTGACCGTGACTGCTGTGCCTTTCTTCTGCCTCCATGTCGTCTTTATTCGGGTCCGCGCCAGCCGCGCCTGCAGAGACGTGCATGTCCCTCCAAGCGTCCTCTCCCACTAGGCCCCAATCCCAATCCTTCGAGGTCCAGTTTTTCCCTTGAATTTTGGCGGATTTCTAAAGATTTTGCTGTAAGAGGTGCGCATTGCGGACTACCGAGTATTGTATCGCTCTACCGGTCGCCCACCGCCGTCTTGTCCACAGTACCCACCCGACCCCGCTGCACGCGCAGCACAGGGCCTCCCACCGCTCTTCGTGCCTGCTCCGTTTCCCGGTACAGCAGGGCCATCTCCATCTGCTGTTCCAGGCACAGCGATATTCGGGCCAGGATACTCAGTCGAGGGCGCAGCGGCAGGGACGAGTGCGAGGGTGATTACGGACTCCGCGCGGCTGCCGCTGCCGCAGACGTTCGTTGTGCCGGTGGCGGCCGCGCCGGAGTATGCGCATTGGAGTCATGAGGTGTGTTCTCGCTGTCTTCAATTCCTTTCACTTCCCTTCCTTTCTGCTCTCCTGTGCTCTTAAAACTCCATCTACCCAGTGGGCCTCGTCAACACGGAGGCGAAGGACACCGGAAGCGATGTGACCCTGTTCTCGGCCTTGATCTGCTCTTCTCATGGAATCCACCTCCCTGCCTTGCCTTCTGACTCCATTCTCCTCGGACTTCCAGAAACTCCGCGTCCACGCCTACCTGCGCAGCATGCGCGCCCCGCCCCCCGGCGCCCCCGTCTTCGCGCGCGCGGCTGTCTCAGCAGCACTAGCACCCGCGTTCTCCGGCGCTTCCGCGCTGATGCGAGGGATACGCTCATGAGCATAGCGCCGAGGTGCGTCTGCGTTCGCTTTCGTTTGTCTATTGGGGGGTGAAGTACTGACGGTTTTTCTCTCCCTCCTTTCCTCCGTGCCCTCGTTCTGCTTCCCTCATTCCCAAATCTCAACCTTCACAAGAATTTCGCTTCGCGTGGCTCCGCCACGGCGCCAAGTTCACCTCCGTCCAAATATTCGCCAACAGCGGTGGCGCCCTCTCTTCTCAGCCCGCCGCTCCTTCAAACCCACTCCTCGTCCCGTCTACAACGCCGTCCATGCTCGGCGCCCCCGTGCGCAAACCGCCTCGATATTTGGCAACCCTGCCCAATCGAAACCCCTTTTTTGCACCGTCCAAGCGCGGCGGTTCACCTCCGTAACTCTAACCGCTGTTCGGTGCTGCCCAAGCGTAAAGCCAACCCCCGCGCAGGGAATTTCGGGTAGGCTTGGGGCTAGATCGCAAGCGCAGTGGCGGCGAGGTACGTCACTCCTTGCAATTAATTAGTCTTGCGTCCTCGGGACGAATCTCGTGCCCGGTGCTTGACGGACGATATGTATGCCGCGATTCGATCGTTGCGATGATGGGTACTCGTCCCATGCCTCCAATTAATCATATTTAATTAAAAAGTGACCTGACCGAACTGACCCACGAATTGAGCACAGCTAGTTCAGATCACCCTTGAACTGAGTCGCCCGGGGTAGTCAATCAAATGGGAATTTGCCTGTAGACGAAGTAAGTGTCTTCATCTCACACTTGGAACCTGACCGCGGCCGAGCTGGTAAATAATTCCAACTCCGGAGCAAACCAGACGTACGCACAAGTCTAACACTCAATAACATGGTGCGTTTGGCAAGTCTGATTATTGCGTGAAAACGGCTTCGGGCCCTAGCACGACCTGTCATCCTACCGGTCGAATTTTGCGCGAGTCTTTTGCTCGCACTTTTTTAAACCAAGTCGAAAGGATTCATACCTACCGAGGACCACAGGAACACATGGTGCGGACGGACCGGCTGTGAGACATTCGGTGTTGAGCATGCGTTCGGATCTCTGTAGGCATTCCTGCTTGTTCGAACCTCAATTCTCGATTTCAACTCCAAGGTTTTAGAAGTCCCAGCTTGCCTCAAGATATCAATCTCAGGGACGCTTGCAACCAACCCCTGGTGTTGAAGAACTCAACTCGGTCAACTACCCATCACGCAGGCCTGTAGCCTCAACAGAGCCGCCAGAAACAGGAAGGAGAAATCGAACGAAAACTAGGAACAGAACGCGCCATTAACTCGGTTTCAACGCGCAATTCCCGTATAAATGAAATCGGTAGTACACCATCCATAGCAGGTGCGTACCTTCCTTAGCTGGGTCTTACTATGCGTTCCCGTGCACCACAGTAAGTCACAGTACCTGGAATTACCTGGCGCTTGCCCCCTCGGAGAAGGAAGTAGTGAAACACCTTCCTCGAATGAATTTCAGCGTTATCAACAAAACTTCCACTCTTGCTACATAGTACAGAAGCAAATTCAAACCAGGGAAAACTGAATGGTAGAACACGATAGTGGAAATGGATGCAAGTTTCATTAGTGCTACTACGGGGATCTGGTAAACCGAAAATTCACCGCGGCGGGCACAGTCTAGGCTCACAAGGAAATAGGAAATTGAATTCCCCCAAATATGTTTTTGAGACCGTCCTTGAATGACCCCGGCTCGAATCGAACGAGCCACTCCCGCATCAACTCGACGAACGTTGCTTCATGCGCAGCAAATGGGGACCATCCGCTACTGGGTCTCCCGCTATCACCTCTACAGCGGGTCAAGCCAGAAAAAAGAGAACCAAAACACATGGCTTGAACGTGCAAATTTCAGGCACAGAACCCTGGTCAGCCAGAAAGAAAATTGAACTCAGGACTGCAACTCCGACTGGAGCGAAACACCTTCCTCGAATCAAGGCCAGCACTGGCAACAAAGCTTCAGCTCCTACTACTACGGACATTCAAGGAGCGGAAGAGCTATAACAAACTGAGGTAAAAGTGCCTGTTCATACAGATCAATCAATCCCTATACAACTCGTGTGATCCGAAGCGGAAGGGCTTTGTCTCCGCTGGAAGCGATCGGGAGGAGGTTGGTTAAAAACTTCGGCCGAATAACCTCGTTCTCTGGCTCGACGAATGAGAACTTCCCAACCAGCTCACATATGATGACTTGCATCTCCAGTAACCTGTGGTTTTTGCATTACATATGCTCCAAACGCGGAGTTCGGTTGAAGGAAGTGCTCACGCAAATTTCCACCTGCGAAAATCTCGGGTTATCGCTGCGTTTAGAAATATTTCTCAAAATTATGTCTTACCCGAGACCAATGCGCGGACCCCCATTGAAGGCCAGACTACCATAGAGGCAGTGAGGGAGGCTGCAAGAGCAGTTGCAACAGAATTGACGCACAGATTGGCGTACGGACTAACGGCGTCTGTCTGATACGTCCTACCCTCCAGCCAACGATATGGGTTGAACTCGTCTGCGTCATTCCCCCATCGAGCGGAGAGCCTGCAACCCGAGCAGATACCTGAGTTGCCTCAGATATTTAGAGGGGGGAAGTCACCAGACCTTTGATACGACGCGATAGCAAGCGTCACGGCCTGCCCCTTCTTCACCTGGATTTGGCTGATATGGTCTCGCGTCGAAGTGACAATCGCCTCTTTGAGCGGGATAATCATATCTTCCGTGGCGACCCGGTCCGAGAGTGGAACTGCAGGATACAGTCTGAGGATTTCCTGTGAGGAACCGCTCCATTGTTAGTGGTCGTTTCTTGGAGCGAGATGCTGCACCCCGCCTTGATCAATGCGTTCAACAGCGGCATGGTATAGACTCGAACCAGTCCCAGGCGCAAAAGATCAAAGACAGTCGTTTGATCAGTGCGCCGGAGGGACTGGAAGATAATCACCGGTGGCCTAGTGACCGGACATTGCCGATCAATGATTTTCTGACTTGGTCAAATACTTCGATAGTCCATTGTAAAAGTGTTTTGAATCAAAAATCTGAAGAGACGGTCTTTTAGCGCTCAAAATTACAAGACTTCGGATGTTTTTCATTTTCCCAGAGAATGGAGAATGCGACTTCAATGAATTAATTGAGGTACTCGCGTCATCCTCGACAGTCATTGGACTTTCGGCTGTCAATTCACGTGGTTTCATGGCTTTCATTGTGAAATTCATAGCAGGGTCAGTTCTGCGTGAATTTAAAAACAAAAAACATTCGAAGTCTTGTAATTGCAATCACCACAACACTGTCTGCTCAAATTTTGCATACGAAACACTTTTACAATGCGCTAGCGAAAATTTAGGTCAAGTCAGAAATTCATTGATCGGAAATCTCCGGTCACTAAGCCACCGGTGATTATCGATTATCTTCCAGTCGTTATTTAACTGCTGTATTGATCGACTGTCATCATTACTCAGAAATATCGACTGGCTCGAGTCTAGGCATGGTATCATATGCAATATCTTTCGTATTTGCACCAGCTTTGGAATGAATTTCAGTCCGAAGCTTCGTCTGAAAGTCCGAATGCCTGGCGAGTTCGAGGAGCCCGAACCCTATAGTGTTTGCCTGTGAATTTCGTGCACAAATGGCTGTTGAATGCCTGGAACTCCACGAGAACAACGACCCACCGTTGTCTCTTGCTCGGCCAAAAGAATAATCGAAGTCTGAGCGACGACATCATCCTCGTTAAACCGCTTCACATTTTCAGAACTAGATGGATTCACTGCCAAGTCCTGTTAATCCGAGTCCACGCATATGTTCCCCAACAGCCACACTCACGGAGGAGTCCGAAAACGTCGCTGTCCGTCTCCAGCCCCTTGGCAGCGGCATCGATTTTATCACGGACGATTCGGCGCCCAAGGCGATCGGCAAAGTATCTTGTCCTCCAGAGGACCCTCGACGCCGTGGTCGGTATACACAGTGCCGCGCGCCAAACCCACAAAGGGAAGTGTACTCCGATGGCATCTACAAGAATTTGGGCGTTCGATTGACTGGCTGAGAGCCCGCTACCGACAGCACTCAGTATGCGGGACAGGTGCTGTTGCTCGGGTGATCACTTACACAACTCGGATATTATTCGCCACAAAATCCTCACCCAAACCTTCAAGAGACGTGCCCAGAACAGCTGGCAAAAACGTCAATAGTTTTCGCCTTCAAACTGAAGTCCCTCTCACCTTCACTGATTGCAGCCAGAGTCGCGGTACTCAGGATGGGGGAGATATTGGTCTCCACTGCGTTCAAGCTCTCGAATTGTTCAGAAACCTTCAGGGGTTTGGTGTGTGCCAGAGCTGACCGATTGATGCTCTCACCATCTCTGCAGCTTTTTAGAAAATTGGTTGGTAACCACGCACAGCGGAAGCGGTGAACCCAACGTTCAGCGCTGTTCGGAGTCGGCGATGCTCTCCTCCTGAGTCCGCCCTCAGCCTCTCCAAAAATCGGTGAAGAATAGACATGCCTGTAGCCGCGAAGACACTCATGCTCCCGAATACCAAATCGATGACGCGCTCCAGGACCGGCCCCCTAAAAAACATCGGGCTGTGTAGGACGTACTGCAGGGCCACAGGATCGGACACCATCAGTCGATCTTGCTGTGAAAGAATGAGTCTGGACATCAGCCAAGTACAGTAAGCTCACTCCCAAACACCCCTTGAGCCGATAAACCGGTCCATACCGCTTCTGCCACGCGAATTCGTAGTCCCCATACTGTGGGGGGAGCAACAGTTCTCGCATGTGCCCTGAACATTCGCCTGTGAGCACAAGTGACCGGTTTCAAACGCAATCCCACCAAAGATCCACGACGCGGAGGGAGGTCCGACGACATTTTCGACACCACTCGGTCGGAGAGATCGAGAAAGGGAATATGCAAGCAGGGACGAGATGAAGACTGCAGGAACAATGGAGTAATATACGATAGAGTCCATTATGGCCTTCGCCGGTGGGGGGTTCTGCTCGAGGGTGGTACGACGCTCACTGGACCCCATGCCTTAAATGACCTACTTATACGAAGCCGGTTTTGTAACTTCAACCCTCTGAATAGGTCCCGATCCGTGGACTACCTGTTTTATGGGGAAGGCGAAGGGGCCTGGGTGCCAACGGCGACACGTCGGACAGCAGAAGGCGCCCCACGGACATCCAAGTCGCGTCTTAGGCTTGACGAAGGAAGCGGGCCCATGCAATTTCGGCCCAACGCTCTCTACGTTTCCTCCAGATCGCCTGCCGAAGAAAGGAGCCTCCAACGCCGCGGGATCCTGTAGAGCAGCCACAGACCTTTGGTGCTAAGAAGTTGGCGGCGTTGCGTGCGCCACGTTCGATGAATTCATGCGCCGAGTTTCTGGGCCATGCAATTTGCACGTAGTATCGCCAACTCAGGTCGAGTCGACCATACTTGATGACGCTCAAATATAGACCCCGCACTTGATCAAAGTCGAAGCCTAGATAGAAAGGGACTCGACGGAAAGAAGCAGACATCGACTTCTTTCGTTCGAAGCCAGATGCGAACCACAGTTTGTCAATCGCAAGGACCTAAGGCCTTTCGCTCATCTCGGACAACCGAGCGGGCGGTGTGCCATACACCACGTCCGAATCCCCGTCCTACAGCTCTTTAGCAGGTTTGACTCGAGCCTCTCACAATACCTACTGTAGTATATCACACCACTAGGGCTGAAAGCTCGAATCTGAGACATGTTTCTAGGACAAGAACATAAGAGCGTCGCGCGCGAGCAAGTGACCACGCACCCGTAGCTCTGGATGACACACAGCAATTGAATCGATTCAGAAAACAACGATAACGATATCTTATCTACACCGCACCCCTTCTCTCACTCTTACTCAGCATTCAACACATACACACTGTTTGGTCACCCGACAAAACTCTTGGCGCTGTGAACAACGTACCCACACCTAAAACCCCCTCCTCCCACCAAACGCGAACCCCGTCCCGACCCCGCCCCCACCTCCCGCAGCAGGCGTCGCGCCAAACGAAAATCCCCCGCCACCCACTCCTCCTGGTGCAGCCGGCGTCCCTGCCCCTCCAAACGAAAACGCCCCGGGTGCCGGTGCAGCCGCCGGCGTAGCCGACCCGCCAAACGAAAATCCCCCGCCCGCCGCCCCGCCCGCCGCGGGCTGCGTGCCCCACTGCTGCTGCTGCGGTTGGGCCGGCGGTCGCGTGGCGCCGAAGATGCCCTGCGGTTGGGCCGCCGGCTGTGGGGCGCCGAAGAGCGGCTGTGGTTGGGGTTGCGCTTGCGCTTGTACGGCTCCGAACACGGGTACGGGCTGCGGGGGCTGGGCGCCGAATACGGGTTGGGCGGGTGCGCCGAATATCGAGGTGGGTTGCGCGGGGGCCGGGGCGCCGAACATAGAGGGCGTTGTGGGCGGGGCGAGGAGTGGGTTTGAAGGAGCAGCGGGCTGAGAGGAGGGGCCGCCGCCGCTGTTGGCGAATATTTGGGCGGAGGTGAGCTCAGCGCCGTTGCGGAGCCACGCGAGACGGAGTTCCTGTGTAAGTTGAGATTTGAGAATGAGAGAAGCAGAACGAGGGCACGGGGGAAAGGAGGGAGGGAAAACCGTCAGCACTTGTCCCTAAATTTCGGACAACCGAACGCGGACGCACCTCGACGCTATGTCCCGCAAACTCGGGTCTCGTTGTGATCGTCATGAACGTATCGCCCGCATCTGGGACGGGCAGCGCAGAGGCGCCGGGGAACGCGGGCGCTGGTGCGACTGGCACGGGCGCGAGCACGAAGGCGGGGGCGCCGGGGGGTGCGGCACGCATGCCGCGCAGGTAGGCGTGGAAGCGGAGTTCCTGAGGAGAGGGGAAGGGAGTCAGTACAGTAGCGAATCAACACTCAACCAAGCAACAGAGGGCGAGCCCGCAGGCTTACGTGCCACCATAATCTCGAGCGCAGCGTTAGTCGGGCAGACTTTCGGTGCAGCAATGCAAGGGTAAGGACAACGTGTCCTTGCCCGCTCGACGCGTGGAACGCCACACGATGCTATGCTCCGGTCATTCTACCGCCGCACCAGCGCCCAACTCATCGATTTGAAGGCACTGTTATCCCGCTCGAGGTGGGACTTCGCTTGGCTCACATCTCTCCGCGCCGACGAGCCTGACAATCCGCAGGCGTGGCGGGGTTTCCAGAGCAAGGAGAATAAAGGGGACGGGAGAGGAAAGCAGAGAGAACGAGCACGCACCTCATGGCTCCAATGCGCATACTCCGGCGCCGCCGCAATACTCGTAAAACTCTCCGGTTCGCTCCCCGTCCCCACCGGTACCGGCGCAACGAACGTCTGCGGCAGAGGCAGCCGCGCTGGGTCCGTAATCGCACTCGCACTCGTCCCTGCCGCTGAACCACCAAGTGTGCTTCCCGGCCCGAATATCGAAGCTGCTCCAGCGGCGGATGTGGATGGCCCTGCTGTCCCCGGAAACGGCGCAGGTACAAAGAGCGGTGGTAAGCCCTGTGCTGCTCGTGCAGCGGGATCGGGTGGATATGGTGGACAGGGCGGCGGTGGGCGACCGGTAGAACGATATGATGCTAGGTAGTCCGCAATGCGTACCTCCTACAGCGAAATATATCTTTAGAAATTCAAGGGAAAAACAAGGGAAAAACGGACCTCGAAAGACTGGGATTGGGGCCCAGTGAGACAGCACGCTTGGAGGGACATGCACGTCTCTGCAGGCGCGGCTAGCGCAGCCCCGAATAAAGACGACATTAAGGCAGGAGAAAGGCACGGATGTGACGAACGACAGCCACGGTCACGCCCACGTGTAATGTGACTCGGCACCCGCAACCGAGTCACTCGGGATCATTTCCGGTTGAAAGTCGGCTTGGCACGCGGTCAAAGCTGGATGATTTTTGATCTCCAGTGGAATAGATTCCAGGAGCAAAGGGATTGTTCCCCTCCTTCAATTGCAGTGGAATCAGGAATTTCCCGTTGAACTCAAGTCCCTGCGAAGTTCGAAAAGACCACTTTCAGAAATACATCGAAGTGAAGTTCAGAAGTCTTTACTATGTAGGAAATTCAGAGTTGAAAATCCATGATCAATCCCATCGGCACCCAATAAGCCGAAATGGAATGTTGATCAAACATTGATGCGCGATCACTCAACCTAAGAATAGCGATGGTGAGGTCTCCTGTATGTCTTGCTCCCCATTTATTATCCTCCCAAATCCCAGACTATAACGGCTTGTGAGCCATCCAGCTCCCTATCAGATTCAAAGATTGTGCCGAAATGTGCGGGAATCGTTGAGTACGTTTGTGTTGGTGGTTTTTCCGTGGGGTTTCGTGTTCTCATCGCGGCTCGCTCATGTCAATTGTATGTCACCCGTCCTCAAATCCTGTGTTTGTGTATTGAAAATTCCTTAAGCTAGAACATATGTATACATTCAATACATAATGCTGTCGGCGACGGTTTTGAATCCGGAGGAGGAGGATGACAGCTGGAAGTATATGTGCTATTTATCCTGGTCATTGCTCTGTACGGCTATAGTTTGTTCCACTGTGCCGAAGTTAGCTGCTGATAGTCTTTATACCCCCTGCAGCAGCGCCAAGTAGCTCTGAGACACTTTTTCCAGAATACCTCCTGCAAGTACATGAGCTTTCTCGCAAGGGATTTCCTTGCTTCAAGCCTGCCAAAATAAAGACCTGCACCGCCAATGATATTTCCTGCCCAAACAAAGAAGTGGGACTTTGTGTGAAAATTGAATTGACCAGAAATTATTCATGAACCAGGCTCGATTCGAACGAGCACCGCCCACATAGTATGTCACCACCAGCAGATGCCTAGCGAGTGTGCACCATCATGCTCCACCACTAGGTCTCTCACCCTGAGGTATGTACTTGCCAAAGACAGAATCCATTCAACTCCGCGCAACCTCGAAATAGGCGGCGAACCAAAAGACAAGAGACATGGTATCCGTGAAATTTCATCCTACCTCAATGTACTTGCGACCCTCGGGAAGCCGGGCATCCCTGGGGCGTGCGAGTTGGATGAAACCCTGAGAGGGACGGGGAAAATCAAAAAAGAGAAAGAAAGGTTATCCTCCTCCGACAGTACCCAGGCTCTATTCGAACCAGCAGCACCTGCAGAAAGTTCGGAAAGACAGCATGCATAGCGGGTGCGGAAAACCTGCTACTGGGTCTCCCGCTGTGAGTTGTTTACTTCCTCAGGACAGAATCCATTAAACTCAGTTCAACGTCCAAATAGGCCGTGAAACCAATGTACATCCCACTTCAATGAAGCTCGACTCGAGAAGTCGGGCATCCCTGGGGCGTGCGGGTCGGCTGAGAGGGAAGGGATTTAGCATATTTTTATTTTGGTTGAATGGTCTGTGAATCACAGCTGAAAGTTGAAATACAATCATTCCTCTGCGCATACCAGCGAGGAATTGGTACCCGAGATTCCGAGATCATCCATCTCCAATGGCGATTGCGCGAGATCTGAATCGGGGTGCAAAGTGTCAAGGCCTTGCAGGATTGTCTGCAAACGCCCCAACAAGCCCGTGGGGAGGTCGGGACTGGATGCCAGCGCGGACTCGTATTCGGTGAAAGTTTGTTTGAGTGTTTGACGAGCAAGGGGATCGTCCAGCCACGGAAGCTCCTTCCATCCCGATCGACCAGCATATGGATCGAGGCAGGTGGATCGGATGATAGGCTCTGCAATTTCTGTGGAACACCTGGAAATAAAAACTGCATTAATGCTAGTTGCAAATCGGATCTGGTGCTTCCTGTGTATAGGTGTAATGGGCATATGACCGATCTTGCGCAGAGTCTCGATCCCTTTATATGGGAATTTGTCGCGGGCGAAGCACTCCAGGAATTCAGCTAGAATGTGGACCCTTGCTTCGGGAATTCTAGCACGATGTGATGGCAGAATATCATTGTGTGGGTCGACCACGGTGTCAACAGGAAGGACTGAGTGCTTGAATAATGCCGACAGCTCTGTGTCGGAGCATGTATGACTTGTAGCTGCCAAGCACGTTAGGATTCTGGTTTTGAGCAGAGCTGCCGCAGAGGAGGAATAATAATTCGTTGCTGACATTGCTTCAAGGACGTCCAAACCGAGGGAAAGAGCAAAGTTCCAGTGACGCTGGGCAAGGAAATTATCTGAGCATAGCACCCAGAGAAAAGCCAACACTTGATCATTGTATGGCCCCTCGGTTTTGGAGTAGAGCGTTTTTGGGAGAGACATCCAAACGAAAGGAAGGATTCCACTTCGTCGAAGAAGCCCCAATGCTGCTTCAGAATCCCGGCGGATGAGATAACGCATCACACTGGACGGTATGGGAACGGGCTGGGTTGGTTTCCAGAAGGCCAATAGTTCTTCTATGACGCTATCCTTCCAGACCAAATTATAATTTGGCAGAAGAGGCTCCGATTGCTGGAGGTATACCAGCGTCCCCGCTGACAAATTCCACTCGAGTGCGGCCTGGAAGGCAGAGAAAGGCAGAGAGCGATCAATCGTAATCATATCCTTAGTGTGGTTCCATTGATAGGGGGGAGAGTCCAGTTGGAAGGAACGGCGCAAATATGCGAAAAGGATTGCATGAGGAGTGGTATCCCGGAGGCTCTGGACTGTTTGGAGCAGTTCCGGGATGTCGGACGCACTCAACTCCTCTTCCCTTCGAGCTATGCGAATGTGACGCCCATGGATCAGGAAGTGGCAGTCGTTGGTTAAAAATGCGATGACAGATGACGCGGAGGCTAGGGCCAACCGGGATGAACCCCCTTGGCATTGAAGCAAATAACGGTATTGATCATCGAGACGAGAATAGATGGCGCAAAAGGTGCTCCATTTCATCATGGTCTGCGCCGAGACAGCATAATGCTCCAGTGCCGGCGACATTGTCGGGCAGGTATATGCCTGGAAATGATGGAAGTCCACAGCTGAGTTCGGGTCCCCTCCCACGAGATTCTTCCTAGCGAAACTGCCAATTGCCCAAATGGCTTTATAGGAAGAAATTTGGCGGTGTTGGCTGGCTTGGAGAGACAGAATCCCATTGACGCTATTGACGCGGAACCCGTCGATCCGGGAGCCCAATTGGACATCCGGATGATTCACAAGACGGAGAACGAGATGGGGAAATCCGGGTCGTAGCCCATTGTAGCCCCATAATACGTTCGGGAGAGCCTCCACGAATGGTTCAAGCTCGTTATCGTCAGTGAGGGACTTTACAGCCCACATAAGAGCCTGGTAGTCTCTTTCCGTACGCGCTGGAGAATCCTCCCCAGCTTTCTCCGCCATTGCATCCATCATGCTTTTTGGCTCGGTTGAGCGCAGATGGTGTCTGGTGCGATGTGGAAAAGCTGCAGTGGTTCCACGGAGAAAACTAGAGTGTCGATTCCACAGTGCCCTGAGACGCCCCGTGAGATGCCAAAACATCCCGGAAAGCGGGGTACGATACGGACAGTCCAGGTAGTGCAGAGGTAGGAGGGTCAACATGACGTATGCGGAAGCGACCAGGGCGAGGAGAATGGCCGTGATAGCGGCCATGGGGATACTGATGGGGAGAAGGAAAGTAACGAGACCAGCAAAGAAAAAGAGCAGAGATGCATGCAGGAGAAGGGGGATTATGTCCGCCACCATATGCATATTGAACCTCTTCATGCCGTAGTACAGATAAGAATAAATTCGAGCTCTGATCAAGGGAGCAGAGCGCATATTGGCTTTGTGAATGAAATCCCTTGCCCACTGCTCCAGAAGAGTGGCAATGAGGGCACAGGTGAGACTGAGCCCCAGGCTAATGAACCAAAGGGTGTTACAGACGAGGGACGTCGTGGATGGGGTGAATGAGGGAGGAGAAACGACGGGGGATATGGTGCCATTGGATCCGGCAGCCAGCTGCTGCGATATGCGGGCGAGGAGTTGGACGGTCTGCTCTCCGGAATCGGGACTAAGCAATTGGTAGCTTTCGATGATGAAGGCAGTCAAGATCGCCGAGAAAAGACCTGCCTGTACCACTGTTGAATTGATTATCGAGTATTAGATGCGATATAACTCACGAATATGAGCATCCCCTCCATATCGCTCTTCCAGCTCTCGACGAGGGACTTGTCGTATCTTTCAGCCTCAGAGATGTAAACGGCCCACAGCTTGGCGGCGGCGGCCTCATTGGCATCTATTTCAATAATGTTAGGGATGCTCTTCACAACATGTAGATGCTCCTACCTTGCCGGATTTCCCGTGCTTGGCTGGCCTTGCTCATTGAAGTCACACGGAAGAAGCGTTGACACTGACAGCTGAAATCCCTCTCTTCGATTGCGGCGGCCGCGGCCAGTTTCTCCAAGCTCCGACTTGAGCTCCGTCAAGGCCGTGCTCTGATCTATTTGCCGAAGTACCCTCGGCATATTTATGTCGGCCTAAATCTTGAGATCGGAGCTGTCGAGCTCGGCGTTGTCTGGATTTGACACGTTCGGCTCGGCGGGTCTCAATGCCGGCCGCCAACCGACGGACTCACCATCTGTCAAATCGTGGGTTCTGCGGCCGTAATTCCAGTCTCGGTAACCCAGACGTTCCGGTGTGATCAGCGTGATTGAAGTCGGAGAATGAAAAAAAAGTGCAGAGATCACACGTTCTGGTGACAATCCTGCACTTCATTTTCAATCTCCGACGTCAATCACGGAATGTGCGGTCCGGATTGTAATTCCTGAATCAATGTCAACACAGAGGCCACCCATAATAGCGGCTGAAGTAAAACTCAAAGGGTGTAAAAACGCAGACACTTTATTCAGAATCATTAGTACTCGTTGAAGCGCGGGCTCGGTGTGCGTGCGTGAAAGCAGAAATCCATCTGCCAACAACAAATACAACCAATCCAATGCGCATGAGTTCGGGGCTCCACACAAAGTATATGTGTGCTGCAATCCAGTTGAGTGGCGTCAAAGAAGACCAGTGCGGCATGGCTGCCGATAAATATGGTGTTTGATGAAACAGATGTGGCAGCGCGACCAGCGCGCCGCCGAGTGCGATGAACACAGTCAAAATTCCCTTCCACCAATTCTCCTTCCTCCCTCGCCGTCGTATCCATCCAATAGATCTCTCCACCAACGCAACCTCTAACCAAAACCAAAACCGAACCATTCCATCCAATAGCCAGACCAACCAAATCCATAACCAAAACCATCGGACAGTCACTGGCATTGCCAGCAACAACCAGTACGATCCTCCGCAGGGTCTTTCCGTGTTAGGGTGACGCTCCATAAGTTGCGCAGGGTGCTGGGATCGAGATCCAAATCGGTCCGACCAGTCCAAACAAAACCAAAACAAAAATCAAACAAAAAGCGAGAGATAACAAGACACAGGTAAAAACCCGGGCATAGAATTCTATTTCTCTACTACATTTCGAGCTCCTTTTATACCTGAACTATTTGTACTTTCCAAATAAATAGCTACAACTCCAAATTGTGCAACTGTAGCTCCGTGCACAGCCAAAAACCAGTGTGTCGCCTCGTGAATTGGACTGCCTCCCAATGTCCATGGGATTCACGCTATTCCACCAATAATATTTCTTGTTTTCCAGCTGTTACCGTAGCACTGGTTGCCTTGAGACACGCGGCTGTGTCCCAGTTCCCATGGTATGCACTGCAACGCATCCTCCATCGCGTTTTGGACGTGTTTTGGTACAGACAATGTGAGATGATATGAGCACGTGACCGTTCCTCATTGTTCTCCCAGTTGAACTGTTTCAAATCCTGTGCGCAGTGCCCTAAGGCTGTGCGTACTGCCTCGAGAAATTACGATATTTTTGGTGTTTTGATGCGTTTTCTCGTGCCAAATATTTCCCCGCTCATCATCGTATATTATAGAGTTCCTATGAATCAGTGTACATCATGAGTGGGACTCGTCTATTTACGCGAGTCCACTGTTGATGGCGTTCGCATCAATCCACATCAAACTATGGAAACCCGGAGCACCACGCTGATAAGCGCGATTGCCGATGCTGTGGGAAATGATGGCCTTGGGTATGCCGTCGATTGGGACCCCAGAAATCTGAAATTCGCTCTCAAATTGAATCTGAATATCCGTTCATCTGTTGTTACTCGTAGCCTACGGAGTGCACAACGAGGTTTGGACCTTTAACCGACAATGTGCACCATGGATTTAGACGCCCAGTTCTCGGACTCTCGACGGCACCAGGACGAACTTGTACCCGGTCCGAGGGAGCCTCTTCGCACGCTGTGAATTGTAAAGGTCAAAATCCTAACTGGTAAATGGGGAAACATTGAAACTAACAACCTGCTCCGCATTGGCTAAAGCTGAGCTTAGCCCAGGTGCAGCCTCGTATTGTCAAAGTAGCTGAGATCGAAATCAATTCCAAATTAATCCACTTCGGCTTGTGGCCTGGTTTGTGTGAAGGCCTGAAGGTATTCAGGTGAATGTCATGTTGTGAGATTCTGTATGATTTGTGTTGCCCTGAGTTAGTGAATTCAGCTCCAGTTCGGGTCAAAGGAGCCTTGACCGCATAGACGAGATTTATTCAATATTCCGTGCTTCATTTTCCTTCCATCTATCCGGTATAGTGTTCAAATTCTGCCTGTGCTCCGGCTTTCGGAGAAGACCGAGATGCCCGAAGGCAATTGAAAAAAGGGATATTATTCTCCAAGAGCCATGCTTGGACTACCAGGGCAAGAAAGGAAAGACCTAGATACAGGAAATGCGATCTTACTTAGCTGTGGATGTTCGTAGTGAGCGCTTGTGATTTCTTTTGGTGCATACTCTAAGTATCCCTGTTGGATTAATTCGTAATAGATACCACCGGGGTCAAGTAATTTCAGGAGTTCAAATCCATGGCTTCCGCAACCAATCTCCTCAGAATCTCAAGTAGAGTGCCTTGCGCTGAACCCGGGGTCCCTCATTCGCGGCCGCCAACGGCCATCATCCATCAAGCTGTCGGCAAACGCGCTTATCAGCGTGGTGCTCCGGGTTTCCATATCAAACCATCATTTCCCGCAACGTGCAGTCGACTCTGTATATTTCGTGCTCCATGTCAAGTTTAAATTGGATTTTGAGCTTATTTGTGCCTGGGGGAACCCTGTTCCCCCCGGCTTCCCCCAGGCCCCCCTCCTTCAGCCTGACGGCACTTAAAAGTAAATTCATTCACGGCCTTGTCCGAAACTTTGAGTTTTTGAGCTTATACTCAGTAAGTAAAATCTTCCAGCACGGGAGAGACCCCCGTGGACCCCTCTTGACGCTCGAAACTACGCCCACTGCGTGGTGCACCTGCTCGCCGCGGAGGCTCACTGCGTGGAGCTCAGAAGAACAAAATTTAGCGTGTTGTCCAGGTTCACGGCTTTTTCCGGGCTGTTGTGGGCACTTGATTTCAACTGATGTGCCGTGAAGCCGAGTCCCACTCACGGCGCCTAACCGAGCTTAGCTGAGACCTCCAGTCCCACTGTCGGCCGTTATCCGAGAATTTTCCTAGGCCCCCTCCCACTCTTTTCGTCATTCCTCCAGCATTGACAAAGACAATGGTGCCTGCGAGTTTCGCGATAGTCGATTGGGTTGCGGCATTGAAGTCATCGAGAATACCCTCTATCATAACGTTGGGGTCGAGGGATTGGATGTGCTGGCTGATGGCGGCCAGAGGGTCAATCTGACGCGAAGCATGGTTTGGTTTGAGGCAGGGAATGACGGCACGTACGAGGTAGGGGAAGTTGGCCGTGCCTAGCAAAGTATAGGTTCAAACGCATAAAATCACTGAAATATATATAAAAACGCACCGGATCCCCATCCCATTGCGAGGGTTCCTTCATCACAATCCCTACTGCAGGAGTGAAGGGGAAATCAACATGAATAAATAGCGTCACAGAAAATACTTGTTCTGCTGTGTTGGTGGTGCAGTTGTTTGGGCCATCGGGGTGAGGACCGGCATCTGAACCGAATATTCCGATTCCTCAAAATAATTGAAGTCAGAGTTGCAACGGTGGGAATGAGAGGCCGAGAAGAGATATACGTTTTAATATTTTTAACCACGAGCGGTAGGGCATTATTGGTGTTCTTGAGCAGAATGGTGCTTGCAGCGCCAACCTGGCGAATTAGCTTGTAATGGTCCCCTTGAGCACTGAGAAAAGGACGGAGCTTGAGCGTAGCTGACTACAATACCGGTTGAGAGGAACCTACTTGATATGTTCATCAACCAACTCGCCATTCAAGAATGTTTCGTGGGTGAGCTGCGAGAAGCTGACATCCGGGTAGTCGCTATCCTGCCCCATTTTGTACCATGCGGCAATAGTGCGAGTGACCTGCGAGGAATTTCAACCAAAATAATCCCTAGACATTGCCATGCGGAACTCGCCATGTCGTGTACTCGCGACGCCGGCATACTACCTACAACATGCAAGATATCATTTGTCGCGGCGTCCATCCAACATTAAACTTACCATTATTCACCATCTCAATCAGTTCAGCGCCCCACCACGAATTCGTCGCCATCGCAGGATCGGGGTCGTTTTGCGGGCCGACATTCTAAAAGACGCTGTATTATTGGGGGCTGATAATAACGGGAACGGTAAATGGGACATGCACATAGCCTATGAAACCCGGCATATTCATGTCTAGTCCCGCAAGTGCCGTCTGAACTCCGTTGATGGTGGCGGCCCAGTCTGACACGACGAACCCTGCAATAGAGAATGAACCTCTGAGAGGTTTTTGAAATGGAGGGAAGAGGGAGATTTCGTGGCACAGGACGCTCGATGCATACCCTGAAAGCCGAGTTCCTCCTTCAGTACGCCAATGATCAGTTTCGAATTCTGGCACGCCTGTGTCTGGTTGATTTTGTTGTACGAGCACCAGCGATCATGCAAACGGTTGAGCTATTGAACCACAATAAGTAGATCAAGGGGATGAAACGGGCCAAGCTATGGATCCAAGGTCTGACGACACCTACATGACACTGCCAACGCCCGCCTTCACCGCCTCACCGAAGAGCCACAATTACACTTCATGCAACGTTTTATCGTCGGTGTTGGAAGAGTAGATCTTCGCAACCTCGGAGCCGCCGCGGAACTGTTCCTGCTCGTTTCCGATGCCGCACGACACTAGTTAAAATTACGATGTGTGTTCAACGACTCACTAGTGTTTAACAGTAGCTATCACGCCGACGCTTTGCATTCCCTCGACGGTTGCGGACGTGGCAACACCAGCTAAAAAAGGATCTTCACCAAAGCCTTCCCAATTCCGTCCCGCGGCTGCCTGCCGGCCTTCAGAAACGCAAGTGGGCCGCGAGATTGGTTCATGAAAGGCAGATGCGCACGCATATTCGTCATAGGCCCCAAAGCAACGTTTACGCCCTTGCCGCGATGTTCCTGAGCCATCGCCACGCCCCGTGTCCTGCACAATAAATAAGTGAGAAACACCAACCCCTTTGAGGGAGCGTGCAAATATAGAAAGAAGCAAAGGAGCGGGAGCGCAACTTGATCAAGTCGACGCCCCAAGTGGCGGCAGCATTGATACCGGCGGGACCTCCAGACACGAAGTCGGTGAGGCGCACGCCCAAGGGCGAATCCACCAGGCAAAGACCCTTCCACCCGATTCGTGGTATGTTCTGGTGAATGCAAATATTAGGCATCCCCGTTTAGCGACTCGGGGCGAAGGCCAAATGATCTAATAATGGCTTGTACTCACCCCTGTATTCCCGACACAGCGCCCCAGGACATCCACACCCCTCGTGATATTTATTTTCTCGTCCAGAGTGAGCTTCATTCGGACAATTATCGATACTTCACGTCTTCTCCCTTGGTTCGCGGGGCAATCATGGAGGAATGGAGGTGGGGTGACCTCCGTATATTTAGGTACGCCGGCAGTCTCCAGTGATTACCTTCAGGCAGTTTTGGGTGTTTGCAAGTTGTTACGAGCATTTGAGGGCCATTTTAATTTGGCGCACAAAAGTGGTCAACGAGATTGCTGGCAACAGTAAAGTTTCGAGGCTTCGTCGGAGATCTAGACGTTCCCGCTTCGTCTTATGTTCTTTGGGTTCAGAATTCTGCAAGACGGCTGTAGCAGACCCGATGTAGCAGTCAAAGACAAGAGACCAACCTGAGGCCCGCTGATTGAGCTTGGGCCAAAAGCCAGGGTTCGAGATGGTGAACGACAGAAAGGTTGGTTTGCGGCCATCTGTGAAGAACGATGGACGTGGTTCAACGCGGGCTAGTGGTAGTTCATGCAAGCCGGGCTGAACCGGGCCAAAGAGCGATCAGTGGCGGATGATCTGACGTCGACAGGGAAGTGGCTGCCTTCTGCAGATTGCAGCGTCTTTTCTGTCTTCTCCGTCGTCTTCCGTCTGATATCTGGATCTCTACCACCAAGTTTCCAGTCACATCCACGCGCTCAGGGGGATCCTCAAGTTAAATCTTGTGAAGAGCTGTAACAATTATGAAACTAAATCACGGTGTCTTGGAGAAGAATATACCTCGCGCGCAATTCGCGCGTGTCAGAGCCTTGTACGGCCGGTACGGCCCTGATAACCTTCGCTTCTCCCGCTCCTTTGCGGGGTCCACGCCGGCAATGATAGAAGCACAAGGAAGCAAGGGCACGGTGTCAGCTGAGCTACCGCACAAACGACGGCCTTACAAAAGGCGCCAGCGCACCCCTCTCTGGTTCGTTTTACCTTCCTTCCCTATACCATGCGCCAAATGTTGCGTCCTGGCATGATTAGCCTGCTCTCTCTTGCCCTCCTGGCCGTCCAGGCCCTCTCCGACGTTACCACTGGCATCCCTGACGCGGCGCCCCCGGGTTTTGAGGAGTGGGAGTCGCCGATCGTTCTCCCCGCGCCCGCAGTGAAGGGAACCGGTGATTGGGCGACCTCCGTCGCAAAGGCAAAGACTTTCATTGCGGGGCTCACCCTTCCCGAAAAAATCAACATCACCACCGGCGTCGACGTCATGGGTCGATGTGTGGGGAACACTGGGGTGAGTAGCGCTCGTGAATTATTTGAATTCACGTCATTCTCGTGTGCCGACTCCACATGGATCAGCGACGCAAATATCCAATATGTACTGATGTTGAGATTCTCTGTTTTTGACAGACGATTCCCCGCATTGGCTGGAATGGAATTTGCCTCGAGGACTCGCCGCTCGGTGTACGTTTCGCTGACTTTGCGAGCGCGTTCCCTGCTGGAATCAATGCCGCCGCAACTTGGGATGTCGACTTGATCAAGTGCGTTGGCCATATTTCACTGGTTCGCTTCCTGATGGATGCACAGAGCGCGAGGATTAGCAATGGGGCAGGAGCACCGCGGGAAGGGTGTGAATGTCGCACTTGGCCCAATGACCAACATGGGTGCGGCCATTATGTCCTACCGTACGTATATCACTGATGCGCACCCGCTATAGGGCGCGTTGCCGCCGGCGGACGGAATTGGGAAGGTTTTGGGGGCGACCCCTTCCTGTCTGGTGTCTCCACCGCGATGACGATCGAGGGAATGCAGAGCGCGGGGGTGATCGCGACCGTGAAACACTAGTGCGTTGATTTTTCCACTCGGCTCCGCCGGCTTTCGCGCAAATCCTTCATTCCTTTAATCATACTCCTAATATTTCCTCCTTTCAGTATCGGCAACGAACAAGAGCACTTTCGCGGCGGCTCTGAATCCAGCCAGATTTATTCATCTAACATCGACGACAAGACTCTTCATGAGGTGTACTTGTGGCCATTCGCTGAGGCCGTCAAGGCCGGCGTCGGAGCCGTCATGTGCTCGTACAATCTCATCAACCAGACACAAGCTTGCCAGAACAGCAAGCTCTTGAACGGTGTCATGAAGGAGGAGCTCGGCTTCCAGGGTAGGTTTATTTTTGCGTCATTTTTTTTTTTGTGGATATCGTAAACTAAGACTGACTTGTTGTGTGAGGATTCATCATGTCCGACTGGGCCGCGATGATTAACGGCGTTCAACCTGCGCTCGCGGGGCTTGATATGAACATGCCCGGTTTCCTTGGATATGTAGGTCCCCTCTCCTTTCGTTTCTTCTGGATAACGAAAGTATGTCTAGAACATCGGCGACCAAAACGACCCTGACCCTGCCAATGCGACCAACTCGTGGTGGGGTGCTCAACTGATCACGATGATAAACAACGGCAGTGTACGTTCAGTTCTGCCTGCGTCTGTGCACTGATCAATTCCATTTCCTAGGTCCCCGAGTCCCGGATTGACGACATGGTGCGTTTCACATGGTCTTCGCGTTTTCTTGCTGTACTCACTCGCCGCAAGGTGACCCGCACGATAGCTGCCTGGTACCAGATGGGACAAGACGAAAACTACCCCCACGTCAGCTTCTCGCAGCTCACGGAGCAGACATATCTGAATGGAGAGCTCGTCAATGAGCATATAAAGTACGCTATATTTTCTTTTATTCTCATTGATTTTGGATCTAATGGTTGGTTTTTTTTCAGCGTCCAAGGCGACCACTATAAAACCATCCGTCAAATTGGTGCTGCAAGCACGATTCTGCTCAAGAACACCAACCATGCCCTTCCTCTCGCGGTGAAAAATATCAAACGTGTGTCTTTTTTGTACTTCTCATTCCCACTGTTGTGATTTTCTGACTTGATTGTTTTCAGGGATCGGAATATTCGGTTCGGATGCCGGTCCTCGCCCGGATGGCCCGAACAACTGCAGCACTGGCTTCCATGAGCAAGTGTTTTCTCACACTGTATCTATTTTTGGTAATCTCTCATCCACTCTTTCAGCAAGGGTTGTGATGAAGGAACACTCGCAATGGGATGGGGATCCGGTTCGTGTTTCTCATTTTCGGTCATTTGTGCGTTCAAACCAAACCAATAACCCTAGGGACGGCCAATTTCCCCTACCTCGTGCGTATTTTTGGATTTTCGGGCGTTTCTCTGCTTAACCAATAATCTGCCAGATCGACCCTCTTGCCGCCATCAGCCATCACATCCAATCCATCAACCCCACCGTTGTGATTGAGGGCATCCTCGACGACTTCGACGCCTCATCGCAAACCATCATCGCACAACTTGCAGACCCCTGCATAGTGTTTGTCAACGCCGACTCGGGCGAAGGTTATCTTAACGTTAGTGGAAATGCCGGCGACCGCAACAACCTCACGCTGTGGCACGGTGGCGAGGCGCTCATCAACAACGTCGCTGCGTCGTGCGCTAACACCATCGTCGTGCAGCACGTCGTGGGGCCCGTTCTCGTCGAGGCCTGGATCGACAACCCCAACGTCACCGCCGTGTTGCACGCGGGCATTCCTGGGCAGGAGTCTGGAAACGCCCTCGTGGACGTCCTGTTCTCGGACGGCTCCCAGGCGACGAACCCGAGTGGACGCCTCCCGTATACGATTGCAGTGCAACGCTCAGACTATGCTGCAGATGTGTTGTACACCAGCAGCGAAACGGCACCGCAAATCACGTACTCAGAGGGCGTTAACATTGACTACCGGTACGTGTATTTCACCTTCTTTGCCGGGGTTAGCCCTGACGATGGTGCACATGTTCAGGTGGTTCGACCTTAACAACATCACCCCGCGATTTGAGTTCGGGTTTGGGCTGAGCTACACCACGTTTGCGTACAGCGGACTGAAGACGTCGGTTGCTAAGAGCCGCCGTACCGCGGCGGCTACTCCCAGTTCCACAGCTCACTCTAATGTTCACAGCAGCAGCGTTGTCGCGTCTAGCAAATCTGCGAGCACGGCCCACAGCAGCAGCGTTGTCGCGTCTAGCAAACCTGCGAGCGCGGCCTCTTCCGCTCAAGCCTCCGGGTCCGTCTCGCAGTCAGCCTCTCTCTCGGCTCCCATCTCTGCGTCCGCGTCAGGGTCTGCGTCAGCCTCCGTATCGGCCTCCGTTTCAGCTTCCGCCTCTGCCTCAGGGAACGCAACGAGCACTGCCAGCGCCCCGCCTGCGGCCTCCTCCCCTGTCGGTGACATTGGTGGCCCCGCCGCTCTCTACGAGACCGCCGCTACCATCAACTTCGAGGTGAAAAACACGGGCAAGGTCGCGGGCAACGAAGTCCCCCAGGTCTACATCGGCTTCCCCCCCGCATACAACGAGCCGCCCAAGGTTCTGCGTGGCTTCGCGCGCACACTTCTCAGCGCCGGGCACAGCGAGTCCGTGTCGATTCCCCTCCGCCAGAAGGACCTTAGCGTGTGGGACGTGGTGAAGCAGGAATGGGTTCTGGTGACGGGAACGGTGACCGTTTACGTCGGCTCATCATCGAGAAATATTCATTTGACGGGTACGCTCAGCCTTTAGGCTGGGACAGCGGAAAAGTGAATCGAATATATAATTCGTAGAGTGGGCCCAGGACACTCCAGATACCATAGCGCTCGTTTATTTTTCGCTCTTGAACACGATGTTACGAAGCAGGTGCTTGGTTGAAATGCTCAGAGAAAAGTCGAGGTGCGTACGGTTCCAAGGCGTGTTGAAAAGCTTGAAGTTGGAATATTTTTCGTTTCCACAACTACGAGCATTCCACCCTTGTTACAACGACTGGTCTGTTAGCGTAGTGCCTCAGTCACGGAGCAAGAAGTAACTCTATTAATATATGTAGTACCTGTTAGCGTAGTCTACAGGATAGTTAGTAAAGTAAGTATTGGGAGAGAATATATCCACGTACGCCTCAGTTACGGAGCAAGAAGTAACTGAGGCTGTGAAGTGTACCGTAATTTTTATGAAGGAAGGAATGTCTTGGCATGACGGGATGAAGGAATGTACGTATGAGAATAAGTAGATAAGATAAAGTATTACCGCTAACATGGTTGAATAGTGGCAAGGTTTGTGACGGTTAAGTTTAACTTGAAACTGATGGACCCCATAATTATTATCGTGTCAAACTGAATTCTGGTTTATTCAGGGGTCGAAAATGAAGGGGAGCAGGAACAAAATGGATGTGACGCAGGGGGTTCCCCTGTCTTTCCCATGTATGAATACTGCTGAAACAATTTTTTTCATCATTCACTGCGTTGAACCAGTTCCTAGACCGGCAACCGGCAAGGCCCAGCGAGGTCCGTGGAGCCGGTGGGCGCCTAGCGAAGGCGATGCCTAGGGCCGTAGCAGCGCCTAGACACGCCTAGAGGGTGCTATTTCTAGGTGTGTCTAGGCATTGCTACGGCTCTAGGCATCGCCTTTGCTAGGCGCCCGCCGGCTCCGCGGACCTCGCTGGGCCTCACCGGTTGCCGGTCTAGGAACCGGTTCAACGCAGTGATTCCGCCTGTGGCGGAAGAATGAAGAAAGTTATACTAACTGCCAGCATTCCATAAAGGTTGCGAGCCAGGCGCTTACCGTGGAAAGCGCTGAGGGAAGAGGATGTCTTTAGCCAGGCCTGTCGAGGGCTCTACTGTATATGTTTGTGGTCGAAGAGTCAGATCAGGCTGCCGGAGCATCAAAGAATGCCCTCCGGCCTTTCAATGCAAACATAATAAGCCTATTCTAAAGGAAAATGGTTGAGAATTGAGCTCAGGAGAGCCATCCAACCCAAAATTCATTAGAAAAAAAAAAACAGTCTGTGCCCTACAGTATAGTGCCGCTCCTTGGGTCACGGACTATCCTTGGATCAAAAATTTATTGTACCCCGTACTGGATCCCTAGACACAAATCCTCTGACTTTCAACATCATTTCGTCCATCTGCCATCGCTGAATTAATGTCACCACCTAAATGTCATTGGTTCTGGAATGCAAATGGTTTTGGTGCGAATCAGCGAGTGATCAGGCATTTTCCGTCGATTCTACACTATTTCAGCACCATATTGACCTCAAATTATTTTCTATCCTATAGAAGGCCTTCTCAGGTATAAATGTGTCCTAAACAGCAAGCCGATCAGAGCAAAACTGGGAGCCCACGAATTTGTGCAAGCTGCCGCACGTGGAAAGCGTGACATTTGTTTGTTGACACGATCCGTCTTCCCACATCTCGACACTTTCACATCTTCACATTTTCACATGGTCGGGCGCGCTAAATCTGACCGCGTGAAAGCTCACGCAACTAGTCGCAAGAAGGAAATGGCCGTTTAGGCAGCAGTGCGCAACTAAAAGATGGAGCAGGCCAAACCGGATAATATGGGAGAGAAAAATCGATTCGAGCCATTGCCAAGCTCCGCGACGTCTCGTACGGAACTCTACAGCGACGCATACATGGTGGAATTGGGATTCGGGAATCTAATCAGACAAAACAGAAGCTCTCACCGGCAAAGGAATGGTCGCTTGTCCAGTTTCTGTTGGAGTCAGCAGAGCGTGGGTTTCCGCTCAAGCACTCCCAGATTGCCGAGGCCGCGAATGATGTTCTGCAAGCCGAGTTCATAGTGTTGGACACGGGTTCGGGTAAACCCGACGGGTTAGCGGGTCGGGTCGGCCGGGTCCGGGTCACGGGTTGCGGTCAGGCGCGACCCGCTGATACCCGTACCCGACCCGGAAACCCGACGGGTCCAGAATCCGGTAAATGCTCCACTCAAATTGCAACAATCAAACAGCTGTCAATCGGCAAGCATTGACTGCGGCGATCATGATTGACAGTGCCAGAGTGCGGCGATCATGATCGACAGCGCCAGAGTGCGGCGATTACAGTGGCCTCACCGGAATAAACAAGTCTGCTTCTTTGGTTCTGACCACCTCGGACTGTGCGATGTTTTACATTACATATTCTCTCTTTTTCGTCCCAATTGCCTCTGCAGCCTTGGAGCACTACCTTCAGCAAATCCCGTGTCATTGTGTCAGGGGCTTTGTGCTCAGACATATCACGAATGTTGCCTTTGTGTCGGCACTAAATTAAGACCTTTATTTGAATTGCGGATTTGTCAAGGGAACGAGGTGTGTCACTATGCCCTCCCATACTGTTCTCTTTCACAAATCATGACCTAGCATGACGATATGCAGCTGCAGGTGTACCGGCACCATATTAGAATTCCTAGACTGCAGTGAGTTCGCTTCATCCTCCCGTATTCATCGCAATTGATCAATTGCTTGAAAGGCTGTCTTTGTTCACCCCTGTTACATGCACTCCTAATGTCAATTTAATTCAATGTTTTATCTCTCGTGATTCTTCAATATGAATTTCCTGAGTAATTGCTGCCTCAAACTTATTCTGACAAGGGAGAGGAACCAAGTACCAAGAAACATCGTAATGATTAGCAGTAGCATTCCTTCTCTTAGTTATGCACACCCCAAGTTCCTGCTTATATATTTATTTGTTCTCCATCTTCGATTAAGTACAGTTAGTGGGTTCAAGAGGATGACGCACATGCTATAATGTTAAACAACCTTTTCAGCAGAGCATCATAGAAGAAGCACTTGTGAGAAATCTTTCCACAGAGCGTCATAGAAGAAGCAGCGGTGAGATATGTTCTCATGCAACTGTGAGAGATGTTCCCATCAACGCGAGAACATTTTGAAGGTGAGAACATTAAACTGAACCTGAGCCTCACGAAGACAACTTGATGCTGGCCAAATACATTTATTTCTTACAGATAGGTATTGGGATTTTTTATGCTGGTCTTTGAGTTGTGACCTATACCCAAACCCGCAACCCGTATCCGCGGGTTCAGTGGAGGCTTGACCCGCGGGTTGGCGGGTCGGGTACAGACCCGTACCCCTTGGGGGTTCGGGTTTTTTGGGGTACGGGTCCGGGTCAGTCTTTCCGGACCCGAACCCGTACCCGTGTCCATCCCTACGAGTTCAGTACAAACTGTGAGCCCGTGGGGACAAATGGGTCTTCAAGTTTCTTGATCGACATCATGACGCGCTGTCAACCTTTTGGAGCAAGTCACTTGACAGCCAGCATGCACGTAGCTTGAACCCGGAAGCGGTCAAGTCCTGGGTGGAGTTAGTGGAGAAGTGGATCGTGGAGAACGGCGTCTCACTGGACAGAATATATGGGATGGATGAGAGCGGTTTCCCGACGGGCTACACTGGGAAGGAGCGCGTTGTCGGGGCCCGCGGGACGAAGATGCAGCACAAGCAGGGTGGGGCGAGCCAGCAGAACATCACAGCGCTTGTGATGATCCATGGCAACGGGAAGATGGTGGTGCCGCCGATGGTGATCTTCCCTGGTGTGAACTTCCAGACAGCGTGGGCAAATGGCAACACTGTGAATGCCTTGTGAGTGTTTCGGGGAGTGAGAAGTGATTGCGAGACTCACTGGATGTGCTCAGCATCGCAAAATCTATTAACGGGTGGACGAACAAAGAGCTTGGGTATCTTTGGCTCACCAAGGTGTTTGATCCCGCGACCAAGGAGGAGGCCAACGGCCTCCCACGCGTTCTGCTCCTTGACGGGCACAGCTCCCACTATTCAGAAGAGTTCCTTGAGTACGCACACAAGAATAATATCATCCTACTCGGGTATCCGCCTCACTGCACGCACGTGCTCCAAGGCCTTGATGTTGTCTGCTTTGCAAAGACGAAGATGTGCTGCCAGCGATGCATTGTCGAGTTCGAGTCAAAGATGATGTGCAACGTGTCGAAGGCCGAGTTCCTCACAGTGTGGGCCCCAGCGTACCTTGAGGCATTTGACGAATCAACGACCTGCGCAGCCTTCAAGGTAACAGGGATCATACCTTTCAATCCTAATTTCGTCACTGAGGAGCAGATGAAGCCAAGCCAAGCAATGTCGACTCGTGGAGAGTTCCCAATGCCGCAGCCCAGCCCCGTCCGCGCCATCACAAACACCATGCGCCTTCATCCCCCCACCTGCTTCGACCTCTCCCCATCAAATGTTGTGTCGTTGTTGAATCTTGCATCATCATCACCACCGCAGACACCGTCGTGCCGACGCAGCTGGGATGAGATGGAAAACATCGACCCTATTCTTTGGTCACCATCCAAAAAAATGTGATCGCTGTACGCGCACCTTGGTAGCACGTCCACCGGTTCACTACTCCTCAGCTCCTCAAAAGTCAAGTCTTACAATACCTCCATCCTCGCACCTGTTATCCAGCATGTACCGCGCTTGATCGAGACCCCAAACTGGATGCTTTCAATCTCTGAGAACGCCCAGGAAGGCTACAAAACTCGGGGGCAGCTCGAAGCAGAGCTTGCTGAGCTTCAGAAACAGCTTGCGCTGGCGCACCAAAATGTCACGGTCTGGGACAATATCCTCGAGGAGGCCAATGCGACGATGGTCTTCCAAAATGTGGGTCTGAAGAAGATGAATGAGGCTCTGCACCAACAGAAGGCGGCAACTGACTGTGCATGCCTTTTCAAAGGCAAGGCTCAGGTTTTGTCCAGTGACGAGTTCACCAATCAGGTGAAAGAGATGAATGCAGCAAAGAGGGTGAAGGACACTAGGAAGGAGGCCAAGAAGGTCGCTAGGCAGCGGAGGAAGAAGTTGCGTGAAGAGCTGGAAAAAGAATGGGTGCAGATGAAGGAGCAGCACATTGTGGAGGTGGAAGCTTGGTCAAAGACTTGCACTGAGTTGCTGGCAGCAAAGACGAAGAAAAAAGACCTGCCTCCCAAGCCCAAGCTGGACAAGAAACCGCAGATCCCGGTCAAAGAGGATGAAGACGACAACGTGGACAATGAAGTGATGGATGATGGCGAAGTGTGACAGCGCTGACCCAAGGAATGGAATTTGTGACACTTTGGTGCTTGTGTTCATTCTTTTCATTTCATTACATTTCAACAATTTAATTACATGTATCCTACTGCAGTATAACTTCTTAGAGACTCTAGTATGTACTCAAATAATTTTGTATTTTATTGTGGCCACTTGCAAGACTTATGAGGCAAACATCAAAGTAGTGACCCAAGGAGCGGCACTAAACTGTAAGTTCTGCGAAAGGCTGTAAGAACACCTTGGGCCATCAAAATGCCATCAAACTTGGTGCCGCTTAGGAAGAGATATATTATGGCGTGTAAATTCCTCTAATCCTTTCCAGAAATTTTGAGGAAGCGATGCTACATCACAGCATACTTTCTGCATTCCAGTGTTACTATGTTACTGATATCCCGCTGCTGTTTTCCGATCATTTTCTGCCTGATCCTCACCCAAATATCTTGAGTCAAGATTACCAGAAGTTCCTTGTGTATGGAAAGCCGGAGCACCACACATTGAAACAAATGATAGCCTTATTTGCTGATTGATGGCCATTGGGTTGTAAAGTGGAAGGGGAGTTGACAGTAACAGCAGGGGCAAAATCCAAGGCATATAGAATTCATATGCCTTACACACATGTGGTTCACATGCCATCACATTGCAACAAAGGTTTCAGTTACCTTTGTTGCACCTTTGTTTTTGGGGGTGGCTCAAAGACAAAAACAAAGGTGCAACAAAGGTGATTGACGACTTTGTCACAAAGTTTGATGGCATGTGAACCACATGCGTGTAAGGCATATGAGGTTCACATGCCTTGGCTTTTGCCCCCAGTGTATATATGTGGAGCTGTCCACCGGCTGATTGGCATTGCTCGGCAATGGCTGTCCCTATTGCCAAGTGGTGTGACCCCAATGGAATCCAATGGGGGATGCCATGTTCCACTGGAAGCCAGTGGGCCAATCTCCTTTCTGCATTCACTACTTTTCCTTGTCCCGATCTATGTTGTATTACATCGGATTTGCATGGTTTTGCTTGAGTTCATCAGTAATTTCCATCAATTTCAAATGTTTTGTGATGGCTTCAATGCTTGCGGAATTTCGTGTCCTACACTCATGTGTCTGGTATTCAAAATTGTATCGGAAACACATATCAACTTTTCCAGAAAACGGCTCGAATTAAAACGATAACTGCATATGATCTGTCCTTGCATCTTCCTGAATCCTTGGTTCCCACTCCCTCGAAATTGAGAACAGGAAAAGAAAGCAGCATCACAGAGAGCCAAGATGGTAATACATGAAGTTAGTTTCACCGGCAGTGTTCTCCCTAAGGGTTAAGCCTTAACTTCGCTTAAGCCTTAATAAGACCTTAAGTTAAGGCCTTAAGCACAGTCTTGGATGAACTGAAGCCTTAATTAAGGCCAGTCACATGATATTTCAGTGCTCCAAGCAAACAAAACAGGGTGATGAGTGGTGGAAAAGCTGTGAATTACCCATGCAAACAGTTTGTAGATCCCCTCTGCATTTTTTGGCAAGGCACTGGCAATACTCTGATACACCAAGTCAAAAATGATGGCCAACCAGCTCAAAAGAGGCACAAAATGCAGTCTGAAATGCCCTTACTCGGAAAGAATTGTGTATCTTGCTGTGGACAATGTATTTAGCAACCTTTTTGTGTCATAAACCTCAGATTATGGCTGTTGGATTGGGGGTGGGAAATTTTATCTTAACCCTTAATTTGGGCTTAATATTAAGCCCTTATTAAGCCCCAAGGCCCTAATTAAAATTGCTATCCTTAATAAGGCCTTAAGGGAGAACACTGAGTTTCAGGCTGAATTCAATAGGACTGGAAGTTAGCACAGGGTTAACAGCAGAGTTTGCCTTATACATTTCATTTGAGAGTCCAACAGTAACCACTGGGATCTAGTGGATGATGCTCAACTTGTGGTGGCAATAGACAGATATCAGGAACTCCAGTGGTGGACACCATCAAATACCATCCAGCAGCGACCGCCAATGGCCACCAGTAACCATCGGTGGCTAGCGGCGGCAAACTTCTTAGTTCTGAGCATCACCCTCTTTATAAAATTACGTGTGTCCGTCTGTCTGAAGCCTTCAAACTCCGACGACTCCGCCAGCTCCGCACTCAGTTCCAATCTCAGCTTGATGTATTGGGGACTACATAGTTAACCTTGAGATAGTATCAATTCCTTCATCATCTTCCACGTTGTTTGTGACTTCTCGGGAATTTAGGAAGTGCGCTAGGAGATAGTGGCTCGAACAGGCCGCGATGACAACTCCGACTCGGCAGGCACTGCCGCTCCCACACAAACCCCTCCCTTCGCTTCTCTGTCAAAGCGTGGGTTATGCGGATTGAGCGAAGTTCAAAAAAAGATAATCCTTTCCCACCCAGCGCATTACAGGTCCCCCTAACCAGTCGAAGTGGGGGGCCGCAAAGCGGCCCACCGCACTCTTGTATTACTTGGAGTTGAATACTCATCAAGAAGTCCAAGGCAAAAGTCACGCTCACACGCCAAACAGGCCCTGCGTGACATGAGCGCACCCTTGCCAACCAAAGTACACCAGACGTTATAGGACCATGCTCCCCCATCATTTCTTTCATCAAAATCTGCCTTGAGTTCATCTCTACAGTGTAACATTGATAACTCCATACAGATTTACTGCTGCTATGTACTCTGTCTGAGCACACCCTATAATGTCTGGATACGAGACTAGACTTCTGGATGCCTAGTCACTGGTATGACTCATGTGCGCGTACGGCCCCAGAAAAGTGACCTGGGATGGAACCTAGAATGAATGATCCCAGATGTGAGCCAGTGCTACAGACTATTTTGCAGGGGTGCCTGTCTGGACTCACTTCTTGACCACGGTGGGCTGAAAAAATTTTGTGGCATGGCCGAGGTACCCGATGGCCACGTGATGAGGAGTTCCACCAAAATGAAGAAACACACATTGATCGGGGCAGCATGTTATGCAGCACGAATTTGATTCATTTCCTTGTTTCGCACAGTCACAGGAATGTGCAGAGAGGTTTGGCGAAGGACCGAGATGGATGATACAGTCGTCACTGTCCTAAGCCATACTCCTCATAACCCATAACCTGTGAAAACCCATAGCTTTTCACCCAAAACACTGATGGTTCTCAATTAAAACCCATAACATTGTGAAACCCCATAACCCATGCATTTTTAGACTTGAAACCCCAGATGTTCCTTGAGCCCGAGGGCATATCAGGTTAAATTTCCAAGTTCCCACGGCTTACAAAGGGGGATCTACTACAGTTTATGGCTTGCAAATCAAAATTTAGGTCAATGGACACTGATTCTGAACACCTCTCACTCATCACAAGAGGTTAAACCACTCCATTCAGGCTGACTAGGGGTAATTCAGGGACGAACAAACATGGAAGACTATGGAAAAAGTTCAACTTCAGCCTATCACATGTATAAAACCTTAATTTACCTGCTTCACACCATATCCCAGTGTTGGAAAGGTGGCCGGAAAACTCCGAAATAGTTCCCACAGTTGCTGAAACCCATACCTGCCATAACCCATAGCTTTTTGGGCTTACCGAGAGGTATGGGTGAAGACAGTGACAACTGTATAAGTCATGTAAAAAATGCCGGTATGTGGTGCCCTCTGGTACACCTGTGAGCCCATTGTATCAAAAAGTCAGACCAATTCAACAATGGTAGTAAATGCTACAGCCATCCTACTCGAAACACGGGATATTTTCCCAATCAAGCAATTTGATTGGCCATCAGAAAATCCAAGGAGGCCATGCCCTCCGACCTTTCAATGCAAACATAATGAGTCTATTCTAAAGGAAAACAGTTGAAAATTGAGCTCAAGAGAGCCATCTGATGCAAAATTCATTGAAAAAAAAAAAAAAACGAGCTGCGCTCTAAGTTCCGCAAAAGGCTGTAAGCAGATGTACTGATTTTATGTGCACCTGTTTACAGTCTTCTTTTCTTTCACACCTCACCAATTCCTGCGATACCACTGTTTGGTTTCGACAGAGTGTTCGCCAGCGCTCGATTTGTCCCTGCCATCTACATTCATCACACAGGATTCCGTATGCACCTAACATCTTGATCGTCACTGGTATATGGGTTCTGTTACAGAGACTAGTATGCACCTGTTTGAAATCACCGCAATTTAGGATTTTATTCTCAATGATGTTTAAACGCTTCCATCCAAGTTCACCGAATTAAGCCTGTACCCATACCTCGTCAGATTGCACCCGTCCGCAACCTTCCATTTTCCAACTCTCACTGCTGGCGCTTCCCATATGTGCGGGCAACTTCTTGGTTTATGCATTGATTTTCGAGGTCCATTGGATCAGAGTGGACATGCTCGCACGTCACTGGGCGCTCGCCGGCTCCCGAAGATCCTTTCCCACTTCCCACTCCGACCACCTCGACGCCCTGCTAACAATATATGCATCTTCGCCCACCTTTCCAATCCTATTAATTAACTGTGTTCAATTTCATGTTGAACATCCCACGTTCAATGCTTTGAACTTGACGCCTTGAACTTCAAGACTCAGGTTGAGGTTCGAGACTGTTGGCTTCGTGGGTATTCTTTGCGGAGTCGCAGTTTAAGTTTAGGGAGGCTTCTAGGCTGTGCGTTTTGACACATTTCCCACTTTGAGCAGGCCACGAGCCCGGTATCCGCACTGAAGACTCGCTCAAAAGAAGTATTACAACTGCATACCCACGAATAAAGGTCGGTCAACCATTGCTTCATCTCTTTCGCTCATCCCCTTACGGCAAACCTATCCGTCACTCAACACGTTGCTTGTGGGACATCCTTCCATCAAAATCTCCGGAGCATACCTGGGGTATTATGCGGCGACGCCTCGAAGCTAACCTTCTTGTGGTTGTGAGCTGCGTCTGCGATCCCTACGCACTCGGTTCTAGTTCGCATCATGATGTATTTCATGTTGACGTTATGGGTCAGAATGAATTGCGTACCATCTACAGTTATCTGTGAACCTCTCCCGTCGGGATCTCTCCTCGATCTTCGCGAGAAGCAGGTTTCATACACGGATTGGGGAAATATCAGGCTGAGATTTGTTATGCTGAATTCAAAATTGAGGATCAAGAAATTCGAGTAATAGTGAGTCTGAACCGTGAGAGCGGTAAAGTGGTGAGACTAGAACCTGGTCTTACCACGCTGTTTGGAAAACTTGGGATATCCCATAGTGATGAATGACGGGTATAATGACAGTAGAGGTATGCATGTAGATAAGGGGAGACATAGAGCGGCCGAGTCAGCGAAGTCTATCTCCGATGAACTCGGCTCTGCCGCCGCCTCCAGTTTCTCCATAAATGTTCGATTTGTACAAGAGACCGTGACTGAAGAGACGGTGCCACAGACTGCAGGAGTCTCAGAAAATTAGCTTGAAGGCAAGTTCAAGCCCTCCTCCGCGGCTATATCATCCTTGAGAATAAACACGCACTTTGAGCGGCCGAGAACGATTCGGACCTCACCTGCTGGTAATTCAATTTTGGTATTTATTCTTTGTTGTCTTCATTTCGTGGGGACGCTTTAGAGCCACCCTCGAGCATCGGGTTAGTGGGGACAGAAGGAGCGGTTGAGTTGGTTCTGTCAGTAGGTGGGTTGTGGATCGGTAGGGGGTGGTCGATGGCCTTGAGCGACGTGGCCTTAGATCTATTCTCTCCAAGTTCGATTTCTGGGCAATCTGTACCAATTGGTAGGAGTACCTTCCCATTTGTCAAATAACTCTTACGTGTTTATGCTACTCGCTGCTCGGGTGACGGAAATGTCTACTCCAGGATATCTGTCTTCTGAGGCCACAGGCACGGATCGCATGTTGCTTCTCAGGCGGTATCTAGCCCTCAACCCAGCGAAGGGATCCATACTTAGGAGTGCCTTGCATGAGGTTTGTCTCTTTCGTACGCTGAATTTGTCCCGAAATTACCATCTTGCCAATAATCACTTGATGCCCGTGGGATAACCAGCCATAATATTCGCCAGAGCGCGTCAGATCGGACGTATTTTCCACCTACCTAACACCCCCTCATGAAATTGTTGTCACCCACGGAGCATGGGATGTTCGGTTCCTTTCAGCTTCTAGCTCGTTTCTTGGAGCGACATCCAAGCTCCGCGGGACTGCATGCACGATATACATATTACCCAAAGACCGTACAGGCTCCTCCTATGGCTGCCGAACAAGATCAACCTAGTACGTTTAAAGCAATGTCAGCGCCCTAGTCATGGCCCTACTGCGGCCAAACACTATTCTCATCCCAGACCTTGACATTTTCGAGTCTTCAGATCACCATATGCCATGGGCCTGCTGCGACGGCTATATAAGATCCCCTTGTACGTCGGTTCTCTCAGTTCATCCTTCCCACAGACACAAATGCCTTACACCGAAAATCCTGACCGCTTCGCTGCCCTGGGGATGTACAAGGCCCCCGCCCACCTTACCAAGGAAGAGTTTGAAGCTTACATGATCACTCTCACGGATGACTTGCTCGCGATCCCCATCTCGAAGAATAATTTCCACAAATTTGATCTTGTATGTCCCTTGCCGAACCATTCACCAAAGCTAACCCCAGTTTGAAACAGATCCTCCAGAACAATGAGTTGGACAAGTATGTCCAACATCTCGGACTACCCCCGCCACACCCCAGCGTTTGGCAGATCTGCGAGTGCGAGGTGAACTTGTTTAGTTGTTTCATCGAACTCCACTTCAACTTACAACATCCAGAGTCGCGAACATCTTTCCGACGTACTCAGTACCATCCTAAAGCACCGCCATTCCTTAACTAATCATTTCCATAGATTGTCAAGGACAAAGACTTCAAGGAGCGCATCGACGCTGCCGAACATTTCGGCTTCCACGCGGGTTCTTGCTCCTTTTCGGCCGATTTAAAGACCAAGATTTTTATTCCAGCCTCGAACGACCGCGTGCACGCGATGGGAGTATTCAAAGTCGGTCCCCAGCCGGACAAGACGGCATTCCACGACTTGGTTGAGGAATTGGCCGAACGTATTCTGGAACTTCCTGCTGCGAAAAAGAACATCCTCAAAAAGACATTGGTGCGTCAGCTATTTCGTGATGCATGTCTGACTCTATTGTAATGTTGATTTCCCTTGTAGTGGTTTCAGAATGAGCAGATTAGGGACGATCTGCATGAGCTGGGTCTGCCGCCGCCCGAGGACGTCGTTGTTTTGATGATCGAAGCAGAGGTAAGAAAAATAATCCCATTTGCATCTGGTCTCAATTTTCAGTTATTTATTCATTTTTTCCGGCTCAGACGATCGAGAACGTGGTCGAGGTATGGCATTCCCCTTCTATTCTGAGAGCGAAGGAACATCTGACCTCCCCGTCAGTTCATTCACGATGTCGAAGTCATAAGCCTCGTTACGGACACCCTTTCCCATGTCCCCTCCCTCTTGGAGTGCACCTGCTTCTGCGCCGACATCGTTGCAAAGATCAACAAGGATGAATCGTGAGCATCCGCTGATGCTCAGCCCTTGGCTCGGAAGGTTTTTGTTTTTCAAGACATAAATGTCCTGTGTACTTGTTACGTGCTTGGAATTATATCTATTCACTGGAACCGTTTCGCTTCCTAGTTCGGTCTCAGACAAGATCTACCTCACCTTGCCCAGAGTTCGGAGACAAATTAGACAACTGGGTGTCTCCCATAAACAAAGTATTCGGTCGACCCATCCCGCTGCCATCCCATTGCGCTCGATAATCTTGCCGCAGACGAATGATCAAATTTCTGGACACAGTCCAAGCAACTCAAGTTTTTGAAAGGGCACCCACACAGCGAAGATATCTATCCAAGATTTAAAAATGAACGAGTTGTCAGATATGACCCAGCCCTGATTCGAACAAGCAATCCCCACAATCCAGCATTGAAGTTGCCTACACATGCGTCGTGGGTGCGGACCTTCCGCAACTGGATCTCATTATCACTTATGCTCACTTGGCTGGGACAGAATCGATCTGGGTCGATGCAGCGTTGACGCGCGCTAGGGGACAAAATTTCGCTGATTGAGTGCATCAAACTTAGGGAAGAAACCCCAGCGAAAATTCCCGCGAAGGCGAAGTCCACAAACTTGAACTCCTCAGGCATCGGAAAATCTAACCCAGTGAACTGCGAGGGCCTGTGTGCGAGCATGATATGGCTTGAAGCTGAAGTAAATCAATTCATACCCTTTTTTCAATTTTGTTTAGTTTAATCAACACAGAATTCGAATCAACTTGCGAGACTTCAAGTTGAATCGGGTTCTTCGGTTTTCACCTTCCACGTAACTTCTTTGAACCATCCAAGCACCCTCCTGCGACTCATCGCATTGAGGTACCGGGGACCGTGTTTCCTAGCAAACGTGAGTTCTATTCTGTATCTGTTCCGCTTGGATTACTCTTCGGGCTGAAGTCCGCGAGACGACTCCATTAGCCACTGGGTCGATGCGCCTTCCGTGACCTACAGTAAACCGTTCATGTTCTTGTTGGAGCGGAGCGAATGCATGCATGGTTCGTACAAGACACATGGAGTCTGGTAAAGACTCCTCGAGGAGCCATGTTTCTTGGGACAAGGGACGATTTCGATAATAATAGTAGATAGTAAATATGGTATACATCTATTCCAGCTGCAAATGGTGCTGCGTCACGCACGGGAAGGGCACATACAGTTGCCGATACCGTGCCGCAGCCCGCATCAAAGAACAAGAATGGGATATAGGCGGTGACAGGCTAAGACGCCGAGCGAACACCGCGACTTTCCCGTAGAGTCCCTCGCCGTCTGTTCACAACAATTCGGTATCCTCCCGGCAAGTGCAAGAACAAGGACGTGCCCGAGGACGCGTGCAGGGTCGAGCAAGGGCAGCACTCAGCGCACAAACGCCTTCTCGATCGCTACCACACAAAGCGCACACGCAAATTAAAGGAGACCCAGGCTAGGGACGAGTGACCTAGCCTCGCGACGATCTAATCGCTGCGCATCCTGCATCAAGCACCAAGTACGGGACTCGGCCCGAGGACACAAGACCCATTAATTGCAAGGAGGGACGTACCTCAACACTTAGTACCACCGCTGCGGTTGTGATCTTACCCCAAGCTTAGCGAAAATTCCTTGCGCGGGGGGCTGGGTTTGCGCTTGGGCGGCGTCGAACATACAAAGGTGCAGCGCCAAACGCGGGTTGCGTTTGCACGGCGCCGACAACAGGTGGCGACTGGGCGGGGGCGCAGCAGGCTGGGAAGGACGAGGGGCGACGAAGATCGGCTGTGTTGAGGGCGGTGCAAGGAGTGGATTTGCGGAGCGGCGAGAGAGGAGAGAAGGCACCGCCATTGTTGGCGATTATTTCGGTGGAGGTGAGCTCGGCGAGCGGGAGCGCGTGTGTGCGGCGCGTTGCGTTGCGTTGCGTTGCGCTTCGTTTCGTTTTGGAGCAGAACGCGAGTGGAGGAGAAACAGATGGAAGAAGCGAAAGAATACAAAGAGGTGAAGGGACGCAGACGCACCTCAACGCGATGTCCCGCAAACTCGGACCTCGTCGCAATCGTGACGAACGTATCCCTTGCATCCGGATGCGGGAGCGCGGAGGCCTCGGGGAACGCCGGTGCTGGCGCTGACACAGGCACGCGCGCGAAAAACTGGGGCGTCATGGGGTAGGCCGCGCAGGTACGCGCAGATAAGAGTGGAGCGGACCTCCTAAGAACAAGACCACGCAAAAAACGTGGATGTCCAAGAAAGTGAAAAAAATAAAGAAAACGCACCTCATGACTCCAATGCGCAAACTCCGGCGCCGCCGCAATACTCGAGCTCTATGTCTCGCTCCCTGCCCCCACCGGTACCGGCACAACGAACGTCTGCGGCAGCGGCAGCCGCGCTTGGTCCGTAATCGCACTCGCACTCGTCCCCGCCGCTGCGCCCTCAACCCCAAGTGTGCTTCCATTCCCGAATATCGATGAGGCTCCAGCGGCGGATGTGGATGGCCCTGTGGTCCCGGCGCAGGCACGAAGAGCGGTGGAAGGCCCTAGGGCCCTGTGCTGCGCGTGCAGCGGGGTCGGATACGGTGGACTAGGCGGTGGTAGGCGACCAATAGAGCGATAGGATGCTAGTAGCCCGCAATGCGTACAGGCTCCTACAGCGAATCGTTAGAAATCCGCCAGAATTCAAGGGGAAAACGGACCTCGAAGGGCTGGAATTGTGGCCGAATGAGACAGTACGTTTGAACGGACATGCACGCTCGCTGGCGCCATGAATAAAACCGACATAGAGGCAGGAGAAGGAGCACGAACGACAACCGCAGTCACGGCCTCGTGTGATGTGACTCGGCACCCGCAACCGAGTCACTCGCGATCAATTTTGGTTCGGGGCAAGTTCAAAGTCGTTTGTACAAGCGTTCTTTCGGTGGGGATGGGATTTTGCCATTTTGGCTGTGGAAACAAAAAAGTCCGTTCTAAGTTCACACGGACCGCTGTGGTAGGGTGGCATGGCCGGTGTGTGGAAATTCATCCACTGCATTCAGAGGGTTGGTAGGCAGACATCTGTCTACCACGGGTAGCCAGAGCGCGGCAGACCCAAAGTCGGCACACTCTGTGGAGGTTGGTCAACCCGGGCCTACATCCATCAGCAAAAGCTGGGCCTGCTATGTAGTGCTCTGTAGCCCTACGTAGCTACTGTAGCTCCGTAGCGACTGTAGCGAAGGTCCCCTTCTCCGGAGCAATGTGTAATTGATCTGTAGTTTGTTGATCTTACGTAGATCCCCTGTAGATCCGCGGTTTTCTGTAGAAATCTGTAGTTCTCCGTAGTTCGGCGGCCTATATATATCCATTACGACCCGCCAATATCCACGGCTCTTTACCGGTCACTGCTCTTTCCCAATTTGTGATGAATGAACAAAATAGCATTTCCAAACGATTTATTAGTTCAATCTAAGGCGCATCTCCTTTGCACCCACTGCCCTTCTGCCAGTCTTTTTCTTCCCCTGGAACCCAGCCTTCCTAGCCCAACAATCCCACTCGTCATTGGTCTTGTCCCAAAGATCCGGGTAGGTCTCGAGTTCGTCGAGGAGTTCCAAACCTCTGAGATAATAGCCCTGGTAATAGGCTTCACGCAACTGACCAGTGACAAATACGCCAGTGCGCCACTCCTCGAGCGTCTGCCTAAACTGTAAAAAATATCAGAATCTAGAATGAGGAGAGATCCAGACAATTACGAAGATCATGATTGCGATTATAAACTTGGGTCGGTATTTCTGGAATTCTTCAGGGAATTCTTGACCCAAGGGGCGACGTCCCATTGAAAGGATGCTTTGAGCTAGCCTTTCGAACGCCGGATGCATTAGATTATTCGGTCGTCCCTGCAGAAGCAATTTAGTCCGTGTAAGTCATTGGTTTTAAAAGATACCTGGGCATCTACGCCATGTTCGTGGTAGGTGGATCCGTCTAACAACTTCTCCACATTAGATTTCACCTTCTCTGTCCACTCGTCGCGTCCGCGGTATTGGGCTTGGTCTGGGAAGATGGCAGCACGGTATTCGGTCTTGAGTATCTCCCGAGCCAGCTCCTTGCATCGATTTCGAAAGGTCGCCACGAAATTCCAAATCTGAGGTGGATGTAGAAGCGCTGAGAGAAGAACTGGACACTCACTAGTTCAACCATGTCGTCTGAGTTTGTTAAATGCTTCTTATATTCTAGTGTTGAGAATTGAAGTTAAAAAAAAAAGTATAACGTAGCGAAGGACACTTACTCTTCTCGAGGGGGATCCCCAGTTTATCGACGACATAGAGCATGGCGTCGTGCAGGAAGCTGCTGATCTGCACGCTCTTGAACTCATCCCGTTCTGGGAAAAGATTCTGAAGGAGGAGGTAGATGTAGACCAGGTCCTTGGCACGAGCAAACACTTTCTTCCACGATGCAGGGTAAAAACCCTCCTGCCTCGGATTAGTGCACACCTTTCCCGAAGAGCGCTTCCTCTTCTTTTGAGCGCCTTCGTCGTTATCGTTGCCGCTGTCGCTGTCGCGGTCGCTGTCGCGGTCGCTGTCACTCTCCTGGCGGTCGTCGCGAAGGTCTCGGCGTCCACGGTCGTGGTGGCGGTCGTCGAAGGCTGGCTCTGAATTTTCCTGTAGCTGCCGGTGTCGTTCTAAACGGTCTCGAGTCGGTGGAAGGGTTGGCCTGTTAACTTGACGATGTCTGTCCAGAAGCACGTAGGAATCCGCTGAGAAATCTTTAGTAAGACCTTCGCCTTCAAAATAAATCATACCTGCACTTCTTTCGTCCGTGCGGATACCTAGATTTTTACGATTAATTAACGGGGATCTGGACAGAGTCAGTTCACTCACCAGATGCATGGGACTCTTGTCTTCTCCAACCTGTGCATGTGTGAGTAAGTAAACATAGTGAATGGAAAAAACTTGGAGTTGACTTGCCATCTGTAGAACCTGAGCCTCCTGGATGATAAATTAGAGTGTATCACGAGGAGAAGGGAATTACTTGCCCTGATGAGCTCCTCTTGCAAACTGACCGCCCTGTACGTGCTCTTTTCCACCTCGACGTTCAGCTCCATCTCGACTTCTACCACCTCCGGATGACCCTGTTATGATTTGTGAGGTCAAGTCATACGACTAGCCAAAACTTACCATACGCGTTCCTATTATCCGCTTCTTCTGGGATCAGGATCATGAGTTGAGAAGATTTCTGGTGGCAGTACAACAACTTACCTTGTCGCTGTTCGGGACGGTGCCCATGTTCACGGTCCTGTCCTCGGTGAGGTTGGCTGTAGTTTCTAAAACTTCCTATTGCAACCTGTGAGGCCATGTCGCATGATTGATCAAGACTCACCATATCCATCTCCGCCGGGGTGGTCAACTGGGATTATGAATGAGAAAGGTTCTAGGAAGCAGTACGACAACTTACGTTGTCGATCTGGTACATGGGACCCACCGACCTCATCTCTTACTCTGTAGCCATCTGAAAGTACGTGTTAAAGGATTCCCGGTAGCAGCACAACGACTTACCTGGACGATCCTGCCATCCACGTTCAAGCGACTGCGAGGATTCTCCGGAATATGGTGCTGTTTTGATTTGTGAACCCAGGTTGCACGATTAGCCAAGACTTACTGTGTTCCTCTCTTGCACCGTATTCGTCTGGGAACGCAAGTCAGAAGGATCCTAGGCAGCGGTACAACATACCTTGCCGATCCTGCCTTCCCTGTTGCGACGGTTGGCTTCGTACTTCGAAATGTGACGCTACTTTGATTTGTGAGCCCGGGCCGCATGATTAGCCCAGACTTACCTGGTTCTTCTGCGATTACGGGTCAGAAAGATCCTAAGCAACAGTACAATTGCTTACCACGTCCACGATGATCACGCTCTTGACGCCACTCCGGCTCCTGTTGCTGGCGATATGGAGGAAGTGAGGACGGCGATCCTGTAAAGATTTGTCAAGTGCCGTTGCCCGCTAAGGAAGGACTCACCATATCTACGCCCCGAAGATTCACGACCTGAGATTGTGGATTAGAAAAATTCCAGGCTGCAACAACACAATCACTCACTTTGCTCATCGTCCTGGTGTGTTAGTCGCCTCAACCACGCCGCGTCGAGGTCTTCCTGCACCTTGTCTCGCCCCCGCTGCTCCTCGCCTCGCCCCCGCTGCTCCTCGCCTCGCCCCCGCTGCTCCTCGCCTCGCCCCCGCTGCTCCTCGCCTCGCCCCCGCTGCTCCTCGCCTCGTTCCCGCTGCTCCTCGCCTCGTCCCCGCTGCTCCTCGCCTCGTCCCCGCTGCTCCTCGCCTCGCCCCCGCTGCTCCTCGCCTCGTCCCCGCTGCTCCTCGCCTCGTCCCTCGTCCCCGCTGCTCCTCGCCTCGTCCCCGCTGCTCCTCGCCTCGTCCCCGCTGCTCCTCGCCTCGTCCCCGCTGCTCCTCGTCTCGCCGCCGCTGCTCCTCGTCCCGCCGACGCTTCTCCTCGTCCCGCCGACGCTTCTCCTCGTCCCGCCGACGCTTCTCCTCGTCCCGCCGACGCTTCTCCTCGTCCCGCCGACGCTCCTCGTCCTCCTCGGCCCGCCGACGCTCCTCGTCTCGCAGCTGCCGCTGCCGTTCATATCCTTGTTGACGTCGCTCTTGTTTCTGACGTTCCTCCAGTGAAAGGACATCGTGAAGAACTCCATCCCCATCCTGATCTTCGTGGCCTGAGGGATAGTCGTGATCCTGCCCCATGTCTTCATACACGATCTCCTTCCCTTTTCCCTTGTCTACCCAAACAATGTAAGCGGCAAAATGATAATATATATCAATTACCTTTACGAGACATTGACTCAGCAGGCTAAACGTCCGGTTAATAGATGTTTAGAGACAAGGAGGTTTGAGGCTCACTGGAAAATTGTCCTCGTCCTAAGGAATGATCAATACTGGAAACCTGATTATCCAAAGCAGGTTTACATACCTCAGATATCACCTGCGGGTGGTGGGTGTTACGGCGAGAAGGAGGCGGTTGGTGGTCTTCATCCTCGTCGTGGTCCTCGTCCTCGTCGTTGTCGTTGTCGCTGTCGTCAGGCGGATGTTGGACGGGCCGGTGTTGGATAGGCTGGTGTTGGACGGGCTGGTGTTGGACGGGCGGCTGTTGAACAGACGGGTGTTGGGTTTCGGAACTTAGCGGTCGCCTAAGAGTTTGGAGCGCAGAATTATAATTGATGGGTTCTGCGTAAGATGATTGAGGGGGGTCTTCGGGAGTGCGTGGCCTCGGTTGATACTGGAGGAAATACAAGTCAATAAGCGGTTGCAATGAAGGGGAAACAACGTACAAGATAAGGAGAAGCTGGTGTTTGTGTAGGGGGACATGATTGCAAATCCCCAGATTCAAGTCTCAGCTTTAGAGGTGAGTCCGGAAATGCCTGCCAAAGGAATTCAGAGAAGAATAGATAAGATGAATTATCGGCTCACGGGTGAAGGATTTGCGGCTACTTTGCGGCTTCGTTGCTTCTTTTTCGCAGGCGCAGCTGGGTTCTCCGGCTCTCCGTCTAGGCATTCTTGTGCGCCTTTCTTCTTTGGTGGTGGGTTATACTGTATGGAGCGGGCCTCCCGTTCCCACCGATCCAATGTTCCGGTGCCAGCGTTAGATCGGGAAATGCGTGGTGAGCGTGGTAGGTTTTCTGAGACATGCAATGTGAGAACACAGAGTCGTGTGCGTGGTCCTGACCTTTATCTTTCTTTGAGGTGCCCATGTCCCATGTCCGAAAGACAGCGAAGGTATGAAAGAAAGACAAAAGCAAGAATGTGTTGATGTTCAACAACTGTCATGTGACGATCACGTGAACGCGCGCTGAATGTTTTCGCTTTTCGGATCCCTCCCTTGTCCCTCCCCCTCGCGGAGGATCTCGCGGTGGACATGTTACGATAATGACACATATCTGTATACTCACTGCTTAGACCAAATGCATTCATTTTGTATATTATCTTCGGGTCAATTAATAGACCTCCTCTAAGCTGGGACCGTCCTCCGACGCGCTGGGGAAGCGGCCAAGTGGCGCACCACCAGGGAACCCTGCATGCTCGTTGATGTTTCGGAAAAAGTTCAGGCCGAGATGGTGCCGGCGTCCTTGGGGGGCCTGGCGCTGGGAGTCGTTGAGGTACGCGGGGACGGTAACGACAGCGTTGTTGAGGGTCGTGGCCAAGATATGACTCGCGGTCTCCTTACCTTGAACAACTGGAGAAAAAATATTCAAGACGTGAACCCACCTAGGGAACAAATCACATACGATTTCTTTTTTCTCGGCGCAGTACTCCACGCGGATGTACAGCTTGCTGCTCTTGCTGAAGATGTGAAGGGGGAGTGCCTCATGGACCTCGGCGTCGTTGAACTTGCATCCGATGAGCCGCTTGGCATAGAACTCCCTACAATATCAAGTCAATATCAAGTCAGTATGTGACACATCAATAAAAAACGCCAGGAGGAAATGTCCGTGTTAAACGGGTTCTTCACGACTTGATTTTTTGGGTGGGCTTCCCCGATGAGACGCTCGTTATCGATGAGACATACGAGGGGTGGTGAGGTTACCCTGTGTTGGGATGATCTCAACACGATCGTTTTGTCGGACACTAACGCAGCCATTGAAGGAAAAAAGTCAGTTAAAGCAACGTAGAGGACAGACGAGGACATACGAGTGGTGTTGCACGAGTGTGATGCGGGTCCTGTAGGCTTCGTGTAGCTGAAGAGGAAATCGCGAGTGCGCAGTCCGTAGACGCAGCGCTCGCGAGGTAGAGGTCGGGGGCCGCCGACTCAGCCGCCCGCACGAGTGTGATGCGGGTCCTGTAGGCTTCGTGCAGCTGAAGAGGAACTCGCGAGTGCGCAGTCCGTAGACGCAGCGCTCGCGAGGTAGAGGTCGGGGGCGCCGACTCAGCCGCCCGCCGCCGTTCTGGACCAGGAGGTGTGTGACCTACCCCTGGGGCGTCTGCCGTGGAGCAGTTATACGCGTGCTCAGGCTGTCAGGGGGTGCGTAAGGGGTGCTCCTTCAGTGTGGATCTCGGTCTTCGTAGAACTAGCAAGATTATACAACGAATTATTTACAAGAATAGATGTGAAATATCGTTACTTCAGAAATACACTGGCGGCCCCATATCGTCCTCGTCGTAGTCTTTCTCCCAATCCATGGGATCCTCGACCTTGCCGTCCTCCAAATCCTCCACAAGTACGCTCGAGCTGCTTGCCACGGGTTGCACGCTATCCATCGCCATGGACTGCTCGGAAGAAGCCAGCGCCTCCTGCCCTGAAGACACCTCCAACGCGACCGGCGTTGGCTCCAGGGGCACGAGGGAAATTTCCATCGTCGCGACAGTTCCCGTACCCGTGGTCGCAGAAGACTGCACTCTGGCCGCGGCCTCACGGGCTTCACGTGCCGCCTTTGCTTTCTTCTTCTTCTGCTCGTTCCTCCCTGACCGCACGCCTCGCTTCTTCTTTTTCTCCTGTTCGTCCTGTTCGTCCTGCAGCAGCGAGCTACGATCGATGCCGTCGTAGTCGCGCTTCTGGCCGCGCGGCGGGAAATTCAGGCGGCTCTGCAGCGAAGGGGCGTCTAGTCGGGCGGACAGTGGAGGATCCGTCAGCCGCTCTGCTAATGGTCTCGAGGGTACCGCGATTCGATCTTGGAGCCTCATGGCTCGAGGCGCGGTTGGCGGTTGGCGGCGTGGCGGGGAATCGGGAAGCCTCGGCGGTGGCGAGGGCGACGGGCGCACGGAGACTGGCGGAGGTGGCGTCGGGGATGGTGATGGCGGGAGGGGCATCATCGTCAGATGTGACATCCTCGTAGTGGGCACCAGGAGATCCGGGGGCGGCGACGGAGAAGGCGAGCGCTGGGCGAGTAGGAAGTGTGGAATTCTTACAGTCGCCAGGAAGGATTGCATGACTTCCGGGTCCAAGGTCATTGTCTCGAGGACCGGGATCTCACGTCCGAGAGAAGAAGGTGGCGGCTCAGTTCGTGGGGCGGCAGCGCCGCTAGGCGCGCTTGTCACGACTGAATCCTGCACGTAGGGAACAAAAAGTGGCGGTTCATCTCCGGAGGCAGCCGCACCGCTAGGCGCGCTTGCCCCGAGAGAACCCTGCACGTACGGAGGGGGTGGCCCTACGTCTAATGCTCCCTCCTCTTCTACTTCCGGTGTCCACACGTCCGTCGTATACCCAGTCGCCTCGTCGAAGTCCGCATTTGCTCGATACTCCACTCGGATATCGGGCCCCAGCGAAAACAATCCTCCGAGCGCGCGTTGACCTGCCGCAGCGTCTTCCATCCGCAGCCACATCGACCTCCTGGCGTGGACGATAGCCAGAGGGCGAACCCCGCTTCGGTGCAGCGCGTCGAGAGCTAACGCGTGGAATCCGATGGCGCTCATATTCTCGTCCAGTCCGTCCACCACTACCACATTCGTAACCGTAGGCGCGGGTGCGACGTCGCCGAGGTCCATCCCTTGATCCGAGTCGTCCTCATCGCTCGTGTCGGCGGCCTTGCCCTTCCCCTTTCCTTTCCCCGTGTCGCCGCTCTTTTTATTCGATGGTCCGCACCCGGGCGCCCAAGGCAGCCTCGTGGGCGGAGGAGTGCGCGCACGCTTCCCAGCGTCTCCTCGAGCTGGAGCTTGGGTCCGGTACATCCAGTGGGACGCGTGCTGCGGCCTCGCGATCTCCCCGTCCATGATGTAGAAGGGATACCGGGGGACGGGGGCCCCGAACACATTGTCGTCGAGGACTCCTTCCTCGGCGGAGTAGCGTCCAAAGTGTAGACGCCGCCCGTTTTCGCGGTCGTACCACACCGAGGATCCCTTGATCCTCACCTTGGTGCCGCGGTACATCCAGACCGGCTTGTCGTTGTACTCGTCGAGCTCGTACCGACCCCCACTAATCTTCCCAGTCTTAGCCACGGGCGGGGGCACTACCCATTCTACTCGGGACTTGTCTACCTGTTTGCGCAGAAGTTCCGGCGGTAGGTATTTGTTACGCTCGGCGTCGGGAGCGGAGGGCACATAGGGCGGAGGTACTGCGCGCGGCGGGGAGCTCGGAAGAGTCGACGAGGCACCTGGGGGAGCGGGAGGTGGCGGAGGAGATTGGGGCGGCGGGGAACTCAGAGGGGATGATGGAGCCGCTTGCGGGACGTATGGCGGTTCCCATGCCGGTGGGGAGGGCGAACTCCCAGCGGAGTCGTCGGAGTCGCTGCCCGCTATGTAACGGTTGGTACCCGTCGGCACCATCCGCGCGGTGGGAGGAGGCGGTTCTGGGGGGCTGAGCATCGAGCAATACAAGGACGCGGATCGCGCAGCGTTGGCTTGTCTGGAAGAACGAGCAACAAACGCGCGGCCATCCTGCTGCAGGAATGGCGCCTCGAGCGCACCGCGGGCACCTACCTCGTACACGCTGAGGTGGACGAGGCCAGTAACTTCGGTGCCGTCCACGAAGTTGTTGTATGTGGCCGGGCGGGGTGTAATCGCGGTTAGCGCGTAGCCCTGGCGAGGGAACTCGTGAATCACGAAACAAGGCACCCTTGACAGCAGGTAGAGGAGGTATACTTCCTCGGCAGCACCATTGATCCAGACTCCTATGAACTGGTCGTCCGCAGCGGACGCGTTTCTCGCGTGTGCCTTTAACGCCCTCAGCCCCCAGGTGCGCATCGGTCTCCGTGCCCTTTCCATGGCAATCCAAGCCTCCTTCTCCCTCAATCCCCGCTGCAGCGCCACTCCGTAGTCCAAAGCGTCACTCCAAAGCTCCATTCGTCCCAACTGCCAAATGCGCTCCTCTGTCGCGTAACTGGGGTCGACAGTCCCACACCTGGAGCTCGTTGACCAAGCGCAGCTGCTTCATGTCGAGGTCTAAGCGGCGCAGCAAGGTCAACAAACACTCCAAGAAGGCCGGAATGAAGCTGCCATGAGTAAGACGATCCGGCTTGCAAATCCACACGTCGGGAAGAGGGCGATACGCGTCGTAAGCGGGGTCCTCGCGCGTAACTTGTAACGGACGCCGCATATACGGCCAGTGCGTACGCCCGGGGCTGAAGTATTGCGGGACATACAGGCAATCGAACTTGCCCGTGTGTCCGTCGAAACGCCTCTGGGTGGCATTTTCGTGGATGCCCGGCGTCAGTTCCTCTCGGCGCTCGCCCGGGAAGAAGGGCAGCTGCCTCGAGTTTGGAGACCATAATTCGAAAAGCCTATTCCCTAGGCACACGAACCGCCCCGATACCGCAGGTAGGGCCCACAAGTCGAACGAAAGCCCACTAAACACGTGCGGTTCGTCGTTATAGCCAGCAGCGCTCGGGATCCTTGCAGATCCGTGGCGCGCTCGGCTTTCCTGCCCGGTGTTGTGGCTAGACGACATGGTGGTAGCGAAGTTGAGAGAAAGTGGACTTAGAAAAAAAAAAAGAGCGAAATGTCAAAACGACCTGACTCAGCACGTGAAGTCCCACGCGCAGCCACTGATGGCGGCTGAGTCGATCCGCCGAGCCCTGCGGTCGAATTCTAAGTCCAGCGACATAGTAGCTACAGAGTCAGCGTGTCTTCCTTATACTACCGTAAAGTGTCGTTCCGCTCGCGCGTCTTACAAGACGACTCTTGTTCGCTGCAAGCCCAGCAGCAAGTCCATTTCCATGTTGCGCACAACGTAAATCGAAGCAGCGCCCTCCTTGGATTCCATGTACAGGGGCATTTCACGTATCCCGACAGGTAAGATGGTATAACTTCATCCGGATGCCTTCCTGCGGTTTCGCGAGACCAGGTACCGAGGCCCAGAATTCGGACATAAGAGTAATATCGGCGCCAGAATCCAGGCGGCCTCTAATAACTCCATGCTCGAGTAATCCCACCCTGACCTTGATGTGCAGTGCTCGAGCACGTCCGGAAGTTGCCTCACTTTGCATTGTAGATGGTGGCCCCGTTTTTAGAGATAGAGGTAGGCAGTTCCGCTACGTAGGCAGTTTTCCGACGCAGTCTTGGAGGCAAGACCGGGGGATCCTCGCTTTTCACTGCTCCCCCCTTGTCATGCGTCTCGAAGGGGTGCGTCTCGGAGGGCTTCGTGAACGCCTCGCAACGGGGGCGGTTCCTGTTCATTCCCTAGTGCCACAGATGAACAGCCTTATCGACGGTAGACGCGTCCACACGAACGCCCTCCTTAGATTCCGCCGGAGAGGAAGGGTCGTCAGCAGCAGCCGTAGACTTAACGTCAGGCGCTTCCTCAACGACAGGGGCTCCTCCCCGTTCTTAGGGTTTGCATTCGAGCAAGCGCGAGAAGATTCCACTTCGACAATGAAAGCTACATACGCCAGTCTTTCCTTCTCTTCTTCGGTGAGGCCAAGTGCTAGTGCGGTCCCGAGCAACATGTTTAGGGCTGGTGCAGATGTAGCATTCGCCGTTAGGAGGACGCGCGCTGACTCGAGAGTCGTCGCGGCGGAACTCGTAACCGTTTACGATCTTACAACGTTTGTCGGCGGCCATAGCGGAGTTGACCGGTTCCTTCTGTCTCTTCCTCCTCCGACTCGCTCCCAAGGTGCTCCAGGACCGTATCGGCCGCCTTCGCAGATCGGGGTGGAAGCGTACTCTAGGAGCCGCGCCCGCAGAGGGTGCGCTGCCCAGGGTAGTTTCCACTTTGTTTCTAGTCGATAGGAAGAGAGGAGGCTGGCACAATTGTGTTTAACGTAGGTCATGAGTGCCTCGTCGATGGATGGACAGGTTCGCTCGGTAACCACGCTACGGGCTGATTGCGAGGGATACGCCCGACAACCCGCGGTCCGTCGTCCACGTCTGAGAAGATGAAGGAATGGTATTGAATCCTTCTCTGGAAGAACTCTTCCTGTTCGTCGTCTGTGCATCCCTTCTGCCTGAAACCGGTCTGCCAGCCGCTTCGCCGTAAGGAACTGGCGTCGCAGCGCGTCTAGGAGATGATTCCAATCACGGGAGTAACTGGTCCTCGATTCCGGGGAGAGAAGTGTCCACCAGCTTCTCGAAAGTTCGTTAGTCTCCACTCGGAACGCGGAATCCCCGAGCCCAGGGCGCTTCCACGCTAGCGTGGCATGCAGCCCTCGGGCGGGTTCGTGGAGACTCGCCTCTCTCCATTCCTGTCCACTCGGCGGAATTCCCGAGCCCTGGGCGCTTCCACGCTAGCGTGGCATGCAGCCCTCGGGCGGGTTCGTGGAGAGACGCCTCTCACCGCTGTAGGCTTGTTATACGAGGATAATGTGGAGAAAGGTGAGAGAAAAGAAGAAAGACGTCGACATTTCGATCCAGGTGGCGGTGGGGATTACGACAACGGCAGGTGTTCTTGAGGCTCTTGGCTTACTGAACAGCATTCGAAAGGGATAGGGAGGTGAAGGATAGGGCCAGTAGGTGTAGTAACATCCCAGCAAGACGTCGACAAGGAAGTGTTACTTGCTGGGGACTCCTCCATTCCTGTCCCACTCGGAATTCCCGAGCCCAGGGCGCTTCCACGCTAGCGTAGCATGCAGCCCTCGGGCGGGTTCGTGGAGACTCGCCTCTCTCCATTCCTGTCCCACTCGGCGGAATTCCCGAGCCCAGGGCGCTTCCACACTAGCGTGGCATGCAGCCCTCGGGCGGATTCGTGGAGAGATGCCTCTCACCGCTGTAGGCTTGTTATACGAGGATAATGTGAAGAAAGGTGAGAGAAAAGAAGAAAGACGTCGACATTTCGATCCAGGTGGCGGTGGGGATGACAACGGCAGGTGTTCTTGAGGATCTTGGCTTACTGAACAGCATTGGAAAGGGATAAGGAGGTGAAGGATAGGGCCAGTAGGTGCGGTAACATCCCAGCAAGACGTCGACAAGGAAGTGTTACTTGTTGGGGACTCGACCATGTCGCCATTCCTGTCCCACTCGGAATTCCCGAGCCCAGGGCGCTTCCACGCTAGCGTGGCATGCAGCCCTCGGGTGGGTTCGTGGAGATTCGCCTCTCACCGCTGTATCTCCATTGCTGTCCCACTCGGAGCGCGGAATTCCCGAGCCCAGGGCGCTTCCACGCTAGCGTGGCATGCAGCCCTCGGGCGGGTTCGTGGAGACGCCTCTCACCGGAGCCCAGGGCGCTTCCACTCTAGCGTGGCGTGCAGCCCTCGGGCGGGTTCGTGGAGAAACGCCTCTCACCGCTGTATCTTCTTTCCTGTCCCACCCGAAGCGCGGAATTGTCGAGCCCAGGGCGCTTCCACGCTAGCGTGGCACGCAGCCCTCGGGCGGGTTCGTGGAGAGACGCCTCTCACCGGAGCCCAGGGCGCTTCCACTCTAGCGTGGCGTGCAGCCCTCGGGCGGGTTCGTGGAGAAACGCCTCTCACCACTGTATCTTCTTTCCTGTCCCACCCGAAGCGCGGAATTGTCGAGCCCAGGGCGCTTCCACTCTAGCGTGGCATGCGGCCCTCGGGCGGGTTCGTGGAGA